>CM029600.1:10858719-11460970 GCA_017311375.1 Mytilus coruscus | reverse complement strand
TAAATTGACAAATTGAGTAATAAAACTGTAGTCTTTGATAAATTGAAGACCGATTTGAGGTATTGATGAATTCAGATTCGAGGTGCACTGATGGAAAGCGAAGTGAAATGGCGTAATAGAAACGGATTAACCGTCAACTCCGCTGAAACACTCTAAGCTATGACCTGTATCCGAACGTTTATGCATGCATGTTTATCTTACTATATATGCCATTTACCACTGTAACAGCCGAGAGAAGCTTCAGTGTCATCAGACCTTAGACTAAGGAAATGATAAAAATAATCATTTAGACCATATTAGAGAACATACTTGAACAAACCTTACACTAAGACCAATCAAGTAAATTCAAAGGAAATAAAAAATTCCGAAAAAAGCAAAGACAGTCCTAGGTGGATGTTACGGCCACGTGGATGCCTAAATATTTGAATTGTTTTTGCAGGTTTTCAGTGTGATTGTGAGGCTACATTATGACAGTAAATGTCTGATGTCTTTGCCAGATTTATTTTATTGACATTACGCCATGGCTTTGTTCTTCAGTTCACAGTTGTAACGTGATCGCCAGTTTGCAAATAATTCCGCTCATACCGGTGATAGGGGCCGTTTTAAACTTGCAGTGTGAGATGAGAGTTTTTAGCTCCGTTCTGAAGGCCTCACTGTCACTTTGAGAAAAACAGCAATACAAGTGATGTTCCTTTGCTTTGTGTGTGTTTTGTTGTGCATGTAAAAAAAGAATTTTCGTTTGTAAAGCGAAGTAAACACTTAGACTAGCTATTTAACCAGCTATTAAAAAAAAAAAAAAAAAATTGAATTCGTGGATACAGAAGTTGTTGTCTCAGGAAGATTTAAATTGCCGACCGAATGTAGCGTATCCTCAGATAATATTCGGAAAATGTATTATTCCGAATAATGAAAAATTTCTCAACCATTTACAAAGTCGGTTCTAACACCATTGCTTTGTAGCTTTAATTCAACCAGCATGTATACAAATTCCACAATCGCTTGGCCTGGAAGCTACAGCATTGTGGATGGATAAACATGGAAATATAATAAATTTCCGTTTCACGAAATCATTCTTATCTAAATCTTTAAAAAGATTTTGAACTAGAATCCTTTTTACTTATAGCCTAAATTATTTATAAACATCCGAAACTGCTATGGGAACATCACTTACTGAGCAATCAACGTACGCTTAACTTGTGATTGGATTTATTAGAATTTTTTAAATTATAGAACTAAATTTTCATCTGGAATTTTCCAAATATATCAAAGTCAATGGAAGTGTTTCGCAGACGGTTGCTTTTTACTTTTGAATTAGCTTGAAATTGATTTAAAATCTTTTCATAACTCAATTAATACAGTTCACCATTGAAAGTAGCAATCATAAAGTACATTTTTGACTTTTTGATCATAAAGACGGATGAAAATAATCAAAATGGAAATACAGGACAAAAGCATGGACATGCATGAAAATAAACTTGTCATCAGTCCTAAAATGAACGGAACATTTCATTCTCGCTTTGGTCGACGTGTGTGGACCATTGTGGGCGACACCGAGGGTAGTGCAAATTAATGTTTGAAGAATTACCGTCACGGATTTAACTAAGGAAACAAAATTATTGTCGGTTTTTGTTTGCTTATAGCTAGTTTTACTGTGATTGCTTTCAAAATTGTACAGCTCTTTTTATTGTTTTGTATCTTAACTAGCACAGATATGGAAGATTAATATTGGATATTTGGAAACTTTCGATGGATGTATAGCATGCATACATTGTATTTGCTGCATTGTACTTTAAAAGCAATCTATAAGGTCAGCAGTTGAATCCGAAATTTATATTGTTGTATATCTCATCTTAATCGTTCCCTGTAACAATGTTTCCTGTCTCATTTTGCCCCTTTATTTCCTTTATATTTTTATGTAGTTATGACTTACATAAGCTCCTCATCACGCAGGCTCTATAATTAGAGCTAAATGCTAAAGTGCCTAATGTCATTAGGCACTTTAGCATTACCTATACATAGTACATATCAAGTGCAATAATCATATTTCAAATCAAATTAATATATTCTCTTCCTATAACTGCTGTTTTTAAGGATCGGAAAAAAAAGAAATTTTAATTTTAATAATACAAGACTTCATTTTGAACATATTGTAGAATTAACCTTTATTTTTTCTGGTGATTATTTTTTTCAAAATGTCGCATGAAATGTAGATAGTAAACAGAGGCATGTGCCCCAACAAGTCAGAATTGATTGATGGATATGATCTGCCATATTTGGGAGGAGGATCACCACTTTCAGTCTTTCTTGAATATTTCTCCGGAATTTTAATGCTTGGAAGTTTTGTGGTAGCTATAGGCACAAATGTTTTGTTATTTAAACTGAATAAGAAGAAGTTTGTAAAGTGGAGACGTATAGAACGTTTTATAGTGTACGAGGCAACCAACGACGTGCTGTACTATTTTTTACAGGTCTGTTACGTTATTCATGTAACAATTATTCCGGAAAATTTTCCAAATCTAAAACTATGTACAATATACGCATTTTTTTCCAATGTTTTCGGTATGTCACAGACCTGTTTGACCGCGGTAACATCATTTCTGGCGTTTATGTTGATTTTCCGCAACAAGGAACTGTCTCTTGGACCCAAGGATTGTATTTTACTAATAGGAACATTTGCTATTCCAGTTGTAATTTTCTCAATTGTTGCAGCATTTGGGCAGTTCGGACCAAATGGTTTTTAGTAAGTCAATTATGTTTTTATTTTGTTTTATTTTAAAATATCACTGTTAATTTATTTTCCTGTATATATTAAGCTTTATTCTGGAAATGATTAACACATTATTGTGTATAGATTATCAATTGAAATCCTGTTCTTTATTTTGGTATCTTCTATTAAACTTAAAAAAAAAAAAAAAAAACATAATAATTACAGGATACCGATTTGTAAAATTTGATGCGACACCTGTGCATTTAGTGAGAGGTTAGATATAAGAAGATGTGGTATGAGTGCCAATGAGACAACTCTCCATCCAAGTCAAAATTTATAAAAGTAAACCATTATAGGTCAAAGTACGGTTTTCAACACGGAGCCTTGGCTCACACCGAACAGTAAGCTATAAAGGGCCCCAAAAATTACTAGTGTAAAACCATTCAAACAGGAAAACCAACGGTCTAATCTATATAAAAAACGAGAAACGAGAAACACTTATGAACCACATCAACAAACGACAACTACTGAACATCAGATTCCTGACTAAGGACAGGTGCAAACAAATGCAGCGGGTTTAAATGGTACCAAACCTTCAACCTTTTTCTGAAACAATAGTGTAACATCAGAACATAGAAAGACACACTATAAAATATCAACTGAAATAGCTTAACTCAATCAAAGGACATATTAACACCAGTGAACATACACTGAACAAATAAATTTGACCTATGATACAATGCACATACAAAGTAAATAAACTATATCGGTATGAAGAATAATAAAAGTAACATGTTATATCGGTATGAAATGTTAAACAATTTAAGAAAAACAATATGCTCGAACAAAAATATCAGCCATTTGCAATAACTTTAAACACAGGTAAATGAAAATAATATTGTTGTTAGGTATACGTGTACACTTCCAATAGAGAAAGGAAATATTTTTACAAAATAAATAATTTTGATGTTCATAGTACGAATTGAAAATTTATAGTAGTACCAAACACTAATCAAAGCTGGTATATACACCAGATATAACCCTGAATAACATTAAATAACAAAAAAGCATTACAATTAAGCTAGTTATAAAACAAGGTGTAATCCACCATTTTATACATGAGGAAATGTCTGTACCAAGTCAGGAATATGACCGTTGTTTTCTACTCGTTTGATGTGTTTGAGCTTTTGATTTTGCTATTTGATAAAGGACTTTCCGTTTTGAATTTTCCATGGAGTCGGTATTTTTGTTATTTTTACTTTTTTTTATACAAAAATGTTTTTCATTCTATATTAAAAGACTGAATTATTATTTTTTTGGTACTAATTTTTGAAGATATTTTGTTGCATGTAAACAGCAACGAAATTTTAAAAGCTGAAAGATGTTTACTGCTTAACTATCATGTATACACTGATAGAAATAAACCAGTACGGATACTTTTCCTCATTCTTCGATATAAAATTACCAGTCTTTGTATTTTGTTTCAAATTTAATTTATATATTCAAATATGACGTTGATGACATATTTCATGTCTTATCTTGTTACAACAACCAGCATATTGGGTTATTTTTGTCACAGGGCAAAACTGCAAAATAGCCTCATCTTGTCATTAATATTGAGAAATAAGGAACAGCTTTACGCAATTAGATATTTTGCTACACATTTTACTAAGATGTTAATTTTGGCAAAATATCTTTTTGGATAAAGCTGTTGCTCATATATATCTTGACCAAAAACTCTGCGTGAAATGACCATTTGTTGTCAAATATATAAATTACGATATGTTATGGGCGTCATAGGGACATTGCAAGAAACTTTATGCACTCAAGTGTCAGATTAAGTTAACCTGTGTATCAATAAAATCAACATCTATACTAGCAAAATAACGAGGTCCAATTTGTTATAATTAGCTGGCATGACGTAAAAACGACGAATCCAAGAATTCAACTTTATATATAACTAATAAAGAACAATGGTGTTGTTTAAAAATTACACAATTCCAGGCCCTTTTGTTTTCCATATAATTATTACCAATAATTAACAAGTTCCGGGTCGATTCCGATACCGATACCAATAGTGTATGTCACATGTAGTTTCCGGTTGTAGTTACCTGTTACCTTCTGTAAATCCTTCCTCTATCAGGAGAACCTGGAATTCTTCCAATAGTTGTTTTATATCTATGTTAAACTATAGTACAATATTAACAAGTATGTTTTTCTTCCACATTCAATACCACTATTAATTTTGGTTAATAAGTTAAAAAAATCAAATTTAGTTTATTGTAAGTTTATTGTAGTAAGAAAACCAGGACGGGTTCAAACAGAAAGATTTTGAAAGCAGAGAAAACTGTGCACCTTACAATCAGCATTACTTTATCAGATGACAATACGAATATTAAAAATCCAGGCTAAAAAATAAGGAATAGGAACTTTAATTCAGTCACGGGTGTGTTCTAGTAATTTTGAAAAAGAGAGGCGAAGACACCTCGGGGACATCCAAACTCACAGGTCGAAATCAAGCTGACAATGCGATGGCGAAACACGACGAAAAGACAAAAACAGTAACGTCACAGTGCCAAAATTGCGCCAATTTAGCAAAAAAAAAAAAAAAACAGCGGAAATCTTACAAGTTTTTTTAGAGACTAAACAATTTGTGTTTTTAAAGTTTGAAAATATGCACGTTTTTCAACATAGCTAAATATATTTAAAAATACACAAAATGTTCACAGTATATATCAACAGATGAAGTATTCACTGGAAAAAATACAATTTGCGGAAACGTCACCATGCGACGTCCACAAAAAGTCAAGTTTAAAATATGTAACAGGCATCCATTTCTTAGAAAGCAAGGACTATTGTCAAATTGTTCTAAATATTTGGAGAACTAAGACAAAACATCAGTTATTCAATTTTACGGTTGTGAATTTAAGCATAGATGAAATTTGGGTATTCCTCATTACAGAATCATGGGTCGGTTCAAACCCATTTTTCTATGATTCAATATGGATTCAAAATTAAAATGGTGGAACTATATAGTATACATCTACAAATTAAACACAGAATGGAAACTTTTGTCTGGATCATAAATAAACGTAGGTAAAAAAACTGTCAAAATAGGTTTAATTTGGGTACCCTTATGTTACACAAAACATAGAAACCAAAGACTTGAATAACTTCCATGTCATTTGGTCTGTTGTTTCATTGGCAATTATACCGCATCGTATTATTATATTGAATACATTTACTTATTGCAATTTTAGGGGCAAAAAAGTGGTTCTTATCATACAGCTGTAAATATCGAGAACACAAGGTGGTTCTGCATTTGCATGTTTGCATCATCCCAGAAATAACAGCAAATAACTTTTTATTTCAGAACAAAATCGCTACAAAACTCTTCGACTCCTCTTTTTTGTTGTTGACTAAATTGTCTCAATGTTTGTATGATCATTGCTTTGTTGTTATTTCTTAAGTTTGGCAGCTGTTTGGGGACATTTTTAAAATGGAATTCCCTTCTCCTTTTCTCGGATATGAAAGTTCAAAATCTTCATCTTTCATTGCAAGGAAAACTTAATATTTTTTTCGGATGGGATGATCCGAACAGACTGCTTTGATACAACAATTGGTATAACATAGCGGTTTAAATACCTGAAATTAAACGACATCCGCTTTTGCTTGTCGTATTTCATAATGAATAGAACATTGTACTGTTTAACAAGATTTTAATTCATTATATCCGTCTGTGAAACTTTTGATGAATTAATTACATTGTACCTATACATATATACATGCATTATCGGTTAATGGATTTCAAACAAGCCTTACAAGTCGATATTTTCACATTTTAAGTTCCATACTTATTGTTATTTCCTATACATTAGTCCTTTACCATATACAGTTAGTTTTGCATTACTTGCTTTGATTGTAATTATTTTCTCTCTTGTATTGTGTATCATTTAAAGTGGATGAGATTAAATATCTTGCATCGGTGTAACTTTACCTGCTTCCTTCGCTGTTGGAGAAGGATTGTTGGTGTCATTAATGATTTTATTAGGGCCCCGCCGAATGGCGGGTCGCCATATAGTTATTAGTCTGTCCGTCCGTAACAAATTGTGTCCGCTCTATATCTAGAGAATCGTTATGATTTCAAAGTTTATACTTGACATGTATATTAACCAACACCAAAGGGTGTGTCATAATGTACGTACAACTTCCTAGGTCAAAGGTCAAGGTCAAAAATTGGTTTCAGTTGACAACTCCATGTCCTATGGTAAAGATTGTGTCCGCTCTATATCTTGAGAACCGTTATGATTTCAAAGTTTATACTTGACATGTATATTACCCGCCACTAGAGGGTGTGTCATAATGTATGTACAACTTCCTATGTCAAAGGTCAAGGTCAAAAACTTTAGTTTCAGTAACCCCATGTTCTATGGTAAAGATACAAATTTTTTACCATACGTTATACACAGCGGGGCCCACAGAGATGGCTCCCATCTCAATGATATCTAGTTTTCACTGATTGTATTTAACTTTGTTTGGTTGACAGTAAACCAATGGCTTCATTGAGATGTGCTCCGGTGGGGAAGGAATATTCTGTTTCACATGTAGCACCCGTCAAGTTGCTCATGAAAGTACAAACTCGGTAATAAGTCTAACTCGGTGATGTCACATACGAGGAAAAGAGAACTATATAAAGTGTTATATTCACTCCCTAGATTATAGTTTGAAGTAACATACCGTTTTTGCACTTAAATGATTTACATTGACATTGCATACGATCATGTCTGTCTATAACGTTGTTACTGAGAACTACAGATATAAGTTTGGACTTATCAAAAATCAGGAACTCTGCAATTTGTTTCTTTGGTTATATTTTAATATGGTTTTAACTTTCGGGGATTTTGACATTGACAGCAGACAGTATATGTCAAATTCAGTCACAGCTGGTTTTTTTTTTTTTTTTAAACAGGCCGATTTAGAACTCTAGATGCTTTATACATGTCATAGGCGTCTGTCTATTCTTAAGACATTTTTAGCTCTGTTTAGTTGTCTGTGTCGTTTGGTTGCTGTCTCATTTCGGTTTACCCAGCACCTCATTTAATTCATTCATCATGTATGAAGAACACACATTTATTTTCACATTTGAATCTAAAAGTAATATCCCCATATGATTGCAAAACAGGCATTTATAAATTGATAAAGAAACTATTTCTAATTTCAGCTGCAATTACGATGGGATTACAGGAAGTCTTTCCCACCTTATTATCACATCAATCTTCGGAACAATGGTCATACTGGTCACATCTCTACTTTATATTTTGATATGCATAAAGATATACCAACAGTCCAAAATTTTGGGAGTTGTCTTGGGAAGAAAAGCAGTAGCAGAAAAAAGAGCACTTGCAATGACAAAAAACTTTTCATTATTTATACTTGCATTTTTGGTGCAATTTGGAGTGTTTATCCTTGATGGAATATGGTTTGCCTTTGAAGTACCACCACCAGAAGTTCATCATTTCGTTGTATTTGTAAGTAGTTGTGGCGGCATTGTCAATGGAATCGTATCTTATATCATTCGCAGAAGAGGAAGAGTAATTTTGCCTACAAAATCAAGCTGTAAGAAATCAAAGAATCAAAACAAGACTGAAATCGTTTCTGTCAGTCATATATAAAAAAAAAGTGAACTAACGATTGAATTTACAAAGTGCAAGTACATTTAAACAAAACAACAGAAAAATGAGCATTGTTTATTATAGACAATGAAATTAATAAAAACCAAAGCCGTCCTCAATATCCTCAAAATACAGACTGAATGTTGATATAACTCTATTATTAATTTCCTAGAGCACCTGAGATCACCCTCGGTTTTCGCTGGGGTTCTTCTTGCTAAATCTTTACTGCTGTTTGTCTTTTCGTTATTTTTCGTGTTGAGCCATGGCATTGTAAGTTTGTGTTCGACTTATATCCTTTTGGTATCTTTCGCCTCTCTTTTTATATTAATGAACATAATATTCCGTTTCGAAGTTTTCTTATCCATACGAAGTATCTATTTGTACTTCTATATAATATTCACATTGGTTACTGAATTGTCGTCGAACAGAGAAGAATCATGAAGAGCTAGAAAAATTCCGATGTCGCACATATCCTCATGTATAACGCCAATTAAGGTAGATTTACTGTATACCGCCATCTTGGATTGTAGAATAGCAGTTCACAATAGTTCAAGTTCTTTGCTGAAATCTGCAAATTTTAAGACGATTGGTAATTAATGGATCAGGCTGTTTATTGGAATAAAGAAAAATAAATGATTAATTGCATTATTCAGACTGATTTATCGAATACCAAATATTATTGTGTTTTCGAATCAAATTGTAAATTTAGCAATTAATGGGAAATAACTGAAATAGTAAAATTTTTATAAAGGAATGATAGAAAAATTTTCAATTGTTTACTAGTAGCAAGAGAACAAGGTCGTTGAAACCATTTTGTCTTCTTATTTACTTAAAGCATATTTTAAAACCTATCTTCTCATATTTTATTTCAAAATTAAATCTCATAGATTTCTTTTGACTCACAAAAAAGTATTTTTTCATGCTAATTTTGGCAATTTTGCACGATTCGTAGCTTGAAAATAGCACGGGGACCCATACTTTTATCATATTTTTGAAAAAAGCCTGGAAAAATCTACATTTGACAGAGTATAAGAAAATTCTATCGGAGGAAAGATATACCAATGATCCACCTTAAAATATGGTACATATTTACCATGTTTTGTTTTGTTATCAATGTATCGAATAAGACTGACAACTAAAATGAATATAAAAAATGTGCAATACAATCTAAAACAAGCATTCTGAGAGTATTGCATGGCAATACATAGTTCAATATCGGTTAAAAGTCCATTGTACTGAAACAAAATGCTAACTTAATCTACATTGTACCTAAGTAAAACTAAGTCCAAATATATAATGGTGCAAATATTAAACACTAAATCTGTTTATTTAAGGAATGACTGTAATATTTTTTCTGTCTATGAAAAAATAACATCAAAAATGTGGTGCACACTGAATAACCCGCGTAGCGGGTTATTTTAAAGTGTGCACCACATTTTTTATGTTATTTCGAATAGACAGAAAAAAAATTACAGTTATTTCTTATAATTTAATTCTTAATTCCATTTTAAACCGGAGTAAACCATGAAAAAACGTTGATGACGTCACGGTCACATGACAAAATTATGTCTATGAGCTGATAAACAAAACAACGTCAGCCAATCAAAAGACGCGTTACATCCAAAATTAAATTGTACTGAAATATATGAAAAAAAGGGTTTTCTTGTGAATAAAGTTTCACTAAAGGAGTTGTATCAACAAGATTACTAGACAGATCGACAGACAGTGTGATTTCTATTGTTTTAACAGGTTTAATATTCAAATATTACACCAGAAAACATTTTCTGGAAGGGCCATCAGTTCTGGTTGTGGAAACAAGAGCATGATGATCTGAAAATCATACAGATATGCTTGTAATAGTAACATCGTTCACATTGATGAATGCCAAATCAATAATTGATCCTGGTTGGACACAACTTCAGAAAATCCATATCCATTCATTAACTGTACAGTGAAATTCCGTTGCCCAAATGAGAAATTGAAGTCACCAATGTTAACACTTAACACCCCTTGTTATATGATTCTGAGAGGCTATCAATTGAACTTGTTGGATAAGATTTTCTAGCTTTTTCAAACGATGCTGAAAGCACTGTCCTGATGGAATATGCACTGAAACAAGAATCAAGTTACCTAACTTCACTGCTACAATCTCAATAATGTCAGCTTGAATCAAAATTTGTTCTGATCCTGAGAAAGTTGAATAACCCTCTGAGTCCCAAGCGGACATATATGTCCTCCACCGGCCGAGTCCCAAGAGGACATATATGTCCATTTCACCTTGTTATGAAATATAATCGAGTAGAACTCTGTAAATAACCGACAGAACTTATAAGTATGTACTCATTTTAAAACCTTGTTCTCCGCAAACACTTTATACATATTTTCATGCAGATCTATCTGGGCAATACATCAAAATGACCGTCAATATTTTGAAAAATATTGTTACATTTCTCCATTTACCTTTCATTTTCTTTATCGGAGTTTACTTCTTATAATCTGTGAAGTAATTTATTCTCAAGCTTGATTTTGATTTTATTAACAGAATCGTTATTTGCATTTGAATATTTTTCGGTATAATGTTTAAAAAATTAAGAATATAACGTCACGGTACCCAAATTGCACCGAGTACCCAAATTGCACCTATTCAGCAAAATAGCAGCGGAAATCTTACAAGATTTCCTAGAGACTAAACAATTTGTATTTTTATGATTTGATACTATGCACGTCTTTCAACGTAGGTAAAAATATTTAGATATACACAAAACGTTCACAGTATTTATCAACAGATGAAGTGTTTACTAAAAAAGCAAAATGTCCGGAAACGTCGCCATGCGACGTCATCAAAACGTCATCTTTTAAAATTAGCAAATACAATATGTTACAAGTATCCATTTCTTAAAAATGAAGAGTAAGCATGGACTAATATTCAATTGTTCAAAATATTTGAAAAATTAAACAAAAGCTCTGTTATTCGACTTTTGACGATGCGAATTTAAGCATGGATGCAATTTGGGTACTCCTCATTACAGAATCATTGAAGGTTTGGAGGTCAGTTCAGACCAATTTTCTATGATTCCATATGGATTCAAAATTAAATTGGTGAAACCATATAGTAAGTAATGATACATCTACAAAATAAACACATGATGAAAACTTTTGTCTGAAGCATAAATAAACGTAGGTTAAAAACTGTCAAAATAGGTGCAATTTGGGTACCCTCACGTTAGACAAATTTTGTACTAAGGGTTTGGCGTTTCGTGACTTCAACGAAATTCATCTAAATGACGTCAAATATTACGTCGGAAATTACTGTCGGGCACTCACCGTCGTCTTTATTTTTGATGGCTGCAAAATGCTTATTAAGAAAAATTAATAAAGCTTTTTGATAAATAACCTACACAATTTTAAGAGACATATTTAGTATTTATTCTTGGCACGAATAAGCTTGACAAAATACATGTTTTTTTAATACTTCTATGTCATTTGGTCTCTGGTGGAGGGTTGTCTCATTGGCAATCATACCACATCTTCTTATTTTTATATTTTTGAATAATCTTGAATTCCAAATCTTAAACACCACAGAGACTGTGACTTAACATTTATATTTTTAATTTGCCAAACTGGTTCTAAAGAGGTTTTGTTGTTAAAATATACCAAGATTTCCATTTCGAATTTTGAAATGTGAGACCACACAAAAAAAATATTATCGACAAAAACTCAATGTCAGGACATCTTTAGAACTTCTAAAAATATATACGTGTAGGCCAAAATATAGGTATTTAAGTCATAGTTGACTTTTTTGGTCTTCTTTAAACAAAAAATCAGCACATCAGAATAAAATCTAACAGTAGAATTGAGAAGTTTTTTTTTTTATCAGAAAAGGCTGAATTATGAAAAAGAAAAAAACTATTTGAATCAAAGATACAATTAAGTTCAATGAATTATGATATACTAGTAGTTTGCATCTCTATGATTTGAGTAAATAAAAAAATACAAGTTTAACTAATCAGTACAGGCTGCATATTTGTGTATAATAGTACATTTTTATGTTTTGAATTTGATTTGCTTTTTGTTATTTTTTTCTTTTTAATGCTCTTCAATTTCGTTACTATTTTGGTTTCCAATTTTTCATTTGAGAGAGACGAAACGGGCGTCTTGCAGACTTAATTATGATAAAAAATAGAAGAAGTGGTATGATTACCGACGAGACAACTCTCCACCAGAGACCAAATGGCGTAGAAGTTAGCAACTATAGGTCACCTTACGGCCTTCAACCTGATATCTTTTTTTGTACAATAACCAAACATCATGACGATATATCAAACTCTAAATAGCCCCTAGTATAGACAAGTTGTAAGCAACTATCACTGGGGGGAGGGGGAGGTTATACATATACTAATTCCTCGTCCTTTCTATATCTATTAGTAAAATATTAAAGCACATTCACACTGTAACCATTGTTGAAGAATATATGATTGTAAATGACCCATTTTAACGAAAGAAATTTGAAATAAAAATCTATTATAAAATATTATGTTGCAAACTAGATGTTTAACAAGCCACAATCAATCAAAATACAAAGTGAAAATTGTCTGTATATATAATATTCTCCCCTGTCTTGTAAGATCATAAAGAAGACAACAACATTTGCTAAATGAAAAACCAATCAACTTAAAATATAGATCTCTGATTTCGTTATGTTCATAAACAAGAGTAAGCGAATCAGACTGAGGAAAAACTTATTTAGGGCATGACACATTGTGTTAATACCAAAAATGTATTCTAGATGTCTATTTGTTGTTTTGTTGTTTGCTTGCTGTCTCATTGATGTATACTCTGCATCTCCTTTTATTCGCAACTGTTCCGTATTGAAGATAGACCTGTTCTAATAGACACACCCCTAAACTTAACTTCCCAAAAACATAGTAAATTGAGTTTATGATTTAGTAACTGTTGACAAACACGTACAATAAAACAAATGCATCAGTGTTTCAAGGGGTTACATTTGTTATTAGATGACTTAAATTTTATCTCTTTAGTCCAAATTAGGGGAAGGCCTTAAAAAAAATGGAGATCTTAGAGTAGATGTATAATGCCAGTGTTTCCTTTATTTGCAGTAATTTTTTTTTTCTTTGCTATTCAATGATTATAAATTTTTTATTAATTCCATTCTTACATCCCAACTTTGTCTAAATTACAGTGTTCATTCCATAATAACTGAAAAGAACTCGTATTAAGTTGGCAAAATGTAATTCCACGTCGAGGCTACAACAAAAAAATCCTAGATTCTCATCCCCATCTGATATTTGGCTATTTTCTTTTTTTGCTAAAAGTTTTCACCCAAAAAAAATGATGAAAAATTAAATTAAAATCCGAAAAAAAAATCAATTTGTAGCGCATGGTTCTTTGAAATATTTAGATAGTAAAATAGTTTCTCCTATCACATAAATAATCCTATGTCATGCTCTTTTAAGACGGAGTATAAATATGTATGCTTTAGGTAAGTGCATGTGTTTCAATAAATTCTGGGTATGATTTTTTTAGTAGACTGTTTTTATTTTTTCTCGCCTTGGTGAACGGGACGTTTGCTCCGGCTAATTTTTTTTTCGCTGACGACCTGCGGCCTGAAAATGTTCTCCCCGCTGTCGACTGACAAACCGGATGAAATCTCAAGTAATAGCAAAGTAAGAATAATTGAACTTTATTGAAATGGGATTGATGGCATACGTGAAACGTGAACCCATTACATAATACATCACAAAAATGATAAAAAAAAAAGAAATGAATTATTGTGCGGCCAATTTATTATTTCACGGCATATTGTTTAGTTGCTTATGTAATGATTTTGATACGATGTTCCATTTATGAAGAGATATCTTAGACTTCGGCACTATTTATAAAGTCGTATTCAAGACGCCGAGTTTTTACAAAAAAAAGAGTAAATTTTTTTTTAGTATATTTTTCCATAATAAAACCTTCCTTAAGTTAAATATATTTTAGCAAATATCAAATATATTTCAGGAAATCAAACTTTGATAGTATGGAAAAAGAACTTTTGCAATCAATAACACTTTACACTATGCAAATCGATGAAATTATAACCGTTTACAAGCCGTTGACTGTACAACACTAACGGTATTTTCAAGTACCTGCAAGCTAGTTTATTTCGACGTTTTATACATCAACGTCACGAATAACACTCTTTTTGTTGACGTCATATGCGTTAACGGTACATTTTGAAAATAAAACAACAATGTTTTGTAATGTCAACTATGTAAACATAATGTTTACAAAGTCAAATAAATCAATAAAGGCATACTCGGTGAGGAATTTGTATTCAAAATATGCGGAAAATATGCATTTTACCTAAAAAAATAGGGTTTTCAATGTATGAAAATGATAATTATTTGGGACTAAGAGGGATAAACAACATTTTCATGTTTATCATTGCTCCTTTTTTCAGCAGCCTTTCTCTTTAGACGAGGCATATTTTCAACTAAATAACCCAAAACTTTATTATATATTTATAACAAAAAGATAACAATAAAATACAGTTTACAAATGTTAGTACATAGATGCAGCATCATTTGACTGGTTATGCCAAAAAGATAAGCATAATAAGAATGCTACATAATATACGCATGAGTAATACAAAGTTACAGTACTATCTGTCTGGCTAACTACAAGAAGAAAAAAATGATAAAATCTGTAGCAAACTGACTTTTTAACACTTGATTTCAACTGAAAAGTGACTTTTTGGATTTCTTTGAAGACGGTTCTCCAAATTAAGGGTCCTGTGCTGCCATAACATTTTGTTCAGTCTATTCTAGAGTTGCATAATAATCTGTCATGTCTGTAGAAGCTGTTGTCGATGGAGCAACATACACTGCACATGGAGCAGTAGACTTATTCACAAAACTGTTTCCCTTTTGTAATGACATGAAGGAGTCATCAAATTCGTCAGTCTTATAGCGCCTAATTTCCTTTCCGTTCTAAAGTTAACTGACTTCATATCAGATATTGTTTTCCGAATTTCTCCTTCCTCATTCATATACTGATTGACAACAGATTGTACATTGCTAATTTCATCATTGAATATAAGTTTGCCGCCAATAACCTGAATTTCGTCCACAGTTTTTCGAAAAAAATTAGAACGTTCTACAGACACTCTGGAAGAAAATTTAGCAAATACTCCCTCTAGCTGGTAACTTCTGTGATTTAGGTCCTGGGATATTCTCTGTATATTGTTCCCACTTTGGTATTTATTTTGTCTATTCTGCATCTCGTCCTGAAAATAGAATATTATACTGTGACCAAGAAACAAGCAGTAGGAACTTGTGAAAAAGAGGCGAAGGATACCAAAGGTACATTCAAACTCATAAGTCGAAAATAAACTGACAATGCCATGGCTAAAAAAGGAAAAGACACACAGACAAACAACAGAACACAAAACCAAAAGACTGAGCAACACGAACACCACCAAAAACTGGGGTTGATCTCAGGTGCTCATGAAGGGTAACCTGAAACCAACAGAAGTTAAATATTATAATGAAACTTACCATTTATTTTTTAAATAATGTTAATTGTGGTGTTGTATATTTGATATGATGTAATTAATCTGTCACTCATTCATATATTTGAGATATGAGACAGATACATGTATATATCACATGCTCCCCCCCATAAGATGAGATTAAAGAGTTGTGTTATATTTTTCAAATTAGTATTTAATAATTATATACAGTATTTGTCTCACGACATGTTAACATGACCTTCAGCCTCACAGTAATATACCATTCTACAACAAAATGTTACTAAGATTATTAAAATACAACATTTAAGTATGATGACTTACCTATAGTTCATGTGAATGTAAATATTGTAATATACATTAGATGATGATGATGATTGTATGCAAGGTATGGTATGTTGCTATTAGTTACCCAGGACCTACCCCATTGAGTATCTAGCTATATATGGGTGTACATGCAATAAAAATCAAGCATGCTATTGTGACGGGTACCAATTTATTAATTGTACTTATAAACGTTAACTATTTCTTCATATTCTAAAAAGTTATATTTTATATGCCACTCATTCCTAAATTTCACTCTACTATGAGATATAAAAGATGGAATCAGTGCATTCCTGTTCAGAATTATTTTTAATGATTTTTATTCAGCATCATATAACTGATAACTGACAAAATAAACCATAATGCCAGTCATTTTTATTATTGTGGTAACATTTACATTGGGATATATTAAAATTGTATTTGTTATTTACTGTTATGAGACGACCCCCGTAATTGTTACTTTCATTGAACGAGACTCAGTGATGTTTTTGACTCGTATGTACATTTTTGATTGTGTCATATTAACTTACTTATCTGTAAAGCTTCCTCAAGTCATATTGGTATAGGGAATTACAAGTTTTATGTCAGAACATTTTGTCGACTACACAATTTGTCAAAATTCGTTGACAGGCAAGCACCTGGCCTTCATTCAGCCCCATCTTCAGCTAACGGTACTGAAGTTAAGTGGTGGTCTTAGGACTTCTAAATTGGATGATGAAAACTTTAAGAATTTTATGTCCTCCGATATTATAGGACTGTCAGAAACTCATGCTTCTTCTAAAGATATTTTGGCATTAGATGGATACAAATGTCATGTCAGTTGTAGATCTGATTCAAATAAAAGTAGGGGTAGATTGGCAGTATTCGTTAGAAAAGAAATTTTGACAGGAATTAAATTGATTGATAAATCTGTTAATGATATCATGTGTTTAAAGCTTGATAAAAATTATTTTGGTTTGACAAGGGATTTATTTGTTTGTTTTTTATATATATTTCACCTGCAAACTCATCTTATACTGTTCGTACCAATTGCGACAAACAGATATTTGACAAATTATACAATAATGTAGCCAAGTATGGTACTTCAGGGGAGATAATTCTATTGGGAGACTTAAATGCGCATGTAAAATGTGATGAGTTAGATTTTATTACAAATGAAGTTGACGATACTTTAGATGATTTTCTCCCTGTCAACTATGAAGCTGATTGTATTCATAAACTTAGAAATACAGAAATTCCACAAAGTAATAACAATTATGGTAAATCAGTAATTGAGATATGTACAGAGTACCAGCTAAGAATTCTAAATGGGAGAACACTGGGAGATTCTAAAGGGAACATAATTGTAATTAGATCTTTGAATATAGTTTACATTGGCACTAATATCGATTTTGTCATCAGCAAATTAAAACATAACTAAATTTGTATTCTTTTCAAACGGGATGTTTAAAGACACACCCACGTTCATTTTGATCTATAAAGAGGTTAAACTCCTAACTATCCTACTGTCTGTCGATACATTTATTTTGGCATTGCACTAGTCATGTCTTCTTTGACTGTCCATGACGTTAAAATACTAAATCCCTGGGATGTGTTTTAGTTGATTTTAGTCTCTGATGCATGATTTTTATTATTAATTGTTTTGGCTTTTAACTAGCTGTCAGTAACTGCGAGTACTCTCAAATCGTACTTTCTTGTTTATTTGACCTGTTGATACTAATTGTAATGATTTTTTGTTATTTAATGTTATTCAGGGTTATATCTGGTCTATATACCAGCTTTGATAAGTGTTTGGTACTAATATAAATTTCCACTTACTATGAACATCAAAATTATTTATTTTGTTAAAATATTTCCTTTCTCTATTGTAACTGTATACGTATACCTAACAACAAAATTATTTTATTTACCTGTTTTAAAGTTATTGCAAATGGCTGATATTTTTGTTCGAGCATATTGTTTTTCTTAAATTGTTTAACATTTCATACCGATATAATATCTTACTTTTATTATTCTTCCTTAGTTTATTTATTTTGAATTTACATTGTATCATAGGTCAAATTTATTTGTTCAGTGTATGTTCAATGGTGTTAATATGTCCTTTGATTGAGTTAAGCTATTTCAGTTGATATTTTATAGTGTGTTTTCTATGTTGTGATGTTACACTATGTTTCAGAAAAAGGGTGAAGGTTTGGTACCATTAAAACGTTTAAACCCGCTGCATTTGTTTGCACCTGTCCTAAGTCAGGAATCTGATGTTCAGTAGTTGTCGTTTGTTGATGTGGTTCATAAGTGTTTCTCGTTTCTCGTTTTTATATAGATTAGACCGTTGGTTTTCCCGTTTGAATGGTTTTACACTAGTAATTTTGGGGCCCTTTATAGCTTACTGTTCGGTGTGAGCCTAGGCTCCGTGTTGAAGACCGTACTTTGACCTATAATGGTTTACATTTATAAATTTTGACTTGGATGGAGAGTTGTCTCATTGGCACTCATACCACATCTTCTTATATCTATAACTTTTACAACCATATGGGTGTGTCCATTGTTGACTATTGCATCTGCAGTGCATCATTTCTATCCAATATTAACAATTTTACAGTTGGACAATACTGCCCTACACTTTCTGATCATTGTCCAATATCAGTTCAAATTTTATCTCATTCAGTACAAGAGACCATATTCAATTTACAGAAAAATAACATGAAAAGAATTAACATAAATGGAGCTCGGGAAGGAGTATTTAAAGCTAATATGTTTTCCTATGATTTTAGTCTAATTATAAAAGAAATAGACACACTGGTACTGGATAATAATAATAATAATGATCATAATTTATTGGATTCCAATAGTCCACTTTTAAAAGGGGTAAATGAAACTGTTTCAAAAGTATCCTCTATGCTTTATAATGCAGCTTTTGTGGGTAATGCAAAGAGTAAAGGTAAAAAAGGAATGAAACGTAGAAAAATAAAGAAACCATATTATGATGGGGAGTGTGAAACTATGTACAGAAATGTTAAATGTTTGAGTAGAAGGTTGTGTGAAACACCTTGGGATAAAACTTTGAGATTATATGTATTACAGCAGAAAAAGGAGTATAATAAGTTAGTAAGAAAGAAATATAGAAATTTTCGTCAAAAAGTTTTGGATAATATTTTGGAGGCAGAAAAACGCAATCCTGAAGAATTTTAGAAAGCCATAAATACTTTAAAACCCAATACAAATTCTGATCCTAGTTCAAATATAACTCATCAGGAATGGTTTGAATACTTTAAAAAGCTTATGAATGTAAATCAGAAAGATAATTTTTCTAATGATGGTAAGGTTATTGATCAATTTAACTCTTGATATTCTCAATTATGACATGACAACTGAGGAGGTGATACTTGCATTAAAATCATTAAAGAATAATAAAGCTTGCGGAGCTGATGGTGTTACAAATGAGATGATAAAAATATCATGTTCAGTTAGTACAGATATATATGTTATGTTATTTAATCTTATATTTAAATCTGGGATTTATCCCGCTGGTTGGAGAGAAAATTTTATCAAACCAATTTTTAAAGGAGGGTGCTTCAATGATCCCTCAAATTATAGAGGAGTAGCCCTATCAAGCTGTTTAGGGAAATTTTTTAGCAGAATTTTACAGAACAGATTAGGAAAGTTTTTGGAAAAGAATGATATAGTTTGTAATGAACAAATTGGATTTAGAAGTGGTTGCAAAAACTCAAGACTATTATTGACCAAGCTTTCAAATCATCAAATAAAATTTTTGTCTGTTTTGTAGACTTTAAAAAAGCTTTTGATACAATAAATCGAAATGCACTTTTTCACAAACTGTGTTCTTATAATATAAATGGATCATTTTATAAGATTTTACAAAACATGTATAGGGAGGTTCAATTTTCTGTAAAGTTTAGTGAAGGCTTAACACAACAGTTCAGCTCCACTGTTGGTGTAAAGCAAGGGTGCATTTTAAGCCCTACATTGTTCTCACTTTATATAAATGACGTAGTTAAAATATTTGATAGCTCTTGTGACCCTACTATATTAAATGATAAAAATGTATCGTGCTTGTTATATGCAGATGACCTTGTGTTAATATCTGAATCAGAGTCTGGCTTACAACAATGTTTAGACAAACTACACTTACTGCGATAGGTGGAATTTAACTGTAAATCTAAACAAAACGAATGTTACGATATTTAATAAATCAGGTTAAGTCCTAAAAAATTATTACTTTAAATTCAATGAACACACAGTTGATTTGACCAATGAATATAAATATTTGGGTATTTTATTTAAGCCCTCAGGAATTTTCACTTATGCTGTTAATCATCTGTGTAAAAAAGCTTCAAAGGCAATGTTTTGCATTAAAAAGCTCTTATTCTCAGATAAACTTAAAATTTATCCACATTTAAAACTGATTGAAAGTTGTTTAAAACCTATACTACTTTATTGTAGTGAAATATGGGCACTTAATATGTTAGTTAACGATAATTCAAGCCTTGAATGTAGATATTTGTCTTTTTTACCATCAAAATTTCAAATGAAATTTGCTAAATAACGTGTTGGTGTAAATAAAGCTGCAGTAAACACAGCAGTTTTAGCAGAAATAGATATGTTACCTATTGCTATTGATGCTGTAAAGGCTTCTGTTGGCTTTTGGTGCCATTTGATGAATGCAAGTTATGCTTCAAATGCCTATAAATGTAGTTTAAATTTTAAATAATGGTTTTGCGGTCAAATTAAAAAATGCTCTTTCAAAAATAGGGTTCAATCATGTATGGGAAAATCAAAATACTTTCTAAAGAAATGCCTTATTAATGCTGTAGGTAAAAAATTAGCTGAAAGGTATACAGATTTCTGGAAAGACAGTCTTTTTAAAGACCAAAATAACCCTAATGGAAACAAACTTAGAACATACAGAAAATTAAAAAGAATACAAATTAGAAAAATTTTATTAATAGATTTAGATCGATTCATGATATCAAATTTTATAAAAATAAGAATAAGTAATAGTTATCTAAATATTGAACAGGGTAGATCCGTAAATTAATTTTGGAAAAAGATTATGTCCCTCTGTAAAAGGAGGTAGAAGATGAATATCATTTTGCTTTAAAATGTCAAATTTTAGAAGAATGTAGGCAAAAACTTTTCAGGAAGTAGAGTATAGTTCCATATTTCACCAAAATGTCTGATGAGGAAAAATTTACATTTATGTTTACATTTAATGAGTATGACGTAACTAAAATTATTGTCAAGGAGTTAATTATTTATATGTATTAAGAAATAGCCTAGCTGATAAGAAAAACTAGTCAATGTAATAAAGTAATGACTATTTTATATTTTTCTTATAGTATTTGTTTTGGTATATTTTATAACAATTGCATTATTAATTTTTGTACTTGTACTTTCAAATTTGCAAAAGTATCACCTCCTCCAAAACATCAAAATATAGTCTTGTAGAATATGAATGTTGTTTAAATTTAAATATTGTATGTTTGTAATGATTGTCATGTTTGTCTTGGTAACAATCCAATATTTGGATTTTACACCAATAAAATGATTTGATTTGATTTGATTTGAAGTGTTTTCATTGGTCTAACAGTTACGGAAGGTCACGATTATTTTTAGCTTATCGTAAAGAATGTTAATTATTATAATTTATTTACGGAACATACATTTCAACCAATATAAAGTTACTTGAGCGTGATTTTGTACAATTATTTTATAACAATAAACATTTCATAGCGGCCGAAGTGGGAAAAATCGTCAATGATTTTCATTGGTTTATTGCATAAACTTGCAGTTGCACGGTTGAAAATTGCACGAAAACTGCACAAAAAATGCAATAATTTTAAGTACAAGTATAAAGCCCCAAAACGCGAATTTGACGTCATTCTGGCCAAAGACGTTAAAAACTAGAAGGAGATAATCTTTAGAAAGTAAGAATAATAGTAATTTACTTTACTTTTTGTAAAGGTTTCAACATTTAAAGAACTTTTAAGAATGCCGATTATGCGGTCTCCTGTACTTGAACTATTTTAACCCAATTTAACGCCAACATTCGATTTACATAACCAAACAAATTTGATAAAACTTATTTTATTTATCTTACTGGTAAAGGATGACTCAGTAATTTTAAATCAAAGACCTTTTTGCAAAGTTAAGCATTTTAGTAGGGTTTTCAGACAGTGAGCCACACGAAAATGCACATTACTAGCGCAGGAAACTAATACAGATTTTCCATACATTCTTGTTCAAAAGACCACAACATTATAAATTAATCAATTGGTATAATAACAACCTATAATAGTAATTGTTAGTAAAAGATATCATATTTGTTAGTAGAATATTAAACATTGGATAGTTTAGAAAACCAAAAAGAATATTTGTTAGTAAACAATAATGAACAGATAATTAATTCTTGCCAACTTTTGTCATTTTCCTTTGGCCACAATTTGAGACAATCGTTTTTAGTCAAAGGAAACAAAAACATTAGTCTCAACAAAGAATTATGTAATAGAATTTTACTTCATATTTTTGACTTTACTGAAATTCACATTTAATTGTAAAGGTCAGTTTGGCAAAAGATGAGACATACGTTTTTAGTGAGAGGAAACTAATACAAAGTCTCTACTAAAACTCAAATTATTAAAAATTTCACTGAATCATTGAACTACCAGTTTAGGAAACCTTGTAATAATCAAGTTTGGAAAATTTTAGACATTAGTTTTTAGCCAGTGGAAGCTATTACACTGTTTAAACAAAAACTACCCCTTTTATTTCTTAGAACCTATCATATATTTTCTTGAATTACGTCTTACTATAATTAGTATGAGGTCAGATGTACTTTTAATACATGAATACCCAATATTTTGTCCTGTGAGGTCGGATGTACTTTTGATACATGAGTATCTAATATTTTTGTCCCATATCTGCTCATATTCTCAACAAAAGCGAGAACATCATAGCAGTTATTGTTTTACTCTTTATGAGTATTTATATAGTATTTGAATCAACCTTTGTAAAGATACCCTAGGCAACTGTGTAGAAATTCTTTAAAGGTGTACTTGTATTGATAAATTTGCAAGTTGTTTTTATTTGGCTTGAGCTTGACTAAATTGTGATCTCAACTATTTGCTACTGTTATGTTGTTGTTATAATATATTTAATGTATATGTCTCAAAATAAAGTATTTGTAACTTCTAAATTGTTTGATATAAGTTGGTGATATCAGTCTCAAGAATACCCTTAAAAGTTCGCTATAGATATTTGGATAGGAATTTAGGCTTGGTCCTATGACACAAGTAAAAAGAGGTCTGTCATCGTTCGTTCTAGATCTAGATAGAGAGTAAGTGGTTAAGATTTCGTCTGGATTTATATATCAGAGGTTTCGGTGTATGTGTTTCTGCCCTTTTCTCCACTGACCCGCTACACTATATAACAAATATCAAATCAATACCTTCAACGGACAGACGGGCTTTGTCGGTAGGGACTAATAAGGAGAGGTGGTATAATTGCCAATAAGATAACTATTCGTGAAGACAAAAAGACGATGTGAAAAATCCAAGGTCACCATACGGCTTTTAACATTGAGCAAAAACTTATACCGTATAAGCAAGCTTTAAAAAGGCCACTGGACGTCTAACAATAAAATGAATGTGAAAACCATTGGAGACACTATTCATAGGTCTTACTAATGATGATTTGATAAACCTTCAGAATAATTTTTTTAAAGGACCGATAGGATTATATATATATGGTATCTCAACTTACAAGCTCACCGTAAAATAAGGATGCTATATCCCGTTTGAAATCAGATTTCCACTCGTGCAGCTACTATTTCAATCAATTACTGCATACATAGAACTTTTACTTACTTGGTGATGAGGAATTATCTCATTGGCAATCATACCACATTTTCTGTATTATTATGAAGATTACATTCATTGAAATCTAAAACGTAATTAAAGACAAGGGTATAGCAAATGTAGCACTGTAAAAAGGAGTCAAAAGGAACCTCTACGTTTAAAACTTAGTTAAATGTTCTGAAATACGACATAATGTTGGTACAGCTTAATAGTACAACATAAGATAATGTTACTGTTTTTGTTATTTAAGATTGAAAGGCTTATGAAAATGACCTTATTGTGGGGTTAATTCCGGTGAAGTGTGTTATACATCTTTAACATGCATGCAGGATGTCCACTGGCTTTTAATCATTTCCTGTACATGTCGATCTAAAAATAAACTTATTTCTAATAAATTTCGACTGTCCAATGAATTTGGTTGTAATTTGTAATGAAATTGCCAACATTAATTAATTTTAAATTATAAATTATCATTTATAAAACATCAACCTTTTCGTAACGTGTTTCGGTCAATAGTACAGTTTAAACAGAGTTGTATGTCTTTAGATATAAGAAGATGTGGTACGAGTGCCAATGAGACAACTCTCCATCCAAGTCAAAATTTATAAAAGTAATCCATTATAGGTCAAAGTATGGTCTTCAACATAGAGCCTTGGCTCACACCGAACAGCAAGCTATAAAGGGCCTCAAAACCATAGCAGGGGGCAATAAAAAAAAATAGCAGGCGTGGATGAGTATTTATACATCCAAACACCAAAATATATAATTAACAATAAAGAACAAAGATATAAAAAACATGTGAAAGCTCTTTCTTTGTTTGTAAAGCGCTAATTCTTCTTGAACTAGAAAGATTGATTGTTGCTTGCGCAACGCCTGTTGGCAAATATATCATGCAAAGTCAGAAAGATCACAAATTAACTATAATTACAATAGGAAGGATTCAAGAGAGTTGTTGAAATGGTTTCTTAATGTGCAGAGAGTGTTTTGCCGTTCACGAGGGATCGGATGTATCCCCATACCGACTGGACGTGGTACCGTATTTACACATCCCGTGTAGCAAAACGGAGGCTTCACGCTAGCAAAAGTTTAATTGCCGAACAGAAAAAATCCAGGAATTACTATTTTTTCTACCCAGGCCACCCTTAAGCATGTTTAGGGTTAACATTAACACTCCCAAACCGGGAATTGAAATCTGGTCATTTGGGTGAAAACTAGAAATCCTATTCAGTCAATGTAAACTAAACCATAATAAAATGATTGATAGATTGTTGGTTGCTTAACGGCTAGAAAAAAAATTACATGGGAAGTAATCCGTATTAAAGCACAGCAAGACTCGAATTAATGAAACAATGTGTATCAAACATATTTAAAAAGTGTAACATAAACAACATGGCCAAGCTCTTCTTGGACAGTACTGTATCAGTGACTGCTAAAAGGCTGTACGTACACATATTACTGAATATACAATTCATACAGTAAAATCGGTTATTGGTTATATTTAAAAGTCGTAATAATACAAAAGTTATTACAGTATAACATAATTGCTTAGTGGGATGCTTTTATGTCTTATCCAATTATTAGTATTGACTATTACTTCTGTAAGGTCGAATAACACTAAGTGTAAGCTAGGGTACAGAAATGCCACGCCCTGTGCGCGACTGTTTTACTGTAAACATTGTAAACATTGTAAACCTGCATGAAGTATTTGCCACTAGAAGTCAATAAAAACAATCGGATAATCCAGAATTTGAAATTCACAACCAGTATTTTTTTTTTCATTGATCAAAGTAAGTTTCTTTTATAAGTGAGTAAAGTAGTACATTTCTTTATTGTAGTATCGTGTTTCTTTATTCTACACCGAATAAAGCGCCGTAGAAAAATAACCCCTTTAAAATTTGGGCATCAGGTACCAATACACAGTTAGGAGCTTAGTTTCGCATTTTGGCCACGATGATTGTTTTAAATATGAAAGTTATTGTGCAATAAAACTGATTTTTAGATAGCTGACGAATGATATAGCCTTCACAGTGGGTTAATATGAACATCAAGATTGTTTTTGCATGTTTTATAGTCCATTTTCTGTGTGACAGTCCGTATTTTTACATCCGTACCGCCCATAGGTCCAAAAATTATTGTAGTGTTTTCCAACAAATATTTGAACCACGAACTTGTCAATTCAGTTTTATGGAAAAATGAGATGAAATGCATATGATTTTTATTTGACCTATAGATAGTTAAAATGTCAATGGTTTCAGAAAAAGGTATCACTCTAATGGATTGAAATTCTACTTTGGACAAAATTTTGTGGACATTTGTGACAATCTAACCACCCTTTTTGAAATATTTTGTATCAAATAAATGCAGATTGTTGCCATGGTTACACCAAAAAGAGATTATATTTCATCATTTTAACTATTTGAAATTAAATCTGTGGAAGATGCTGTTTGCATACATAGGCACATAGTTAACACAAGCATTAAGCCATACTTGATAGAAAGCAACGGAAAGAGGGTGGTTAAAAGAGAAGCGAATGATACCAAAGGGACATTCAAACTCGGAAACAAACCGACAACACCATGACTAAAAAAGAAAAAGACTAACAACAGTACACAAAACAACATAGAAAGCCAAAGACTGAGCAACACGAACCCCATCAAAAACTGGGGGTGACCTCAAATCCAGTGATATGTCTAATTCATCGGTAGGTCACATCGGGGAAGGGACGACATTAAAATTAGAATTAAAATTATGAGTGTCAATTTTTAGTTATTTTCCTAACTGTGTATTGCTACCTCATACATATAAATTCCTCATTTTCAAACTTCTTAATGATTGCAAAATAATAAAAACTCTAATTTTGTCATATTTTAGTCAAATTAAAAGATTTAATTTACCAAATGTTATTAATTTATTTTAAAATCTACTCAGTCATTTTGCAAAAGTACCATCTATAAGCACGCCAGTATTATAACAGAAATATCTTCAAAATAATAAAGATAAATAATTGAACAAACATACAAAACGCTGCATCGAATTTTAATGCGTTTGTACAAGAATGTCTTGCCAAGTTCTTTGAATTCACTTTCAGATGTTATAATGATGTTCTGTTACTCACACATTGCAGTGAGTGCTTGCAATCCATTTATATCGGTGAATCTAAGATTAAGGATACTGCGCCGTAGCTAGATGGTATGCTTCATATCTTCCTATTTTTCTCGATTTGACACGGAAAAACGACTTCAAATTGGAATATACGACACACCCAACGATTTCAACTTCCCATTTCCCAACAGGAACATACTTTCAGCCCCATTGTTTTGGGAATAATACTATGGTATTCCGACCGGCAGTAAAACCCTTGCGAAATTGGGCGTTCGTTTGGCTATGCGGGATGTATAAATACGCAGTCACGTCCGGTCAAAATGGGGACGTTAACTCCGATGCCTCTTTGAAGGGTCTGTAGTTGACCAGCTGCAAAGCAAAATTTTGACCCTATCTTATTACCATCATTTTCCAGTGGCAGTCCAATTTTCTCCACCTTCATCCTGGACGGCCCCTATTACAGGACAGTTAAGCAGCAGACAATCAATGAGGGTCATTAATAACATGGATGTCAATTGTCAAAATGCCAAATGTTTTAATCTCCTCGTTAAACAACATGAATTCGCATTTCAAATAATTGATAGAATTATAACAATATCTTTGAGAATAGAATTATTTCCTTCAGATGGCCGATTTGTCTAACTTTGACTACTGCAGACAAAACAAAACAACATTTTGTAGACGATATTAAAGTTCCTCCTTGAAAATGTTAACATGATATGAATACAAGATATGGGATATACGCCAATGAGACAATCAAATGACACGCAGAAAAATCCGTAAAGCTCCAGAGGTAAGCATACCGTCTTCAACGACAGACAAATGTGTTCACAATATGTCACGCACTAAATCGCACAGAGACTAGGCATGAAATGAATAAATGGAAACTGCCTGTACCAAGTCAGGATGTTGACAGTTGTTTTCCAGCCGTTCCGATTGATATAGTTTGGTTTTATCTTTTTAATTGACTTTCTGCGATTTTGAATTTACCTTGGAGTTCGGTAATTTTGTTATTACAATTTTTTTTTTCAACAGAAAGTATAAAAGATCTGCTATCATTATCAAATCTCCTAAAGGACTTCAAGCAGAAATATATAACCAAAGATAACTGTTTACATGGTTTCTGACTTCAGATAATTATCAAAATCTTCTTAAACGTTTTCACGAAGATTTGATTACTCGCACATCACGATCGCGTTAGTCTATTTTTTACATTGTGATGCAACATGGTTTGAATATAGGTCACCACATTGCGATAGGATAAATAATGTTACAGCATGCTTTCAAGTTAACTTAATAATACACTTTTTCG
This sequence comes from Mytilus coruscus, assembly GCA_017311375.1. NCBI lineage: Eukaryota > Metazoa > Mollusca > Bivalvia > Mytilida > Mytilidae > Mytilus > Mytilus coruscus. The sequence continues at coordinate 11,432,448 of CM029600.1, read as the reverse complement.
ATGCACTTCAATGATCTGAGTGTTTCCTTATGGGGTTGTTAACTACCTCGTGATACATGTATAACTGAATAATTAATGCAACAGTAGTTTACCGATGTTCAAATTAAACTAGAGGCTCTAAAGAGCCTGTGTCGCTCACCTTGGTCTATGTGCATATTAAACAAAGGACACAGATGGATTCATGACAAAATTGTGTTTTGGTGATGGTGATGTGTTTGTAGATCTTACTTTACTGAACATTCTTGCTGCTTACAATTATCTCTATCTATAATGAACTTGGCCCAGTAGTTACAGTGGAAAATATTTTGTAAAATTTACAAAATTTACAAAATTATAAAGGGCAATAACTCCTTAAGGGGTCAATTGACAATTTTGGTCATGTTGACTTATTTGCTGCATTTTACCCTATGTACTATTTTTTAGCCATGTCGGCCATCTTGGTTCGCGGCGGGGTCATCGGACACATTTTTAAACAAGTTACCCTAATGATGATTGTGGACAAGTTTGGTTAAATTTGTCTTAGTAGTTTCAGAGGAGAAGATTTTGTAAAGATTACAAAATTTACGGAAAATTGTTAAAATTGACTATAAAGGGCAATAACTCCTTAAGGGCCAACTGACCATTTTGGTCAAGTTGACTTATTTGTAGATCTTACTTTGCTGAACATTATTGCTGTTTACAGTTTATCTCTATCTATAATAATATTCAAGATAATAACCAAAAACGGCAAAATTTTCTTAAAATTACCAATTCAGGGGCAGCAACCCAACAACGGGTTGTCCGATTCATCTGAAAATTTCAGGGCAGATAGATCTTGACCTGATAAACAATTTTACCCTGTCAGATTTGCTCTAAATGCTTTGGTTTCAGAGATATAAGCCAAAATCTACATTTTACCCCTATGTTCTATTTTAAGCCATGGCGGCCATCTTGGTTGGTTGGCCGGGTCACCGGACACATTTTTTAAACTAGATACCCCAATGATGATTGTGGCCAAGTTTGGTTACATTTGACCCAGTAGTTTCAGAGGAGAAGATTTTTGTAAAAGTTAACAGACGACGACGACGGACGACGGACGCCAAGTGATGAGAAAAGCTCACTTGGCCCTTTTGGGCCAGGTGAGCTAAAAATAAAATAAAAAAAAAAAAAATGAAAACAACACTTTATTAATTTCATTCGTCCGAAGCGCCTTTCGAGATTTCCTTCATCAGGAACTCTCTAAGCCGAATATTTGAAAGCCAATGATGTATAAGAACAGAGACAGTTGAAGAGCTATAAGACCAAAAAGGACTTAAAATAATAGCCAAATCCATCTAAGGTCAACCTTTACCTGGAAGTGTTGAAACCATAGTTTCTTAATAATTTCTTAAGTTTTAAAGGAAATACATCATGTCGGTACTGACTAATGGAGCTAATCATATCCGCCGGGACTCATAGTCTACCACCAGCGGTATTACAAATCGAGTTAAAGAAAAATAAAGGTAACAAACTAAAACCGAGGGAATCGCATGAACTACCAAAAGGAGCAAGACCTGGTGTGTCGACTGGGAAAGCGTCTCCAGCTTATGTTGACATAGTCTTTATAATGATTAAGATTATTACAAATGTTGACTGCTGAACCTTAATTTTTGACATTTTTACCTATTATGTCTGTTTGTTTTGTTCACACATTGTTGTCAATATAATGAAATTTTAAGCGACTGTCATACAAGTGAGAAGTTTAGCTAGCTATAAAACCAGCTTTAATCCACCATTTTCTATATAAGGAAATGACTGTACCAAGTCAGAATTTTTGACAGTTGTTTTCCATTCGTTTGATGTGTTTGAGCTATTGATTTTGCTATTTGGTAACGGACTTTCCGTTTGGAATTTTCCTTGGAGTTCGGTATTTTTGTTATTTTACTTTCTGCTTTGCATGCATCACCCACAATGTGAATTCACACTTAGTCAAAATGTCACAATCGGTGAAAATATAGATAAGACGACTATTCTGGTATCTAAAGATCCAAGACTACAAAAACTTGTTGCTATTGAGTTGAGACATAGACATATCAATCGCCCAACCAATGCATGATGGTGACCTTAAAATCCATTCCAGTTGTTCTTCCACATAACGTTGTTGGAACAGTTTTTTCTAGGTAAGTACCACAACCTGCTAATGAGTTCGTATAATATGAACATGCACGACCGTGACGTATCAATTGAGATTCATAAACACCAGTCATGCTTCGGGTTACCGCATGCATTAAGAATGCAACTCCATAATTTTACCGTTAGGTGAAAATAAATGAAGTATCATGTGTACATCCTTCTCGTGTTCATGTTTGCAATATATATTAGATGTCGTATACAAAAAAAACACCAACTGAAATAACAGGACATAATATAGTTTATGAATAATTTCTACAGATAATTAAAACCAATGTTCCCTTACTATGTTCATGTTATAAACGTCTTTGCATTTGATGACGCCATTTCCGGCTGTTTGAATTAGCTCTCCAAAATTACTTAGCGTCGAATGCTAAATAGATTTCCTGTCTTCGTCACAAAGGCAGTGAGACAAGAGTAAGTTTTAATTTAATTTAAGAAAAGAAGAGTTAAAACAAAAGCCTTGGCATTCGTTGAAATTTATCAATGTATATATACTAGTCAACAAAAGAAACGATACACAAGTTTGAACTGAAATTTATCATAAAATATAATAAATAGGAAAAACTGTTAAATTATCCAATGAAAACATTCATTTACAAAGCAAATGCATATGATTTAAAGAACTTGATTAAATTGAAAGTAACAAAATCCTGAGTTATTGAACACAGGGGTCAAAACTATTTTGCGGAAATGATGATTAAAGTCGGCACTTAATTTCGAAAATGAGAATGAAGCATTCAAATATCTGCAAAGGCATTCAAAATTTTAAGCAGACCATGTTTAAGTTTAAAAGTTCAAAGTTCTAACATCGATTTTTAATTTTGGGGTGAAAATGCGATTTTTGAAATAATGAAAATTCCCAAATTTCTTTTCGTTTTTGCCTTAAAACAATGGTTTTGATGAGAAAATTACACTCTGCAAAAATTAGACCAATAGGTCAATTATTTACCTCGGTACAGTGTTTCCAACTTCATTGTATATGGAAAATGCATAGCCTTGTATCGTTTCTTTTGTTGACTAGTATAGGTAGAAATTAAAACTTATGTCTTTAGAAAATCACTTGTTTAATTATTCTCCTTACTGATGATATATGTAATTAGTTTTAACTAAATATTTGAAAATTTTAAAGTAAGTAACGAGCCCCACATATGTCCAGTTTAATAGAAGTCGGTGTCTACTTACTGCAAATAATACAGTATATTATTAAACCTGTAATCGACTGGTTTATTTCTTTTACCTTGTGTTATTCCTCAGATATCTCTGTCTGTACTTCTAGTGCAGGTCCTGTTTCATAATCTTACTCTCTTTCAATGACTTTTGATCAATGCCATGCATGTTAAGTACCGACAAAATGTTGATTAACTGAGTTCCTCCTATTCCAGAAAGAATTATAAGAACATGGGACACATATATGAATATACAATATAGACATATAAGCTTAGTTAAAAATTTGGAAAGGAAAACAAGATGGACTATGATATAGTTATTGCTCATTTATGATATCCACACTAAAGAATTTGATATACAAGAAGTTGATGAGTGATAGATGTGAAAATAATTACACAATAAAGCATGCTCACACGAAGCTTGATCATGTTGCTATCAAGAAGCTCTGATATGTAGTTTCTAAGAAAAATATGATGAAATTGAAATTTCATGGGAGAGATGAATAGACACACTAGAGCTGAAGCAGTTCACCTCTACCTGAAGATTGATTTTTATTTCAACATAAAACATGATGAAAACAATTCGAATTTTAATATACTCAACCAAAGAAGTAAGGGACAACCTCACACCATTCAATTCTTTTGAAGCCCAACCGGTATGACCATGCATGATGAGGATTTACATGTAAAATGAGAATCTATTCATAAGAAGGACTCAAATTATTACCCAATTTCATTGTTTTTGATTGTATGTGAATTTTCGTTTTTATTTTTCTCTTTAGTATATGCTTATCGAACATGTTCTAAAATCATCTAACGGGTTTTTTTCAGTTTTCATTTAATTTTATAATCATTGTGTTTTTTTTTTAAATTTCTGATTGATGTGATTCACATATATTGTTTCATATCCGCAAGGGAATTGTATACTATTTAATTTGATCCGAACCTTAGGCAATGATAATTTTATAAAATCGGTAATTAAAAACATTTTGTCAGTATGAGAGTGGAAAACTGCAAAATACTATGTTCATTGAAATAATACGAGTTTTGAAATAATTTACAATTTTCAACAACTTTCATCGTTTAACTTACACTAATAGGAAATGAATTTTAAAATTAACTTTTATATTTCAAATTAACTCAATATAGTGAAAATACATGTACATATACCCTTGAAATTGTGGTATACAATATAAACATTAGATGATCTCATGGATACATTTTCACACACAATATAAACATTAGATGATCTCATGGATACATTTTCACACACAATATAAACATTAGATGATCTCATGGATACATTTTCACACATCCTTTTAAAGGCTCCTTTTACATAATTGTGTGTATAGAAATAATAAGATTTGGTAAAGTGTGAATGTATAAATTTCCTTACTTTAATAGACATACATAAATGCATGTTAACCTATTGCTAATTTAGTTTTGACATCAAATACACCTTCTCCTCTTATTTTTACCAGGATAATGTGTTTTTCACAATTCAATTCTGTTTAACCAACCAAATGTTTGTCAATTGCAGAAAATGTATAGGTCTCCTGATAGCATCTAACACCCTGGCGTCATGCAATAAGGGGTTTCTAAAAGCGTCAACAGCTTTTAAGCAATCTAGCCAGAAATTCAAGTTCACAATTGAACCTACAATGGTTTAGGGGACAAGATCCGGTTGAACATATTGAAAGTCTAGGTTATCAGCATCAAATTTCATTTCATTAACTGGAGGACATTTAGTAGATAATGTTGTTGGTATAACAAAATTAAAATCAGAATACGGATGATCTTCTAAATGTCTGAGAGAGTTCTTGTGTAATTTGCTAACTTAACCATGTGTCTACATTGAATTAATTTTCGTGTTTTGTACTGGTTAGTTAAAAATCACCCATTATTATTCCTGATGAAAGGCATTTTCTATATGACTTCAATTTATCACGATAGTCTCATAAAACATGAAATTATATCTCTTCTTCTTCTGTGATCTGTCAAAACTACGGTTTGGAGATCCGTTCTAGATATGTGAGGAGTGCTGTTCATGTTCTATATTAATCTGAATAGCAAGCAAAAAAAAAAAAAAAAACCCCCGTCTAGATTTATTTTATCTCAAAGCAAAATGTAGTTATCCCCTAGTGTATATGGCAAAACTTTCAGGAATTTTTGGTCCTCAATGCTCTTCAACTTCATACTTTATTTGGCCTTTTTAACTTTTTTTGATTCGAGCGTCACTGATGAGTCTTTTGTAGACGAAACGCGCGTCTGGCGCAAATACAAAATTTTAATCCTGGTATCTATGATGAGTTTACTGAGAGAACAATCAAAGTTGTTTTCCTGTCAGAGGTTGTTTATCAGATTGAATTAAATCAAACACTTCTTTCATTGTATGAATTACTCCCTGCAGATTTATAAACAAATATTAAATGAAATTATGTGATTTTATGATTTTATTGTATTCCTTTAACTATATACGACATTTTACGATGTAGTCAATAATTTTGTACAGCACTTTAGTTCACCTCTTTATCGTAGTAGCATTGCTGTAGATGCTTTGATTAGAAAATAAAATTTATCTACAGTGTTTTTTAAAAAGTATTTTTTATTATTGATGTTCATTATAATTTATGAAGTGTTGTCGCTGAACTCTTCTAGAATAATAAAATTTTAATTTTATTCACTCTTATCCAAATTGTTTTCAGATGGAACGAGATACTAGTATATCTTTTGGGTCAAATTCTAAAGATTGCCGTGAAAAAATGGTATTGTGAAATATGCAAGATAACTCCATGCAATGCCTAACTACTAGACTGAATAATGAAACAGTAATTTTGTTTGATTCAAATCAGGAGGAATGTTACATTACACATCTGTCTGTGTTAATCTTCTTCGCACGGTCAAAAGTGGCGCGAAATTAATGTGTAATTTGAAACCAAGAAGGGAAAAAAGGGGATGGGGAGTCAAAATCACGATTATTAAAAAATTTAAACTAGCATTAACCAACTAGGTTCAAATATATCATGTTATTAACTTGATATATTTTATATTTCCGGAACAAGTTGATTTCTTTAGATTTTCTGTGAGTGTGTGGGGGAGGAGTGTCCGCAGAAGGCAAGGATACTTTGTAAATAGATGGTTTCAATATATTACATGTGTATATCAAATTTTTAATTCTATATATGTTTATAATTTATAGATGAGGATGTAACTACTCTGTCCACCAAAAGAAAATCATTCTAATTGCTAAATATGATCAGTGTATGTAATGTGCGAATCCTAAAATGTCATTTTATGTATCCGTGATGAATTTCTGATGTAGAATGATAAACAGACGACAAATTCAAGATTTTTGAATAAAATAAGAAATAATATATAATGTGTACTGTTTTTATAAATTCATGATATGGGTATGAGATGCGGACGGGTTTTCATCGCGCCTACAGCCATCCAGGTGCAAAATTAATATACAAATAGATAAATATTAAGAATAGTTCACGAACAGAGCGTGCAAGAGATTTAAAAGTAGCAGTTAAGTTTTCATTTGCAGAAAAATGTACCTGTTAACATAATTATAAATGCTGTTTAACTTGAAACAGGTTTTGTTATTCAGCTTGTTGTGTTGATATTGAATCAAATTCCACTATGCTGTTTTCGTTATGCGATTCATGTTCATGTTCATTTTCACTGTAGGGCGATTCATTTCTATTGTATATGCGATGCATTTTCACAGAAGGAAATTAATTAATTTTCATCATATAAAGTCTTTAATTCAGCCGACTCTAACAAAATTAATGAAGTCAGAAGGATTGATTATATATGCATACTTAGTGAGTGAAAGTCTGAGGTATTATAATTATCAATAAATTCCTTAAACATGGTATTTATTGCTAATATAGTCAATTTTATTTTCTCAAATAATTTGATCTTTATGAAGGATAAAATTTATTCTTTCCTATGACACGTCATCATTAAATACATATATCTTGGACAGTTAAGCCAATCCACGTCACCGGAAAAGCAAAGTTTCTGTTTCGGTCTTAATCTACATAGCATATTAATAAATTAAACGTCATTAGAGCTAATTTCCTAATGCTTGTAGTTAAAAGGTGTGGATGGCCTTAATTTGTGTAAATGTTGCCTAAGCATTGTAATTAAGATTGAGCAAACGTTTATACAAACAAGGCAACCAAGCGAACCAAACCTTTAAACTACAAGCGTTAGGAAAATAGCTCTAATGGATGCATTTGAGATTACAAAGAGCATTCACAAAACGATCTTCATTTTAAGATTGAATGAGTGGAAACGTTTTCATCTTGCACAAACAATTGACGCGTAGATAATTGATACTTATCATGCCATTGTGTATAAATCTTACACAGTAAAGAAAGTTCGAGCAACAGTCGAGTCACCTTAAATATGCTTGAATTTCTTATAAGTCGGTGTTACAAATAAGCCAATACGCAATTGTGAGAATACAAAGAAATATTGAAAACAGTTTATTGTTACGTGTTTAAATGGTTCTATACCACGGGTATAACCGCCGTACAGTTGATACCGGACGTTAATCGCTACATCGCGAAGCAATGTTGGTAGATATACCGTTCTTATATTTACACCGAAGACTAATTGACTAACTGTTCAGTTAAGTATTCAATGTTTATGAAAATAAAGTTTACTGCTCCTGGCAGCGTTGTACATCATTTATATTACATGGACACCATGTGACTTTTTAAATAGACAGGTCTGTGAATTACTTGTAAACATCGCGAAACAAACACTATGTGTAACTCAAACTTGATTAAACTACAAATAGAGTATAGTTGGTTGGCTCTTTCACTAAATGCGACCGTATATTTTGTGCTTTGTTGTTGTTAAAATACATAATACGAATGAGAAACCCGTTGTTTTAATTTTATTTGAAGACATTTACTTGAAAAATTGACCTCAGAATTTTGACACTGAACGATTCATTCTCCTTGTAGTTTGTTTTCTTTCTTTAGTACCGTTCGTTGTACATTCTTGTACTGTTCGTTGTGCAAAAGCCTATCAATACGGTAGAAATATGTATGACACGGCGTGACAAATGTTCAAAGTTTTTTTAAGCGAGTTATAAAACCTTTCAAAGAAAATTCGTCGTAGAAAAACGTTATATTCATGGATGTTCTGCTCCAGTAAATTTTCGGATCCATGACAAGCTAATAGCAAACTCACCAACAATATTTAAATATTCATGATCTGAATGTGGTTATAACCGTGTATATTCAAGTAAGCATCTACGACTAGCTTGCATTTCAAATTGTAAATATCATCAATATTAAAGTCATTTAAAACTATTTTCAGTTGTTGTATGTCGAATAATTATATAAAACGACAATGAAAATTCATCGCACTTCCAAAATTCCACATCAGAAATGATTGCACGTACAGTGATAATTCACCGCATCTATAGTTAAAATGGATCGCATTCAGTAATCAATATTATGGATTCTGCTGCTTAAATAACACTTGTTTTGGACTTTAATCCTCTTATTATACATTAAAAGTTATATTCTAATGAAATTCTGTTAAAACATATATTCAAATCTATTATTTTGTATTTTCAAAAAGTAAACAAACGCAGTTTTCCCATCATCCTTTATTCTACAATATACATACTCGCATACAACAGTGAAAATGAACTGGATTCGCACTTTATATACACTGATGATGATGTTGTTGAAAGCATCTGAGACCAATCCCTTTCATGGAAAAACATTTTTCAAAACTGATGGTAAACGTGACGACTTTGAATCAGGATTCGCAGGAGTTGTAGAGAAGGGACACGGTTAAGCAGCTGAACCTCCGACTGTCAACGAAGCTAGGCAAATTGATGGCCACACCGATTGAAAAAGTCACAGACGACGAAATATTTTAATATTTGTTTTATTGAAAAAGGAATACGGTTGGCATAGCAAACATCGATATGGTCATACTAAATTAATTGCCAGTTGCTATCCACATCCGCTTAGATTTTCGACACTTTCTCACTATGCACTTTCTCTTTTTGCAGAAATTTAATAAAATATATACGTAAAAGTGAATCATTTATTAGAAAATAATTATGATCATTGATTAATCTGAAGTACATTCTGACTGGTATCTCCACTAATATGTCGTATTAACAGTCAACCCAAAATACATTTAATTTATATAAAGATTAAGGACTTTTAAGAGTGAAGCAAATTTTGAATGTCCAATCCCTAATTGAATTAAACCTAATCTAGGAAATCAGTGAGTAAGAGCGTATGAAGAAAGTATTATATACATTTTCAGGAACCATAGCAAACAGATAAAGAGATGGAGCTGAGACTTACAACTCCCGAAAAACCGTCAGTACACAAAGATGTCGACGTGCTTCTGTTGTAAATCATGCTCCCCTAGACAACCACAGGAGAAAATTGACTGAAGAAATGAGCAGCAATGAATCGAAGAAATCAGCGACGTCACCCCTACCGAAGAAAAGAGGAAACGTGCAAAATTCACGCACATCTCTTGATCTGGCTAGAAAACAAAAACCAATTGCTATACAACAAGCTATTCAGAAAAAACAATGCCTCGAGTCCTTTAAGACCTCGGAGTGAATTTAGACAGTTCTGACATGGACTCAATATTCATAATTTTGGTGGCTCGCCGCATAGAACCAAGAGTCATGTGAGCTATTGCCATCACTGTCCGTCTGTCGTCATACATTTTGTACGTCAACGGTGTTTTCTATTGTCATTTTCTCGTGAAACGATTTGCACACCCTAGAAGTGTACTTGAATTGATCCATTTTCGTACTTGTTTTAACTGAAATCGTTATTTACAAACCTGTTCATGACATTTTCTTTGTTATTCAAAGAAGAGTTGAATTATAAGATACCTGGACGATCCTATGTTACAAAAGATGACTATATTTACTTATTGTACTTTTAACTTAGAGGCCCGGTGCTGGAAACTATGAGAAATGTTAGAAATAACTTGAATGTAATAAGAGGAAACTATTTACACAGAGATATGCCTTGGATGTGAAACAGAGATACTATGTAGAAGTTTCAGAGTCAATGTATCATGACTGAGAGGGCGAGGCCAATTGATTTCAAAATGAAATCAAACAATGATAATACAACTGTCTGCAAAATATCGTTGACTAAACATTAATATTAAGGGTTCAGTGGCAGATCCAAAAAAAGGGTGGGGGGTGGGGAGTGTACGACCTCTACGCCGCCACCACCCCTAGGATCCACCACTGAACCTCCTTTAAATATTTAAATCTCATGTTCATCACGATATTTATAAATTTTTAGTATAAAATGATCCAAAAAAACATTATATCCAATAATAAAGTTCGGGAACTACACCACCCTTTCAAATATCCTGGATCCGCCCCTCGGATTCCCCTTAAAGTGACATAATCACTAAACTTTAAACAATGACAGCACCGCAAACGCCTCAATCGAGGTTAGAAAAGATCCGAATTAATTTTTTTAAAAGATTAAGAAATTGAATTATAAAAATGAATTCCTTTTCATTTCCTAAACATGTTCCCAATGAAAACACATAGCTTTGTTTTCCCATTATCTTGTAATGGATTCTGCTCTTCTTTTGTTCGCGGTACCTAACCCTTCCGCTAATCTCTTCTTCATCCCAAAGTCTATTACTTTCCGACACTTGACATAGTTAGGTTTATGTAAGCAGGTTTACTGGTGCATTACTCAATCGTATTTGTCCTCGCAAGGTTACAAACAACTGATACAATGACGGTGAAGGATAGTTTTTTCCATCAGCCTTTTTTTACTTCAGCTAATAAATATTGCAAAGCTGTATTTCTTATATTTGGCTCCGTTTCTGCAATATTCTGTGTGATTGCTTTGACAGGGAGGCGTAGATTGTCGCTAACTGGGCGAGTCCTCCTCTCATTTTGCTAATTGGTAAAAACGTTAACGCCCCATTTATAATGAGCTCGCGTAGACTGTGGTACTACTGGACTCTTATTAAATCAGAAATTTCTTCAGACGTTACGGGTAGTTTATGTCTTAACTCCGGACAATCTGCATTACTATATTTTGAGGTTGATTCAGTTTCTAAAATTGAAAAAAAAATTTCTTCAGACGTCATGATAATTTGATAGGTTTAAAATAGTTAACGTTGTTATATTTCATATGTACTGAACAGTCACATTTTGACTGCATGGTTAATAGATTATTTACCGTTCATTTGCAAATATAAAATTCATATTGAGAACGATAACACGTTATTATATATGTAATCGTAAAACTTGCTTTATTTATCAATGACACGTTGAGACGGACTTTACAATTGTAAGCAATTGAGAAGGATGCTTTGCGCTCAATTGATCAGTTAAATTTTCTAAAAGCAGACTAGCAGAATTATCAATATTGAATGCTTATTGAAAATTACTTAATGCTTTTTGGATCGGATGAGAAAAATCATATTTTTCAAAAAGGGTTCATATAGATTCAAAGATGAGCCAATGAACTAATTTCAATTGAATTTACGCGTTGACATTTGAATTTCTTTTTACATTTGTTGTTGTAATAATTGATATGACTTTGAACCCGATAAGAAACTAAATATGGCCTCATGAGACAAAACAAACATTGAAAACAAGTAAGTAATAAAACTAATGTTTTCACATCAAATGAAATGAAATAATCAATGGATTGTTGTTTACTTAACGCCCAATAATTAATAATATTTACGAAAAGAAGATGTGGTTTGAATACCAATGAGACAACTATCAACAAGCGACCAAATGACAAGTTTATAAATAACTATAGTTCACTGCGTGGCCTGGAACAATAAAGACATTTCGTACAGTAAAGAAAGCTAGTATTATCAACCTGCAGGAAAACAATTAAAAATAAACCAACAGGTTGATTCAGCTAATATGTATCGACATAACAGCCAAACGGACGCGCCACTTTGGCGAGGAATTTACTGCCGGTCTGTAGAAGACCTATGGTTACCATATTTCTATTCCCAGTCATCCTTGGGGGTCGACATGATTGAAGACTATAAATTAAGTGTTTATAATTGAAAGGCAATATATGTTTAGAAATGTATTAAACTAAATTCAAAGATTTACATTAATGCAATAACTGATAACATTAAAGAATAAGTTTATCCAATGGACCTATCTATGTATAAAGTGACACTAACATCCACGCATTCCAACATCAATCCGAATTCCGATAGCAAAATCTTATTCGGAAGACTCCGTATACATACTATTAGTATTTTATTGTAATTATATTACAAAATAATGATCACATAATGCTAGTATTACAATCCTGGATTGATGTAAAGCAATTGCAAGTCTAGTAATTCTAGCATCAATAAAATACTAATAGTATGTATACGGAGTCTTCCGAATAAGACTTTTGCTATCGGAATTTGATTGATGTTGGAATGCGTGGATGTTAGGTGTCACTTTATACAAAATTTACAGGCTCTATAGAGTGACTATATTACTGTTAACATAAGGGCGCGTGATTCAGATTATCAATCAATCTTCATACATATTTATTATAAGGTTAAATCCTAACTATCCTACTGCATATCGTTACTTTTATTTTCGCATTGCACAGTCATGTCTTCTTTGACTGTCCATGGCGTTAAACCACTAAATCCATACCTGGGATGTGCTTTAATTGATTTTAGTCTCTGATTCATGATTTTTTATTATTAATTGATTTTGGCTTTTAACTGGCTTTCAGTAACTGCGAGTACTCTCAAATCGTACTTTCGTGTTAATTTGACCTGTTGACACAATTTGTAATGCATTTCTGTTATTTAATGTTTACTTACTTTGTGTTATACATTGCTTACTATTATGTGCCACCTTTGATGACGAAAACATTTACACTTCTGTACTCGTACTATGAATAACAAATTTATTTTGTAAATAATATTTCTGTACTCATAACAACAAAATTATTTTATTTAAATTTACCTGCGTACGTTACTTTATTTAACACTTTTTGTCCTGATTAAAGTTGTCTTTTGACATTGAAACATCTTTTTATTATATTGTGTCATAGATCTAACTTATTCGTTCAGTGTATATTTACTTGTTTTTGTGTATTGTCTTTTTGATCGAGTTAAGCCATTTCAATTGATATTTTATAATGACTGTGTCTTTTTATGTTTTAATGTTATACCACTGTTTCAGGTTAGGGTTGAGGTTGGCGCCTGTTAATACGTTTAAACCCGCTGCATTTATATGCACCCGTCCTAAGTCAGGAGCCTGTTTTTCAGTGGTTATGGTTTGTGGATGTGGTTCTTAAGTATTTCTCGTTTCTCGTTTTTTATATAGATTAGACCGTTGGTTTTCCCGTTTGAATTGTTATACACTAGTCTTTTTGGGGCCCTTTATAGCTTGCTGTTCGGTGTGAGCCAAGGCTCTGTGTTGAAGACCGTACTTTGATCTATAATTATTTACTTTTTACACATTGTGACTTGGATGGACAGTTGTCTCATTGGCACTCATACCACATCTTATTTATATTAAGATTGTGTATGATCTCTAGATTCAGAAATGGGTAGTCATGCATACATAGGACGAAAGAATTGAAAAAAAATAATCCGATCCCTCAAAGTGAATCGAATTGGTTTCTGTATCTGTTCTGGAATTCTCTATAATCCATGAGATGTAATCGATCTCGTATTTGGGGCATTAAGCAAAATACAATCAATCAATCAATCCATCCCGTATTCGCAAAAAATCTACCACAGTCATTCAGGACAGAACTTTGAACAATATCGTAAATAATTTGATTTAAAGCCTTTTTTGAAGAACAAATCGGGTAATGTACATCCAATTAATGTTTACTTATCTAAATCAATGCCACTAAAATAAAACTGTATTGATTTTACGGGGATAGGAGAATTTGAATCTGCTAACCTCCATCTATAGTTCCGACTATATATTTTATTACTGAAATGCATGACTTCAACCTCATATAAGTACCTGGTTTTGATGAATGGTTGGAAGCATCCGCATCTTTGTTTTCTACAATAGTCTCCTCTTCGGACAAAAAAAAAAAAAAGAAATTCAAGATTTTCGTGGTGCGAAAAAAAAATCATAATTCAACCAATTCCTTATTTTCAAATTCTTGTGAGAATTTGTTTTGCGTAAGAAAAATATCTTCATCGCCGAGATTCATCGTTACAAATGCCGAAAATGCAACTGCAAGCGCGGTAAATATGCAAACGCTAAATCAAATGATCTTTCGAAGACTTATTAAGAATTGAGGTCTGACATAGGTTTTGATATCAGGTGCAAATGAAAAAACAAAAAAAAAAACAAAACTTTTCAGTTAGATATTTACATCTTAAAGACGTATTATTATTATATAGATCACCTAATTTTTTCATTATATCTTTAATAAACGTAAAACAATATTAGTTACTTTTCTATTTTTATTTCATTGTCATATATTTTTGTGTTGTGAGCAATTTTAATTGCCATATATAGCAGGCACTAATTTTAATTGCCATATATAGCAAGCACAGACACTAATTAATTATAAAGGAAATATAGACTCGTCCGCTAAAGGGACAGAAGGTGTTTGTATTTGTTATTAAATCTGTGATTTGGTATTTTATTTTTAATGGTTTTTAAGTCCGGGCTCGGGGATATTAACACCCCTTTTTGTTCGTAGGTCTTTTAAGTTCAGAATTAACTTATAATTGGTCTGGGGGCATGCCCCCCCACCTGAAAAAGTTAAAAAATAGATGCAAATTCTTGCATTCTGAGAGCTTTGAGTGTCATGTTTTGAAGATATCTAATATATAAATTTAATAGGAATAACATTGACAACTGGAGAAAAAAGTTAAAAGTACCATGTAGTTTTATGGCTTCTAATTTGAAGTTACCACTTCCTGGTGTCACAAACTGGGTATCTATCTTATTTTCGATGTACCAGGAACAGAACATTTTATGTTTGACCTCGTCATAAAACAACCACGGCCTACCATCAACCCAACTGCCGCGACCGTGTTGCATCATTTTTTTTTCTTGCATTTTCGTCGGCAGGGGGCTTACACGCTTACCCCTGAGTGGCGGGCTCCACCAGTACAAGGCCGTAGGAACATTTTTGCCTGTCATTAAAATACATGTCTCGATAGAATCGGAATATTTGGTGTCACTAATTACCAAAGACAAAAAGAGCGCACCAACTACCGAAAAATCAACAAGCTCGTCAGTCTTCTGAAGAACAAAATTTGACAAGTCCGCGGCCGATTTTACTGGCCAGGACCGTGTGGTTAAATTCGAAGACTGCTGTCCCTATCCAATATACTCTCATTTTCCAGTGGCAGTCTAAATTTCCCCTACCTTCATCCCGTTACAGGACCTACTTATTGTACTTATTGTAAATGTGTTCTCGTCCTGAACATGCATGAAATATTTGCCACTGGATGTTTCACAGCCAACAATCAATCAATCAGTCATGTGTTGTATTTATTTTGCTGATTGATTGATTGAGGTTCATATTCAT
The DNA here is from genome assembly GCA_017311375.1 of Mytilus coruscus. Lineage (NCBI taxonomy): Eukaryota > Metazoa > Mollusca > Bivalvia > Mytilida > Mytilidae > Mytilus > Mytilus coruscus. Next base: position 11,416,586 of record CM029600.1, on the reverse strand, counting down.
AATTTAGAAAAAAACATTGCACTGGGATAATTGATTATCTTGACTAGCACAATGAAAAAGATGTACTACATGTATAATTGATGTGTGAATTTGTCATTGCATTAGTTATATTTTGGAGCTGCCTCTCGTGTTTTAATTCTAATAAATTCATAATGAACTTGAAACTATTGGTAAAGAAAGCAACAAACATAATACAGCAGGACTGCGCAAAACTTGATTAAAATAGAAGAAGCTGAAATGATCACCACTTAAAATACAGAAAAGGGTACTAGTATAGAAATAAAAATTCTTTATTTGACCAGTTATGGACCCTTGCGGGTTTTAAACTTCATACTATGATTACAATGATTTTTTTTTATGACAAAGAAATAATGAAATACAAATTAATAGGAGAGACAATCAATTAATACGTAAGGATTATTCCCCATTGAACAGTATCTAATAATCTTTAAAGATATGTTGTTCGGAATTGGAAAAATGGAAGCCCCAACTGATTAAATATAATGGTAGTTTTCTCCCATGTACATTCAGCAACCAATTACAAAATATTTATGCATATAACATTTAAATTGCAAGAATTTTATTAGCACCTTTACAATTTTGACTGCACTTTAACATATACATTAGGCATTAACATATAGATCTTGGAAGGTTATATTTGCCAGTGTCCGAAATGTTGGGTAAATTTTCAATGCATTCTGCTGCATAATTCATGGCTCCATATGGATAGAATCCATGCTTAACCTATAATGGTTTACATTTATAAATTTTGACTTGGATGGAGAGTTGTCTCATTGGCACTCATACCACATCTTCTTATATCTATTAAATAATTATACAAGATTCTGGTATTACAAATGTGCTTGTATTACTGGAATTTTGAAAACATTTTGTCTGCTATTTTAACAGTGAGCAATCCATGGCAAAATCTTTATGTATTGCTATGTTAATTCCCAGTTAATATCAATATGGCAGTAGACTTAAATTTGGAAAATATGAAGTCCTCTGTTTAAATATATGATAAAGCGTATAACAAATGGTAAAATCCGTATCACATGATGTATTAACCCTCGACAAATATCATCCCTCGGGGAAAAGGCAAAGTTCCCGACCTACCTCATTTAAAAGGTATTGAACGAGGCCATTGTTTATTTAAAATTCATCCTGGGATCCCTGGCCGTCTGGACACCACAGGGGTCCAAAGTTGCAACTTTCATGTCAACCACAAATTCTTTCGGTTTTTCTCGGCAAAGTTCTGAACTACCTCATTTCAAAGATAATAGAACACACCCGCGAAATCGCGGGCATTTAGAGCGTGGTTGAAAGTATGTAAACTGCTGTAGGATGAATTTTTGTAAAAGATTTTATGGCTGGAGAATTTCAGGAAAGGTATCAAAAGTATCTTAAACATGAACTGATGTAAATATAACAATTTGAATTTTTCACCAGTTCAAAATATTAGATGTGAATCTAAAGAATGTCAACACAAAGGTCAACTATTTGTAGTAACATGAACGCACAATTTTTAGGAGGCGAGTTGCTTTGTCACCATGCTTTTTGTTTCGTTTTGCAGAAGACAGAATAATCGATATGTTAACCTTTTCAATTTCAGTCACTCGAAACGGATTCCACTAATGAAATCAGATTATTATGAGATATTTACAAATAAGATTGGAATTATGAATAGAGCCATAATAAAATACTCAATAAACAATGCGATTTGTGCACTAAACCGTCATATTTTACTGAAATCTGGAAATGGCGTCAGACTTAATAAGGTGTTGACTTTTAAGAAAGCAAATTGATTCTAATATGGGGTGCTTATTACGTCATATGAATAGAGCCATAATAAAATACTCAATAAATCGACGATGTCACAATGCGATTTGTAAACAAAAACGCCATATTTTACTGAAATGGCGTCAGAGTTTTCAGTGGGAAACTTTACCAAATTAGAATCAAAATAATTCATGCATTCCATAGAATTGTTTTCATTTTCACATGGCCTGGGTCATTATATTCGTTAATTTTATCCCTTGCTTACGCTCGGGATAAAATTCCAATATAACAATCCAGGCCAAGTGAAAATTTTCAACAAATCTATGGCTTGCATGAATTATTTCTTTTAAAATAAACACGATTATATACCGGTTCCAGGCGTCCAAAGAAATTATACTTTTATCGCTTCCAGTGACCAAAGGAATGTTTGATACCGGTTCCTGTAGCTCAGGTACCCAAATTAGGAATTAAGGGTTGTTTGTAAATTTACCAAAATTCTGTGTAATTTTAAACAGTCCTAAACGGAAGTCTTGTCTATGACTTAAAAGTCTGTGCGATGACGGAAACAATATCCGGACGCCTTTATTTTCGTTTTCCTCCCAAAATAACCCAAACGGAATAATCATAAGCGATGATGACAAATGCGACTATGCAAGATACCTATAGGACACAGAGGCATGATGATTAATTTATTGTGGAAGGAGGAGAAGCGACACACAAAATGAGGTCTTCTCATTTAATAGTATAGATTGTCCGAGCCCTTGCCAACTTACATGTCGTCTTAGGATTTGGGTCCGTCTTGACACCACATGGGGTTCCAAAGTTGCAACTCTGTATTTTTCGTGTCAATCACACACTCTTTCGGTACTCCTGGGCAAGTACCTACGGCAAAGTTCTGAACCAGACCTACCTCATTTTTGTCCTAAGATATCGTCCTGGGATCCGGGCCCGTCTGGACACGACAGAGTCCACAGTTGCAACTTTATATGTTTTCTTTCATTTCAACTACACACTCTTTCGGTAAACTCGGCAAGTCCCTACGGCAATGAGTTTGACAATCTGGGTTAGCATTCTTATGCACCTGTCCTAAGTCAGGAGCCTGTTATTCAGTTGTGTTGGTGTGGTTCATAAGTGTTTCTCGTTTCTCGTTTTTTATATAGATTAGACCGTTGGTTTTCCTTTTGAATTGTTTTACACTAGTCTTTTTGGGGTCCTTTATAGCTTGCTGTTCGGTTTGAGGCAAGGCTTCGCGTTGAAGGCCGTACTTAGACCTATAATTGTTTACTTTTTACACATTGTGACTTGGATGGATAGTTGTCCCATTGGCACTCATACCACATCTTCTATTTTATATAGACAATATTTTGAAATCATCTGATCGTCTGGTTGAATAATGCACCTTTTGTGCACAGCTGCGTGCCAATTTTTAAGTCATTTGTAGATTATTTGTACTGGCACATTTGACTAAGAGAATTTCAAGTTTGCATTAATAACTAAAATGGTAATGTTGCATGCCATATTCAGTTAGACAAAATAGTCCACGTTGGATTTTCATTAAAAGTACTTGTTCACTTAAAAAAAAAAAAGATTCACTCAACATGTGCATCCAAATGGTTTCCTTTTATGTGTAGTGAAATAGTTATTAACAATGATTTTAACTGAAATACGGGATATTTGAGGATGCCGAGTGTATGGAAAGCCAGCTGTTTATAGTATTTCTGTGGTATACTGCATGCATGTTTCTTATTCAGTTCAATGATCATTAAATTTTTTTTTCTTTTATCCCAATTCAAATAAACCATAAGACAATGCCAATACTTTATCTTTGGTGACCGTGTGCTCGCAAAACCTGTAGTTTCCTTGTTCAAGTAAGTAGTCATGCTGTTGGTGCCTGGGCTGTACAGGTTTGTTTGCGTTTTACATTGACAACATGTAATCTAGAAAAGTGATTTTTGTGTGGACAAAGATACAATTTAACCCCGCCATATGCTGTGCTAGTACCAAGTCGGGGTATCTGGTCCATGTGTTCGATGTTTTGTTTGAGCAATTTTCCGGAGGGGTTTAGTGTTGCACTGTCAATTGTTTTTTGTCATTTTGGTTATCCTATTTGTTTATAATTCCATATGCATATAATAAGAAAACGAGTAAATGAAATAAACTGACCTAAGTGTAACCTACTTTTGCAAAAAAGTATATGTATGATATAAACATTTGTTTTTGATTTCAGTGCATATGATTTCTGGGATTAATCATATATTCTATTAATAACGTATACCTAGCTTGAATTAGAAGTTATGTCAAAATAGTATATATGCTTTAAGAGAAAATGTTTGTTAGAAACAACTTATTCTTTGGTTTGTCTTGTCCTCTTTATTAGTCTTTTTTTTTTTGGTGGTGTATTTTACATGAAATTGTTTATGACTCTTGGTCGTATTTTCTAGAATTATTGTTATATATGTTTTTATTTTTATTTCAACTTTTGTGTAACCTTTTCTTGTATGCTTTTGTGAGAATTAACTATCTAATAAGTTCAAATTTGAGACGATGTTCCGTCAGTAGTCAGTAGTGCAGTGATTTTAAATTTGTTTATTTCGCGTCGAATTATGTTTTGTTTTAAATTTTTATTAATCAATCATATTTTCCTCTGTTTAACCTGATTTTTCATTAGATGAATCCTGGTTTATCTTATATATTTTAAAATAATATTCAAGTTAAATGATCTCGTATGCAGTGACTAATAACTGTGGTTATTGTATTTTCACGAGGAAAAAAATCAATTACGTAGAAATAAGATAAAATGGAAATTAAATTCTGTGGAACATCAGTTTTAAAGGCTTTTCAATTGGTTTCTACGAATAATACAAAAACGCATATAGGGTGAACATTAGTAGTTAGCTTGTGCGAGTAAAAGGTTAAACTGCAATTACGACACAAACGGCCCAATTGTAGTCAGTTGATCCATTGTCATTGCTGCCGGTGGCTTAGGCCTCTTCATAAGGTTGCGGGCCATTGAAATCACTACTGCAAAAATAAGGGAGTGTTTAAACGCTACCTTAAAAAAACGTTTGAACTATATGACTCAGAAGTCATCAATATACATAATATGCACATGCGTTTATTAAGATTTGAACGCATATTAATACACATTAATTAAAAAAAAAATCTGTAAATGCCCTCTTGTACATTTTAATAATACATTGGCATGTATACAATGATTGTAATTTGATTTATTTATTTCAGATGTGTTGCCATGATATATACCTTCAATCAAATAAAGTGCTTTTCTTCCTTAGAAATGAATGGTAATATTTTTTTTTCTCATTCCAATACAAATCCAGAAATTTTAGTTGCCTCAAAATTCTTAAAAACAGAAACAGTTAATATTTTGATGATGTTTTCTTTCGATGAATCTCTTTTGTCCTTTTCTGATTGCAAGAAAATAAAATCATTTCAATGGTGGAACTTTGTGCTTTGTTGCAAAGCTATTAGTTTCATTCGATATTTACGCCATCTTGAAATTATTTCTAAACAAATATCTAACAAATATCAGGTCTTAATGGCTGCCGTATGATGTGTCCTAATTTCGAATGGCTAGAATGAGATATAGAATGTGGAAAATTTCCCGGACAGGAGAAGATATTAAATTACAGGATATAGTTACTCGAGACCAGATCAGCAATAATTATTTCATGCTGACGTAATTTATGGCACCTCGAAGCATTCCGTACCCTTTTAGAAGGTTAAACTTTCCTGTAGTAATAAAAGTTCATTATGAAACGGAAGTAAATGAGATTATATTTTTGATTTGACTGTTTTTCTTATGGTGTAACCTGTATATTTTCTTTGAAAAGAGAAGTTATCAAAAATATAATCTCATTTACTTCCGTTTCAAAATGAACTTTTATTACTACAGGCGCCATCAGAACTGGAAATCCTGGGAAAACTTGTACGTTTCTTTGTCCTTGCAAACATTTGGAAAGATAATTATTCTAAATCAAATAGTGTTTACTGCAAACATGACAAAAAAAAAAAAAAAATTCCTGAGAAAAAGGTTGAAATTTTGATAGGTATCAGGTAACTGTAATCACACGACCTTAACAAAATAGCCATCCCCAGTCAAGGATCAGAAAAAAATCTATTGAAAGTAATGAATTACAAACAAAACTTTTACTTTTATTCAATATTTTTTTGAAGTGTCACATTTAATGCAATATCTATGGACTTGTCTATAGCATTCTGAAGTCTCTCCAGATAGTTCCATTGGTTTAAGTTCAAATACAGTCCAATTGAAGCAGCTTGTCCTCTGTGAAACCTTCTTATGTCCAGTATAACTGATGCTTGATACCTGCACACCCCCACATATATTTCGTTGTCTGGTAACTCAAATGACTGAATGCAATGAGTGGCATTCCAGGGAAAGTCTGACTTATCTAATAGCTGTATAAGTCCTGTTTTGTTATATCCTTTATCAATTTCATATAAAGAAATGAAGAATATTCACACATTTCTAACCTACAACATTCCTTACATACCGAATGACGTCACACATTCCAGACATTGCAATATATTGCAAGAAAACTATCTAGAATCCCCAATACAACACTACTCTCTCATCTCGCGTTCAGTTACGTTTGAAAGATCGTTTCCTCCTCTAAATACTCTCTGCTTTCTCACATTTGGATTTGGAACATTCAAAATAACTTGTCTTGCGGCCATTTTTTGGATACTTTTAGCCCTTAGTAAATATAAAGCCCAGCCCCTAAAGGTGAGGTAAATATTCCTGCTTTAACCAACGATTTAACAGAGGGTTTAACCAGATTAAACAACAGAAAATAACCAAGGATTAAATTTTAACCAAAGGTTATGATATTTAACCCTTGGTTAAAATTCAAAGTGATATGAACTACCGGTCCTGGTGTTTAATTCAAAACTGTCTAAACGTTTTCAGTTTGAGATCTTGTTATTAAAAATCAGTAACGGATCCAGAAGTACGCCCGCCCTCTGCATACGCCTGCTTGATTAGAAAATATATCCTTTTCAGCAAAACGCTCGACGGTTTATGTTCCGTATAACTCGAAATACTCCCCCCTTTTAAAATTCCTGAATCAGTTTCTGCTTATAGAAATGTAATTTGGAAAAGTCGTCCCAATTATTAAAGTTTTAGTACGAGACACAATGGATACGCGTTTGTACGTTAAAAAGATATACAATTCGACTTCCGGGCTCATGGTATCATTTTAGTGCATGACGCTTATCCGCTATATTTCTCATACGTCACCTCACCATGGACATGACTGCATCAAGTTGTCGAGATTGACCCAATTTATTTATTCATCAATAAAACAGCCTTATAATGAAACAAATGATGGCCCTTTAACCTCGTCCAAAAGATTAGAACAACAGTATGTCAATGTTAATTGGAAAACATGTCTTACTTGTTGTAACGAACAGATTTTCACCAACGTAACTGAAACTGCTTGCCTGTGATGACCTTTCTTTATTGTGAACCCAGATGCATTTATCAGCGCAAGTCTGTGCATAGTAGCCAGTTGTTTGCTCCAGTTCTACAGAGAAAATGTTAAGTTACAACAGCCAATGTTTAATATAAATAATGATTGAATGAAGTTATTAATATACATTTATAAAAATAAAGGAGATGTGTTATACCTGTATTAGGCATTTATGTATGTAGATAAGAATTTCACAATTTATGCAAATATGAATATAATAAGATATCATTAAAGTGAGGTCCTATTTGATATGATTAGTTTGTCAACGAGGTTTTGTATTTCAAATATTTCAGTGTTAATGTCTACTAAATGCTTCTGATCCGGGTTGTTCCTCCTGAAAGTTAAATTTGCATTAAAACTTTGAGTGTAAATAGTATTCATATGAAAACAAACTTTATTTATTTTAATTGAACATCTTATCATAGCCAGAAATTAGTAGTGCTTTTGCTAATTAATATTCATAATATGTAAATGAGAATTGTACCACGTGATAATAGTTTGAACTGGACTGGCTCGATATCATTAAAATCTTTAAAACACGGATATTATAAGTTGCCCGTCACAGAGTCCTTGTTTATAATCACTCTGATATTACCGTAAAGTTGTCAGGCGGTCAAAATCAAAACAATGAACGCGAATTTAGTGAATTTTTCGTGTTTTCGTGAGTTTATTCTTCTTGAAATAGGGGCATTTTAACTTTACGTGGGAACCTATAGTTCAACGACTACACATACAAGGTTTGAACTTGCTTATTCTTTGGACATTCAAGTTTCAAGTTTCATTCCTGCAACCTGTTTTTGTAATGACCTTGTTAGCCAATTTTCAACACAAAGTTTGCAAATTTGACGTTTCAGCCATTTTAGCCTGTATTTTATACTGCAATGTTAAAAGCCTCTCGCTTCGATTTTTAAAATAGCTCAGGAACCTTGATTTTTGCAACGACAGTCATTATGTTTCGTTTAAATGGTGTATATTGTTGTGTATATTTATTTTCTGTCCCCTCAACCTGTCTATCACTTAAATTAAAGTTAAAACAGACATTTTTTTTTCAAAATTCTCTATCATTTCAATATAATTTCCGTGACCCGTATCCGATTTCTTTAGTATAATATTCAAATAAGCAAAGTGGCGTTGATTTCTGGATATGTAGAAATAGGAACAAACACAACCGTTTCCATTCAGAATTCAATCCAATACCGATACCGATTTTACTGCACACGACACATGTTCTGGAATCATCTTTTATTAGTTATCACACCCGAAACTTGGAAAGTCAAAATATAAAACGGTTGAGAACACCATAACAAAAGCACTCATTTAAAACAAAGAAGTATATAACATCTAATGTCAACTTGATATTTAAAGTCTTATTTTAAGTATATTAACATAACAATGTAATAAAATGAAATTATGCAGTCAAAATGTACTGAAGCACAGACTTTTTGTTTACTCGAGGACTGATATCCAACAAGCAGCGGTAAAGACCATGTGGTAGTAATACACGTACGATACCATTTTTCTAATGGACCTGTTAATTAACTTGACCAATTAACTCTCAAACTGAATAAATGTCCGAAATACTTAATGCAAAGTTTGTTAGTCAACGACCAAGTTTACAGATCATTAACCTTTAATAAAAAGTGTCTAATCCAAATTATAATTCTCAACAAAAACATTTGTTATGTTCTATTATTTCGATTTCAACGTTCCTGGAACCCCAGGATTCAATTGATGTGTATCGGTCATGATATACATATCACAGTGAAATGGTACTGATGTCTACTATAAAGTACATATTTATGAATGTTTGTTTTATACTCGAAAATTTAATTGTTCGGCTAAATCTTAAAAGAACGATTAAAAAACATAAACATATAATATAATTTAGGTCTTAAGCTGTTTTGCTTTTAGCAGGACACATTTAGTAAAGATTACAAGAGATTTATTATAAGAGAAAACAAATACAAGAATTAAATAAATTTTCGAACTAATGTTTATATTTACCATTTTTTGCATGTTAGAAGCTGGTGGTTGAACATTCTTACGAGCCTCTCTGTGAAGCTGGATAATTATCTTTCTCTCTGGTTTAGACAATGAACTTCCTGTTCCTATTCCTCTTGTTGATACTCCCAAGCCTTTCAAACTAAGTTCTTTTTCATCAGCAAAAAGTTTACGTAGTTTGTCTTCAAGTTCTATTGGTGAACAGAAAGTAACAGCCACACAAGTGGTCAGAGGAATTAAATAGAAATTCATTTTCATTTGGTAAGAATGGATTCCAAACTGAAGTTAAGAACCAATAACTGTTGATTTTATACAAAAATCGCGAGTCAGTTACGACGCATGTTTGATCATTACTGTTAATTTCTATCAAATGGTACTAATATATTTGTTCCTCCTAAAAGTTTAATTTGCATTTAAAATTTTAATGTAAATTTTGGATTTGCATACAAATGAAAACAATAAAATTGAGAATGGAAATGGGGAATATGTCAAAGAGACAATAACCCGACCAAAGAGCAGACAACAGCCGAAGGCCACCAATGGGTTTTCAACGCAGCGAGAAAATCCCGCACCCAGTGGTGGTCCTCAGCTGGCCCCTAAATAAAATTGTGTAGTAGTTCAGTGAAACTGGACGTCACACTAAACTCCAAAACATATAAATGAACTAAAATTTAAAAATCATACATCCGTGTTGAAGGCCGTACATTGACCTATAATGGTTTACTTTTATAAATTGTTATTTGGATGGAGAGTTGTCTCATTGGCACTCACACCACATCTTCCTATATCTATGACTAACAAAGGCCAGAGGCTCCTGACTTGGGACAGGCGCAAAAATGCGGCGGGGTTAAATATGTTTTGTGAGATCTCAACCCTCCCCTATACCTCTAGCCAATGTTAAAATAAAGAAACACATAGCAATACGCATAGTAAAACTCCGTTTAAAAGACGTCCGAGTCCGATGTCAGAATAGGTAACAAAAGAAACTAAGCAAAATGACAATGATACATACATTAACAAAGGACTACTAGCAGTTACTGACACGCCAACTCCAGACCTCAATTAAACTGATTGAAATATTATGTCTTCATCCAACTTGATTATTTGTCTTTTCCAATTTTTCAAAAGTCGACTAATTATGTATGGTACGGAAAAATCGATATTAACAAAGTAAAATTGCTAATACTATGATTTTAACTTTTGAGTAAAATTCACTTATTTCATTAATCGCCTAACAATAATAAATCGGCTTGCCCCGAGCTCTTAATTTCATAGTATATACCTTTTCATAGACCATCCAATTTAGCACATATTTACAACTTGAGTAATCTTTTAATTGGTCTATTGATAGTTTATTTTGGCTGACTGCTTCTATCAAAGGTGTTTGTAAAACGGAGCTCATTAACGAAATTTTGTAAATCTACTCACAAGTATCATTGTTTAACTGTTTATTCAAAATACACTCAGACGCAGATTTCCTGCGTAACAGGAGCGACAGATTGTAAAATATGTGATTTCAAGATTTTGACTCCAGAATGAAAAGATGGTAGCTGCTGGTGTAAGTATGTTTATTTATATAAAGCGGTGTTTTACTATACATGTACTTCTTTACATGGTAAGATGACAAAATTAATTGACCAAAAGCAGGCAATAATTAAATTGCAGTGGAAGCTTTACATATCTTGAAAACAATTTTCAATTTCACAGTAAAACTAAAGCTATAATAAATTTGAAACATATAGATAGTATACAGTGGTGGATCTGGGGTGGGGTTCAGGGGTTGCAAAACCCTTTTTGGGACGATCAATGCTTTTGAATGGGGACATATGGTTGGACCCCACCCTTTATCCTGTGTTGGAACCCCTTTTAAAGATGGCAGGATCCGCCCTGGTATGTCCCAATAGATAGTCTAGCGGATAGTCATTAAAAGCAACTACCAATAGATCAAAGATACTAGGGTTTATGTTTATTTTATTCATTTCAAAGTAAAACTAAAAGATTTATCAGAACATATATATATATATATATATATATAAAGGTGGCACATTCTCTTCAGACATTATCACGGTTTTCGACTGACATCGTCCTGAACGTGCATGAAATATTTGCCACTGGACATTAAGCAACCAATAATCAATCAATCAATCAATCAATTCATAACAAAATAGATCAAGTTGCCTTAATTTCCCTTCACAAGGTTTCATAGTACACACTTTTTGGTGTTCAAAGTTATTGCATGGATGATAAATTATCACAATTTTAAGATGGCGTTGTACTCTAATCAAGGTATAAAGAACCATATTTGTTACTCTTTATTTAAATGAAAGAAACTTGCAATCGTGAAAAACATTTGTTTTATTACATATTTTAAAATAATATTCAAGTTAAATGATCTCGTATGCAGTGACTAATAACTGTGGTTATTGTATTTTCAAGAGGAAAAAATCAATTACGTAGAAATAAGATAAAATGGAAGTTAAATTCTGTGGGACATCAGTTTTAAAGGCTTTTCAATTGGTTTCTACAAATAATACAAAACGCATATAGGTTGAATATTAGTAGCCAGCTTGTGCGAGTAAAAGGTGAAACTGCAATTACGACACAAACGGCCCAATTCACCTTTCTACTTGTAGTCAGTTGATCCATTGTCATTGCTGCCGGTGGCTTAGGCCTCTTCATAAGGTTGCGGGCCATTGAAATCACCACTGCAAAAATAAGGGAGTGTTTAAACGCTACCTTAAAAAAACGTTTGAACTATATGACTCAAAAGTCGATCAATATACATAATATGCACATGCGTTTATTAAGATTTGAACGCATATTGTTACACATTAATTAAAAAAAAAGATATCTGTAAATGCCCTCTTGTACATTTTAATAATACATACATTGTAGGCATGTATACAATGCTTGTAATTTGATTTATTTATTTCAAATGCGTTGCCATGATACCTTCAATCAAATAAAGTGCTTTTCTTTCTTAGAAATGAATGGTAATATTTTTTTTCTCATTCCGATACAAATCCAGAGATTTTAGTTGCCTCAAAATTCTTAAAAACAGAAACAGTTAATATTTTGATGATGTTTTCTTTCGATGAATCTCTTTTGTCCTTTTCTGATTGCAAGAAAATAAAATCATTTCAATGGCGGAACTTTGTGCTTTGTTGCAAAGCTATTAGTTTCATTCGATATTTACGCCATCTTGAAATTATTTCTAAACAAATATCAGGTCTTAATGGCTGCCGTATGGTGTGTCCTAATTTCGAATAGCTAGAATGAGATATAGAATGTTGAAAATTTCCCGGACAGGAGAAGATATTAAATTACAGTATATAGGTATTCGAGACCAGATCAGCAATAATTATTTCATGCTGACGTAATCATTTGTTTAGATCCAAAGATTTTAATAGCAGGATATTTAAAAATCAATGTGAAAACTAATTACAAACAATTTAATTTAATTTGGAACACAGCATTTTATTTCAAAATAGCCAGTGGCAATTTTTGTTTTAATATCTTGATTACGATACAATGAAATCTTACCCTTGTGGTCATTCATGTGTAGTTACTTAGTACACGGAAAAAGTATGTACTATGAAAATTAGAAGGCAATTTCAAGCAATTTGATTGGACGAGAAGTTGTAAGTATGTGCTAAGATTAAATAAGCCAAAATTGTATTTTTAGAAACTCTTAATTTATGACTGCTTCAAGGGTCGTTCATACCTTAGGCAATTTGCAGTGTAATCAACTTTTCAACGTTCATCGTATTAATTACCCGGACCATATGAGTATATACGCGTATGTCCAAAGACTAATATGGTCCGGAACATATACAATAAATAGATAAATAAATAAGTAAGGATGAGTAAAAACGGGTTAAAGAATTATGAATCGAAAAAAAAAAAAAAAATTCAGATTTATGTATCCATTGTTTTAGTCGAGCGTCACTGATTAGTCTTTTGTAGACAAATTAAACAAAAATGTTACAAGATCTTGGTAACAATCGCCCAAAAATAAATTTGCAGATATCTTAATGAAAAGAGAGTTCCACAAAACACAGGTTTGTAGATTTTCATTTTTAAACAGTAAAATTGTAACTAAATATGCCATGTTGTTTTATCATTACACGGAACATAAGTACAATAAACCAATTTCCTTTATATCAGAGTTTACATGTACGCGTATAGACTCTAGAATCTGGTCGCCCTTTTCAACTGACCAGAAATACCTTACATTTATCTGACAAAATCGCGATAATAACATGATTTTTCGTCCAAATAAACTGATTCTACTATAAATATGACAACATCAAACCATGAGAAATACTTATATGTGTTCAACAGGTGAATAAATGTTTGATAAACATACAACATATTAATACATTATTAACAAAATAAATATCGAGATGAGTTATTTACTTAATTAGATCTCGACTAAAAGTTGATAACATGTATATACTGTAATTAAAAGTGTAATTAAAAGGGTAATTAAAAGTGATACACATTAGTAATAGATTTTATTTTTCAAATAAAAAGTAAAATCACAAAAACTCCAAGGAAATTCAAAACGAAAAGTCCCTTAACAATTGGCAAAATCAAAAGCTCAAACACCTCAAACGAATGGAGAACAACTGTCATATTCCTGACTTGGTACAGGCATTTCCTTCTGTAGAAAATGGTGGATTTAACCTGGTTATAAAGCTAGCTAAAGCTCTCACTTGTATGACAGTCGCGTAAAAGAGAGGCGAAAGATACCGAAGGGACATTCAAACTCATAAGTCGAAAATAAACTGACAACATCATGGCTAAAAAAGAAAAAGACAAACAATAGTACATAAAACACGACATAGAAAACTAAAGACTGAGCAATACCAACCCAACCAAAAACTGGGGGTATTCTCATGTGCTCCGGGAGAGTACGCAGATCCTGCTCCACATGTGGCACCCGTCATGTTACTCATGTTAGTACAAACCCGGTCATATGTCTAATTCGGTAGGTCACATTCGGGAAAAGGTGACGGGATTGTAGTTACGAGATTAGGAACATATCTGCTATCATCTGTGAAACGGACATTCCATAACGGTCAACCAACTCGTGATGGCGTCCGTAAACTTACGAAGGGATGATTTCAAATTTACTCTTTGGAACTCTTGGTTTAATAGCTTCCTTGTGAGCAGCAACCCTCTATCAAGAAAATCATGATTAGAAATACAAGCCCTGGAATATCGTATCAACTGGGAGATATATACTCCGTATGTAGGCGCAGCTGGAATGTTACTAGAGAGAAATGGAAAGTTCACATTTGGGAAGCTGAAATCATCTCTTTTGTCGTAAAGTTTTGTTTTCAACCGACCCTTATTATCAATTTGTAGATGTAAGTCAAGATATGAGGCAGACTTAACTGTTACTGTTTTATTCTTTATCTCTAGTTCGATGGGATAGATGCGTTCACCATAGTCACCAAATTTTGAATTATATAGTGAGAGAACATCATCTATATAGCGGAAAGTAAAGTTAAAGGATATTGCTAACTTCTTTTCTTTCTTCATAAGAAGTTCTTGTATGATGATGATGATGATGATGATGGATGGCTGCTTAACGTCCAGCGGCAAATTGATATGAACATTCAGGACGAGATCATGTTAATGTAATATGAATATTAATCCTGCTTTGTACTAAACTGACACGCTGAGCCGGATTTTTAATGTGCTAGTTCACAAGGTAGCAGTCTGCAGGAAGACATGTCACCTTACTCGGAAACATTATTCTGACTCCGAGCTCTTACTCTTAAAGCCGCGTGCTTAGCAGAGAAGCAGCAGATACTAATTTAAAAGTCTTTGGTTTGACCCTGCCGGGGTTCGAACCCAAAGACCTCCCGCACTCGAGGCGAACACGCTACCACGAGACCACCGAGGCAGTTAGTTCTTGTATGGAGTCAGACTCGTATGAATAAAGGAACAAGTCGGCAAGAAGAGGGGCACAGTTGGTTCCCATGGAATGCTGATTGTTTTTTTAAAAACATGTCCTCTAAACGTAACAAATATGTTGTCAATCAAGAAATCAGACATCTTGATAATGTCAGTTTCACAGAATTTTTTGTTTGAATCAGAGTGATTTTTTTTCAAAGTAGGATCAATCCCTCCCCAAGATAAGATACTTGTATCTACGTTGGCCATTTTTTTTTATGAAACAAAGGAGGACCAACTCTTTCCATTTGTCGTTTAGTTTGGAATGGGGAATACTTATGTAAAGTGTAGAAAAGTCAAATGTTTTAATACTATTGCAAGATGAAAGAGTCTTAGATTGTATGTATTCTAAAAGATCTTTGGATTTTTAGTATCCACATCGGATTCACGCCACCTTTAGAATATGTAGTTTCACAAAAGCTTTGAAGCCCGGCTCTGATTGTTGATAAAATTGATGTTAATGATTTAGAAAGAGGTTTCGTGGAACACTTGGAAGACCCAGCAATATACCGTTGTTTGTAAGGACACTTATGTTTAGGTATCCAATGCAGTGATGGAAGATCCAGTTCTTCATCTTTGGTTGAAATTCCAAAGGAACATAGAACAGACCTATAAAATCCCAAATTCCATTATATTGACAACAATGTGTGAGGAAAACAAACAGACATAATAGGTAAAAATGTTAAATATTGGGGTACAGCAGTCAACATTATGTTATCATCGTAATCACTATAAAAACAAAAAACTATGTCCACAAAGAAAAACAAAATGGCATGTAGACACACTATAGACAAAGCACATAAGCAAAAATGAAAGACGAGAATACAAAAAATGACCATAGCACAATAACAAAATGGCGGGATGTAAAAATACCGAGCCTCGCCAAAAGGATATTACAAAATATGGACTAAACTGTAAAGGTAAAAATATACAAAGACAAATAAAAGAACTCTATAACATGTAAATAAGATAACAAACAACGTCAGTACGTAGAATATATACTTCAAGACCATTATGTATTATTTGTGAAGTTGATATTGAATATTTATCAACAAGGAGATCTTGGAAAATTACTATTATTAACTAAAAATCTAATATCTACAGCTCATACTAAGAAAAAACATTCGGTTGACATGACATGTTGATTTAATTTTAAAGGTAATATACATGTTGTACCTGTTAAAGAAAAGTCGATCCGTGCTGTCATTTACAAGTGGGCGTTGGCATCGGATTGGTGCATACATTTGATAAAATATAAATTCTTCGAATGCCTACAGAAAGCCAAATTTATATTTAAAAAAAATAGAAAATTGTAGTATTCAAATTATGTGTTAATCGTCATTAAAACTCGTAAATGTGATTAAATATTTCAGAATATATAAAAGTGGATTTGCATACAAGGAATATTCTTATATTATTGTTTTCAGAAAGAGATAACAAATTTAAATTGACATAGTTAAAAAAAGACATTTCATGAAATTAGAGATTATGTTTTCTTTTCTTTTTTTTTTTTTAGATATATAAACATGTTATGTGTTTGTTTTTGATATATATGCATGTAATGTTTTGTGCAGTCGTTCTTGAAGAAATGATGTGACACTTTAGTTGTTATACAATTGCAGTAATACTAACAGATAACCTACATAAGCACAAAGATACTACTTAGATAGTGAAAGACTCTTTGTTTTTGGGAATACATTGAAATTAGCGTCTATTTACTTGATAAAACGGGGAATTTTGTAGTCTTGGGGAAAGAAACCAATGTTACATTATTACCGTCTCCTCGGAGAAGGTAATTAAGAGTTGAACGATGGACAGTCTGCGGGCTGAAGGTTTTCTTACTTCCTGATTGGAAGATATTACTGACGCAGTAATAATTAGAGTTCGTTGTCTGGTTGGGACAATTCAAACCTAGTAAATGTCTTTTAATCCCGTAGAGTGTCGGATCTGGACTCCTTATTTTAGTAAATAGATTTGCCTGGTTACCAATCATGCATGTCGGTACACAGGTAACACTTATATATAAATAGCCGAATCTCCTGAAGATTTGTAAATACACATGTGATTATTTCAATCAAGTCGCTCACTGTTACGTACATTTTATACGTGAAAACATAAGAAAACTTTTCGGAAAATGCTTTTTTCTCAGGTTATATTTATTTATATTCAGTAAGATAATCTAAAGGCAACACAAACATTTTAAAACGGAGATATCAAATAATTTATTTTCAATAAATATTAATTTACACGAGAACTTTTATCTCAGGGGCGGGGGCGGCGCTACTTCGGCCTTTCTATGGCAGGGATGAGCAGCTGAGATATCCAATACCCCACCTTTATATATATTGAATGATAAAAGAACATACATGTAGTTACCCTAGCTGTCATATATTTTTTACAATAAGTATATATACCTGCACATAGCTATCATTGTTACGCTATTTCATGGGGAGATACTAGTAAATAGATTTGACAAATATCTTAAACATTTACGAAAGAGCTTTTAGAGACATGTATACACAATCTCTGGTGATTTTAATTGCATCTGTAAAAAAATATCGACATCTGATTAGTTTCAGATTCAATCATCAACCTTGTCTAATATTTCACCTAAATTTCTCGACCTCATGGAATATCATGAAGCTTCAAATAGTGATATATCCCAGCGACTCATCCCTTCCACTCATTACATAATAAGTGCCCCCACACACACACCCCAAGATCGTTGGGCTGAGTTGGATGTTGTCTAGATCTACCTAGCTAGCTCTTCCTAGCAAGATAGCAGACGTTGAAGAACAGAAGACTAAAATATATCTAAAAGGGAATACAAGAAGAACAAAAAACTACTCTCAGACGATAAAAGCAATTATACATGCATGCTAACATATTTTAAGCAATGTTTAATTTCTATGAATGATTTTAAAGGAGATGTGAAGTATACATAATTAAGACAGTAATCCAATTAAGCAACAAACAAAACGTGATAATTTACTTCTAAAGTTCAATCTACGGTCTTCTTCAATGGACATGTCATTACAACATTTTAAATTTTTTTATCCCCCACCCCCCAAGTCTAACTATAATATATAGAATAGTTGTGAATATGTGAGCCAAAATTTGTTCCTGTGAAAAAAGTTCCAGTGGACCAAATTACACAGGAAATATATTCTAGGAGAAATTTTTTCACAAATAATTTCTATATGATTTGTTCCATCTCTATAAAATAAGTTCCACAATTTACCTGCTGAAATAAGTTCCGGGTTTGTGCGATTTGTTCCTTACCTGGTGAAATAAGTTCCTTGTCTGTGAAATATGTTCCACTGGTTGAAAAAATTATCTTTAATACTGAGCATTGTTATCAACGAGATTAAAGTTATAATTCAAGTACATTATAAAACATGTATTATATTGATAATGCAATAAATAAAAGGTGTAAACATCCAATATGGATTCTGTGGAGTAAAGCAAAATGTTTAATTACATTATCCATAAAAAAATACCCAAATGACAATAATTTAATGAGGCAAAAAAGCAAAGATTAAGAAAATCCATCAGAAAATATTTATAGATCAATCATTTATTTATGAATATTGCAATTCAACATATGTTACTTCATATCTGAATTTGTAGAAAAATGAAATAATGTGTTTTAAATATTTATCACAGTTGTTAATTTGTTTTCAATCATATTATCTACGTACAGTATATATGCCGACTTAATTTGAATTTCTAAAAGATTTACCTTATTTTGAATGTTTTCGTGTTGTTTAAAGACCTCAATGTTGAGTATTAAATTTGTCAGGTACAACTATAGAATGTTTTCCTAGATATAAAGTTAATGCATCATGTTAATCTATAACACCCGGAACATATTTAACATTTAGTAAAAAAATTAGTTCCAGAACAAATTTTACAGTGCTGGAACATATTTCCTTATAATATATATTCCGGGTATAAATTTTCTGTGATATAAATTCCGGTGGAACATATTTCCTATGAAATAAGTTCCGGCGGAACAAATGTCACGCCGGAACATTTTTTTTGTTACAAAAAATAATTCAGATATTACTTAAATCTATGAGCAGGGTCAGGAACAAACTTCTAATGTTTGTTTTGAGGTTTATTGACTATTTATACTAGACATGCTATATGAGAGAAAGAGAAATAAAAGAAAATTATAAATTTAAAAGACGAAAATACTGTTGGCATTTTAAAAGATTATTCTTAATTGTATGTTTTTACAAGAATTGTAAAACAAGTATAAACATACATATACTATGATCATAAAACAAAAAGACATTTCTATGTCAACATACGAACGGTCTCCCACAAAAGATTATGTCAATCCAGTATGTCAAGCTTTTAAGGGTAAGTTTGATAAGGGCCTTATTCGTCATCCAACATTAAATGGTATAGTAAATAAATATGAAGATATGTACAAGTTAAACAATAACAAAAGATACAGTATCAAGCTGTATGCTTAATAAAGTTTTTGGTCAAATTTGTTGATTCTCTTATGTTGATGGCCTCATAGTAAACTTAAAATAGCTTTGCAGAACTTATCACCTTCTTTATAACCAACGACGTCCATTATAATTTGAAAAGAATGGCGGCGAAACTACTATGTTTTGAATTTCAGGCGCTTACAATAGGTCTTATATAACAAATTACCCGTCTCACGACTCTGAGTATTTTACATCAAAAAATATAATCAAGAAGTCCAATAAAATCAAATAATCTGAAAAAAGAAACATTTAATTGTAAGGATACTCATTATTTAAAAAAAGAAAAAGAGGCGTAGGGCATTCCACATTGCAGTCCAACTACAATGAATAGACAAAATCTTCATCGACAACAATAAAAAACTATACATATATGTGAAGCTTTACATTTAAAGGATCTTTTTTGAAAAGATGTGAGATACCGTTGGAAATATATTAATTGTGTTCTTATATGTTTAAATTTTACTACGTTTCACTCTCTACACTTTTCGATGCCTATTATGAACGAAAAACTTTCAGGTGGAAGCGGCCATACTTTTCTAACACAAATAAATAAGCAAACAACAAAAGAAAAAGTCAACGAACAACTCCGATATCTGTTTGAAAAAAAAATAATCGATAAAAAGACATTACCCCTCCATTTCCAGTGTTAATACTTTCCCCAAAAGAAATTGGTAAATCTAAAAATTGTATAAGCCTTTTATAATTTTTGTAATCCACTACAATATACATACAATTCTGAACGAATTAAACTACAAAGAGAAAACATTTTCCACTTTCATCAGCTATGAGACGGCTAGCTTTTTAGAAAAGCTATTACTTGTAATGTTGAACTGTCAATTCGTCCCGAGGTTAATTGTCCCATACTGAATATTACTGATTGTCCTTAAAAACTTGATTACAGCTATTATTGGGATCATATATTTTTCAATGAATTTGTTCAAAAAATCTCTTTTTTTCTTAAGTCTGCAATCCATATTATTGGCAGATTTTGTATTTTTAGCGGTCAAATTCCATAAAATTTTGTGATCTTCAAGATTTATCAGCAATTCAGGGATTAAACGATAACTCTTTTTCTGACAAAGTTTGAAAGACTGAATGTGTTATCCGAGAGTGCCCTAGTTTTCGACTTGTTCAATATTTTTAACCATTAATTTCCATTCAGGCTATAAATATTACCATGACATTTCAGATTTACTTTAAAAAATGTTTCGTATAAAATTTTAATCCTGGTATCTATGATTAATTTATTTATCCACTACGCATTTTGGCAGTGATGCATATTCGTATTGGAAACATGTGCAAAAACGCACAATAATCTATGCCTACTAATGTTTTCGACTGTTTAATAGGGTACCCCAAAACTGTTCATATCAAATATACCTTTTAAATTCAACGGTGAATTTCCACAAGATTTTGGCAGATGATGCATGACCCTACACTTTCAATAGTGTAAATGAAAGAAAAATTAAACGAGAGAAAAATTTTGAGAATACCAAGGCCTACCCCTTTAAGTACTCATATTTGTCCAACAGGTCAACGAATGTTTTATTATCACACGAAAGATAAATACATTATTTGCAAAATAAATATCGAGCTGAGGTTATTTACTGAATTACATCTCGACAAATAATTGAATACTGTTATTAAAAGAGTTACCTAGTAGCATTAGATTTAATTTGTTAAATAAATATTTGGAAACATTTCTATAATTGACTAAAAACCAAATATTTACAGCTCCCACTAAGAAAAAATTCGGTTGACATATGATTTAATTTTAATTATAGCATGCCGCTTAATGATAAGTCTATCTGTACTGTCATAATAAGTGGGCGTCGGCTTCCGATTGGTGCCTACATTTTATAAAATACAAATACCGCGAATGCTTTTAAAAAGCAAAACTTAAATGTAAAAAAAAAAAAAAAATAAAAATAAAAACATCATAGGAAATTTAAATCATTTTAAATCCCATGCTTAACGTCAGTCAAACTAGTAAATCTGACATCAAATATTTCAGAATATAGAACAAGAGACTCCCAAGAGCCTTCATCGCTCACCTGTCGAACAATATGTCATTTTGATATTGTTTTTCCTTTGTTGCAATCAGTCATGTTTGTTTACTTTTAGATCTTATTTAGTGGCATTGTTGTAGGTCTTGTAATGGTCATCATTTTTACTGTATACAGTTTATACCTATGTAAGTGTTTGAGATAAAAAAAAAAAAAAAAAACAAACAAACAAAAAGTCAATGAATGACAATAAATTTAATCACTAGTGTGATAATCAGGCCCTTTAACTTGGTGCTTTTAAAGTTTCTGTCTTAACTCCGAAATTCTGACAAAATACAGTAAAATGATAAAATCGTTCAGGAGAAATAACTGTGGACAGTTTCGGCCATGATGAATTATTTGCAGATCTTATTGTGCAGAACGGCCTTTTTTGTTTTACTGTTTCTCAATATCTATAAAAGTATGTGCAAAACTGCAAAAATAGGGGAAAAAAATCATCTTTCAAGGGAAATTACTCATAAGTTCGGCCATGTCTTATTTGTAGGTTTTCTTATGCTTAACATCTTTCATATTTACAATTTTTCTACAATGATTTCTGCAAAAAGTAAAAAGAATTGAGAAAAAACATCTTTTAAGGGGATTACAACCTATAAGCATTCATTTGATAATTTCGACGAAGCTGAATTATTTGTGGATCTTATTTTGCTGAACACTTTTGCTCTCACTATTTCTCTCTATCTTTTGAGGTTTCTGCAAAAAATAACCGCAAAGATGATTTAAATTAGTCTTTCAAGAGCAGTAACTCCTAGAAGGGGTCAATTGACATTTCGTCCATGTTGACGTATTTGTCAATCTTATTGTTCTGGTAATTTATATTGCTTTAAATTTCTCTTATCTGTTAAAGTTTCCAAGATAATAACCAACTTCGGAATTTGCAAAAAAATGACATTTCAGGGTCAATAACTGCAAAATTAGAAGTCTGATTTTTCTGAATGTCTCTTTTAGAAATACATTGGCCTGCTGGTCAATTCTATCCTCTGCCAGATTTTCTCAAAGCGTTTTAGTTTTTGAGATATTAGCCAAAACCTTTGAAATTGACTAAAAAATTGACATTTCAGGGCAATAACTCCAAAATGGGTTGTCCGATTTTCTGAAAATTTCGGATTTTTACCCCTATCAGATTTGCTCTAGCTGCTTCAGTTTTTGAGAGATATAAGCCAAAAACTGCAACAGCAACCATGTTTGTTGATGAATCAAATTCCCGAATACAATTTTTAAACTAAGTTACCTAGGGAGTATTTAGGTGAGATTTGGTATCATTTGGCTAAATAGATTCAGAGGAGAAGATTGTTTTTCATATCTTACATATTGTTTTTTTAAACAATTTCGAGCTGGTGGCAGATTTATATTTTTAACAGGTAGTTAGTTATATTTACACACATGTTATACATTTATGGCGATTAAGAGTTCGACATATTGTACCGGCACATGTCTCGTTGAAGACCATCAGTTGATTTCTAGAAGTCTTATATTAATTAAAGAGAAGAATGGAATACCTGATAATCTTGTTTCTTCTCTGAAAAAGGCACAGTTAAATACAGTCAGATTAACTGATCGGTGAATCATCGAACTAAGCCTAAATCAATGTTTTGTTTAAAATGAGAATTTGAAGCAGGGTAACTTTACACCTGTATCGATAAGTTTTGTTAGAAGAGCTTTCCTCTTTCTATAGGATTTTAGTTTGAAAGTCTGTCAACCGTTTATTGCTAATAAAACATTTTTGCACAACGAAATTAAAAGTATTCATTAGTTGGCTATATTAATGTTTTAGTTTGAATTTAGGATTTCTCTCACTTTCATGGTACACAAACAAACGAACCACCCATACAAAATACAATTTATTGTTTTACTTGTTTTAAAGCAGTGCAGCTTGTTAAAACATATACATAACTTGATCAAATTTATATGCGCTAGCCTTTAAAAAATGCATTAATAATTCAACGAGATCATATTTATTTTTCAAATGGAAAATGGTAATGATCCATACCTTGTTTTTCCCTTATCAGTTATTTCTAAAGCATTAAAATCTATGACAGTTTTAGCAATTACAAATTACGTTTAAAGTTTGACTTCAAATTAATATATTTGTTTTGTGATTACATTAATTTATTAATAAATTCAGTCTGCTTTACTTCAAAATTATATTTTTTAAATTTATTTTAAATTAATACTCTTACAATGTTTAGCTAAATGAGTACTCGTATATTCGACACAGAAGAAGTTGGTGATCAACGCAATGCATATGATTTGTTCTCAATACTGGAATTTGTCAATTTTTATTTTTAAAATAGACTTTGAATAGTTTAAAACAGCTAAATTATGTACCAAAGATTTAATAGTCAATTAAATTTGAGAAAAACCGTGAGAATGATCACGTATCACTTAAAATTACCAAAAAGGTACAAATGATTGGGCTGACGTTCATAATTGATGAACATCATTTTATATAAAATCTTATTCTTCTTACGAATTTGTCAGCTCAACATCTGTCAGAAAATCGTGACATCGTATAAAAGAAAAATAAGATGTAATTTTACTATATTTAATTAATATTTGATTAAACTAAAGCAAATATACATCATCTATGTAATATTTAATGAGAGACAGAGAACTAAACAAATACACGAAAACGTAAAAATGCGCAATTTGCGTAAATTGCCGACAAAATCTACGGTATAAATATTCCAACATTTTTGAAAACCGTCTGTAAATAGACTATACAGACTAAGCTAAGACAGTTGTTTGCCATACTATTAAGATGAAGTTTTATGCTTCTGCAATCGTCATTTCCATATGTCTAATACCAGCGTTTAGTGTATCCGATAATCTTTTGTTAGAAAATTAGAGAATCTTATTTCGCGATTAGAAAAAGAGAAGGACAAAGGCATGACAAAAGGTGGAATTTTCAAAAACGGAGAAGGGATAAAGCACACAGGCCCCGCAGTCAACGCACCACGTTCACTAAAGATGCACCGTAGAAGTACCGGGAGTGATATATCTGTATCAGAAAGCGAACTAATCTTGAATCTTCACAATGTTGCTCGGCAACAGGTTCAACCACCTGCTTCAAATATGGCAAACATGGTAAGTAATTAGTGTATATCATTAAGAAGGGAGGAGAAGATACCAAAATGGACAATAAAACATATACATGTATACGATGAGACAACTCTACTTCAAACAAAATACAACAAAAGGAAAAACAATATCCAACAATACTATACAAGAAACTAAAGACACAAATCGTTTTGCTGTGATTTTTGCTGAAAACTCGTGTCTTTGTATTATAACAAATAATCTACAACTGTGTATATGCACTTCATATTGTCCCAGCACAGTGAGCTTACACGACCCATTGTAGATTGCAGGACATAAATCGCAATGCATATTGTACCTGTTATTTCGACCATGTCTTGTCAGTAAATATACATGTATATGTAGGATAGGGATATTAAATTCGATGACCAGTGTCCTTTGTTGATAGAATAACACGTGAACACTGGACACTTTTAATTTGCAAAACACTCATTTGCAAATCCGCCGCCTCAAATAAGAGCTACAATGTCATGTATATAACCAAAATGTGCGGAATTACATGGGATTCAATAATTTCATTGGTTTTGTACTGTTACTATTATATTTATTTTGCTATTTGATTTATAAAAACATGGGATTTTCAATATCCCATGGGACAGAACAAAATCCATGGGATTTACCATTATCCCATGGGATTTTGGTTAAATCCCATGGGATTTTTTGGTCCCATGGGATAATTGTAGTCCCATGGGATATTTGTTGTCCCATGGGACAAAAAAATCCCATGGGACTATAATTATCCCATGGGATTTTAATATCCCATGGGACAAAATAAAATCCTATGGGATTCAAATTATAAATATATAGATATAAATATACAGTAATGTGTATGTTACAATGAATGCTGTTTGGTAGTAAAAGTTTTAAATGTATACGAGTTTTTATATTTTTATATATATATATATATTTATTTTTCATTTTGTCACAAACATGTTTTTATTTGTTTATATGACAATAAAGATTATTCTTATTTTGCAATTTGGAATGCATAATAATATTTATGGTCAAAGAGTAAAGTCCTTTCACTGAAACAAAATGATGACATGTCTAAATAAATGAAAAAATATTGTTTTGAAATCTTTGTCTTGTTTATTTTATTATGAAAAATAGAACTGAAAAAAAATATTTCATATTCTGACTGACAAGTTTACTCTTTTCATGAGGTAAGGTTTTCTTTGTTATAGTTTCATTGCAATACATGAATATGCAAACAATTTGAATTATATACCTTTGTGGTGTACATAATATTAAGCTTATATTTGCAAATTTATAATATAAACACTTTTTCTGTTAAAGTTTTAGTTTTCTTTTTTCACTGCTTGCTATGTACAATTATTCAGTCCACTATATAAGAGTCAAGTCAATAAATTATTTCATCCACTAGAATATTCCTGCAATTCTTAGACAACACATTTTTTCAATCTGTTCTTCAAAGATCTTCCTCCGTACATCTTTATTGGTTGGAGCGATTCAAATGAGAAGACAAAGCAAGTTTATTTGGACAACAACATACTAATATTTTTCTCATTCGTTCCTTCTTTCAATTGATAATTACATTGTTGCATTTACATGATCAAGTTCTTGTGCATTTATGATCGTGATGATATGAGTCCTTTTGTTTAAAGTCATTATGTTGAAATTTCCTCTTTCTAATAAATGTAGGAAAAACACGTTCCATTTCAAATTAATAAAAAAGTCGCACTATGGAGAAAATATCAACTTTAAGTTTTCTGTTCAGTATTGATCTGTTGAATGATGACCATGAAAACTGAGATGTCTGACCTACAAATACACAAAACTCAAAATTATCAGTGAAGAGAAATACAGCAATAAAATGGCTATTTTATCATGTTTATGAACATTTTGATAAACTTTCATTTGAATATTCATTGTTAGTACTCTTATTTCAGTGCTTTGTGTCTATGATTTACATATTACCGGTTGTTGTTTGGTTCCTTGTTGCAGTCTTTTGAGTTAAGCCCATTGCAACAAATGTTTACAATTTGTTCAAATGTTGTGCTGTTATTAAAACCACTGTCGGGTATAGGATTTGCTCATTGTCAAAGGCTGTACAGTGAACTATTTTGTTAAATTAAGGGGGCTCGCAGGTCTAAATCAAATTTTTTTCTTAATATAGGATTTTGCTATATTTTTCTATAAATGAACTTTATCTTATACTTAATAGAAAAATAAAATAAAAAAAAACGGGTCACCGTTCATTTACGCTCACAATCCGCCTTGAAAAAGCATACATTTTGTAAAGGTACTTTTTTCTGTTGAACTACATTGTAATAGGAGAAATAGAGGTAATATTGAAATAAAAAGAACTAAATTACAGAAATCGCTTAAATTTTACAATAGTTTAGTTTAAGTACAGCTTATTTGAAAATGATAATAAAAATATAGGTCACCGATGAGTTAAAAAGATATTACAATTCTAATGTCAAAAATGGCATTTTGCACCAAAGGGAGATAATTTGGAGCTTTTTCAATGATATATACATTTTAAAAGTCATCTGGGGCCAAAACGAATAGATGGTTTTGAATGATTTTGTACCATATGATAAAGTAACAACTAATAAAGTTATAAATAAAATTAGTTATGAAAAAATTTTTTTTCAATATTTTCTGAAATTTTATACTCTCAAGCCTCCTTAAACACATGTTAAATGTCATTTGATCTCTATCGGAGAAAAGTCTCATTGAAATCAGACTGCTTCTTATTTTTATATCAACCCAGCCATATTATGCCTGTCCAATATCAGGAGCTTGTACATAGTTCAGTGATTGATGTTGGTTCATATCCGTTATTTTTGTTTTCATAATTTTTGTTTTTATAAATTAGTCTGGTATATTTGAAGTTTGAATTGATGTTTTGTTTCAAATGTTGTTAGTGTTGTCTTTTATAGATTACTATATCATGTATAGGGTATGGGTTTTCTCATTACTTACAGGTCATCATTGGCCTCTAATAAATAATTACAATGCTTACATCCACTTAATTGAACTCTGATGGATAGTTTTCTCATTTATCATACCACATCTTATTTTAATAAATATTTAATCATTATTCAAGGGCAAAACTTTTATAACAGTGGACTTACCATTTAGGCTTTATTGACCTCTGTAAATCTATTTTGTTGATAATTTCTTCTGTTTATAGTTTCCTTTATCTTTAATGTTCTTGCCCTACACATAAAAGGGTAAACATTATCATTTAATGACAAAATAACTACTATTACATAATTAGTAGGCAACTGAAAATTTTGCCTCATTTGTATATAATGTCGACTTGCTCATCATTCCTGCTGTTTAATATTATCATTATTCTATGAAAATGAGGTCACAGTAAAATTAACCTTGGCAGACAGACATCTTTTATTCTTATATGACACCTTGCAGTCATTCCGCACAACAACAAGTAGACCTATGCTTATAATATCTGATAAAATGACAAAACCAAGAAAACTTAGCATTGACCAAAGAACCATAAAATGCGGTCATGGTTATATGAATCTGCCAGACAGACATGCACACCTTACAGTCAGGCGTACTACTTGTACAAGTTAATTTTATTTACTTGAAGAAGTAAAAAAATACACACATATAAGTAAATAAATAGCATTTGAATAATCTCCCTTAATTTTCTCATTTACTTGTATAAGTAAATTTTCTTACAATCCCACAAAATCCTCAAGTTTTGAGATGTAAAATCATGCCTTTAATGATTTTTCCCAGGCTTGCTCAAATTTTTTATTAAAGTTCAATGTTTCATCTCATTAATTCAACAAAGAAACTGATTGAGCAAAGATCTTGTATATTTGGGCAAGGCCTTCAAAATTGGTCCTTTTGGGCTTGTAAATGAGCAGTGTTATGAAGATAACAGACAAATGGGATTTTCATTGTCCATGAAATTACACTTAAATGATTAGTAAAGACATCTGCAAAGGGTACACAATTTAAAATTCTATTAGAGCAAAGAAATCTTAAGAATTCAAGAAAGGAAGAAAGGATGACTTTTTACTTATGCAAGTAAAAATTCTGAATGTCTAAGGGACATAAATAAGACAATTTTTTTTACCTATACAAGTAAATAAAATTCACTTGTATAAGTATCCTACCAATTTACTTATATGTGTATATTTTTTTACTTCTTCAAGTAAATAAAATTACTTGAATAAGTAGTACCCTGACCGCCTTACAATTGTTACATATCCACCAAATATAATCTAGCTGTAACTTTAAGCATATGATAAACTGACAAAACAATGCAGTGTTTCATTGACCAATGAACCATGAAAATGAGGTCATGGTCATATAGAATATGGCAGACAGATATGTGCATCTTACAATCATTCCATTCACTAAATAAAGGGGCCTTATTGCTTACAGTATCCAGAAAATAGACCAAACCACAAAACTAAACATTTTCATAGTTCCTTATACCCTGCCACATTCGTTATGTATGTGCCTGTTCCAAGTCAGGAGCCTATAATTCAGTGATTGTCGTTTGTTTATGTGTAACATATCTGTTTTTCTATTTTTGTACATAAATTAGGTCGTTAGTTTTCTCGTTTGAATTGTTTTACATTGTCATTTCTGGACCTTTTATAGCTGACTATGCAGCATAGCCTTGGTCATTGTTGAAGGCTTTACAGTGACCTTGAGTTGTTAATTTCTGTTTCAATTGGTCTCTTGTGGAGAGTTATCCAATCATATCCCATCTTCTTTTTATATTGTCCAATGTACTATGAAAATAAAGTAAGATGAAACTTCTCAATCAGACATATGTACCTAGTTGACCTTTGCTAATTTGAAAATAAGAAAATAGAAAAACTGGCCAAAAAACAAAAAGGTAACATCAAGCAATGAACCATAAAAATGAGGTCAAGATTGAATAAAACATGTCAGACCAACATGTACATCCCTAAAATTTTCATACAACGAATATACTTGACATGTTGCATACAATATTAGAAAACCCGACCAAAACACAAAACTTAACAATAACCACTGAACCATGAAAATGAGGTCAAGGTCAGATGAAACTTGCCAGTTGGACATGCATACCTTACAATCATTCCATACAATAATTAAAAGTAAATATAGTAGACACATTGTTTATGGTATCTGAGATATGGACGTGATCACAAAAGCTTAACTTGTTCACTGATCCATGAAATAAGGTCAAACCAAGTGAAAACTGTCTGGCGAACATGAAGACTTTGCAAGGTATGCACATATCAAATATAGTTATCCTTAAATTTTTTAGTATTCTTGATTTCTCTTATAATGAGTAATAGGAATCCTATTACTCATTATAATCATGATAATAGAAATTAAGGATACTAAAACACCTTAACTTTTTTCAATGCAGTCACTTAGCCATGAAATGAGGTCACTCAAGGTCAATAAACATATGACAGACGAAAACTTCATAACATAAGGCATGTATATACAAAGTATGAATGGTCCAGGTCTTCTGCCTTCTTAATATTAGGCTTTAATTAAGAAGTAAGTTAACATTTTATCACTAGTATTTTGGGGTTCGTGAGGATAAAAACCAGAAAAATTGACACAAATCCTGTGGTACGACAATATGTGCCATAATATTAGTCCAAATGATAATGACGTCTTGCATGGCTATTTCAACTTTTTTATGGGACGCCGTCATGGTAAAAAAAAAAAGCCTTGCAAGACGTCTTAATTGTTTGTATTACAAAAAGAAGTAACCTAATTCTTACTTGTTAGTTGTTAGGGCTAGCAAAAAGACTTATTTAAAGTCAGTTATACATATAACAATACAACATAAGCGCTCTCATTCTGTAGAGCTTTTATCCGACATACATATATGACAAGCACAATACATAAAACATAAAGCTCATCACTGAGATGGTAGTCTCAGATAGAGGAGACGGGTCAACCAAACCCCTATTCAATCTGAATGTAGGACAGAAAGTCACAGGACAAAAAGTCACAGTCAAAAAGTCACAGACAAAAGTCACAGGACAAAAAGTCACAATTAAGTTTTGAGATTATTTTTCTTTGAACATGTTGAACAAGAAAACACTTTTTTTTTGTATTTTTCTTGAAGTTTTATACATGAAGCAACTTTGTAATTGAAATGTATTCAATAAATATCAATAATGATCAAATAATTGTTATGAAAACAAAATGTCAAAGTGGCTTGGTACTTAAATGGCTTCAATTTGCCAATAAATATATCCTTTGCATGATTAAAAACTAATACATTTTCATTTATCAAGGTTTATGACATGTATGAGCAATTTCCTTAAATTAAAATGAATATATGTAATAAAAGAAAATATTTCAATATCTTTTCATATATATTCAAACAATTGTCAACAATTTGTTTGTGACTTTTGTCCTGTGACTTTTGCAGTGGCGGATCCAGAGGGTGGTTCCGGGTTGGAACCCCTTTTTCTTGGACGATCAATGCATTTGAATGGGGACATATAGTTGGAACCCCCTTTACAATGGGTTGAGAACCCCACCTTTTAAAATGGATGTTTTGTCCTATCAAATTTGTGACTTTATGTCCTTTGACTTTTGTCCTGTGACTTTCTGTCTTTTTACCTTCCATCTAAATCAGTGAACTCAATAATTGTTTTTGCAGTAGTCCGGGTAGCGAGTCGATATCTGTTATTAATCATGCAAATTGAGAGTCAACACTTACACAATACCTTTTAAAACAAAGAATCACTGATGATAGGGAGTGTAACCGATGAATTGATCCTGAATCAGATAAGATTTTCCAAGTAACGGAGAACCTCTTAATTGAGCACAGTCGCCTGAAGATTTAATAATAATGCTACTAAAAATATTTTATTTCCCCATTTGTCGCTATTTTTCGCTATAATTTTCGCTATAATTATTAAATCTCCAGGCGACTGTGCTTTGAGTGAAACAAATAATGACGAGGGCCTCACGAATAAATATAAATCTGAAATACTGGAACATCGATTAGCAGAGCTCGAGCAGCAGAGTAAACTTACACATAAATCTCGAAGTTATTTACGATTAACAGACTGTGCTCCTGAATAAAACTGTTAAATACATTAATTTGTGTTTTTACTACTACAAGATATTTGAATCAAATGTTAATTACGCACCAGTTGCTGAGCAGAGAATCATTCTAAGTCAGGAACAGTCTATTACTAACTGTTAACAGTAAGAATAGAAAGTCCCTGTAAAAGGCAGTCAAATCCTAACAGAACTATAACTTAATGATACATGTATATCAAGTTCCAGCACCTCACCCAGCACACTGAGTTAGCAAACTGGTGTGTGTCAGTCTTATAATATAAAACTGCGTAGGTTTGATTCAACGTTTGTTTGCATATTTTCTTAGGATCGTTGTAAAATTATATCTTAATCCTTCTCACTATACAAATCCTTGATCTTTGTTAAAATACGATTTTAAATTGTTCAATTCTTTCTATTTCTATTTGTAAAGTTTTAAATTTTAAAGATAAAATGAATATTCCATTTTGATTTGAGGAAAATCTTTTTGAACTGTAATGACATGGTCAGTCAACTGATTTGTTGCAAAGCTGATTACAGGTAATTATAACATACAGTAATTTTCCATTACGACAGTGCGTGTACCCTCGGGTGTGTATAACGTATAGTTTTCTAGAGAACATCCTGTCTACGCGTAATACAGATTGATGACATTACACAAAATTTCTTTTGTTAAATGTGCTTAGGTATCTGTGTCCATTCCTATTTCAACACCACAAATTTTTAAAAAATCAAAAATCATTTATATGAAATAAAGAAGAAAAGTAGCAAATATAAACTTCAGTAACTGCGCATTGAGTAAACATAATTTCAAAATTGCATGAACCAACCCTTGAGAAAACGTATACATGTATGCAGATGTG
The DNA here is from genome assembly GCA_017311375.1 of Mytilus coruscus. Classification (NCBI taxonomy): domain Eukaryota; kingdom Metazoa; phylum Mollusca; class Bivalvia; order Mytilida; family Mytilidae; genus Mytilus; species Mytilus coruscus. Next base: position 11,383,755 of record CM029600.1, on the reverse strand, counting down.
TTTAAAAGACCAATTCCCATTGGCTTTATTTCACACTAGGACCTAAGATAACTAGAACTAAGCAGTGGTTGATCCAGAAATTTTCATAAGTGGGGACCCATTGACTGCTTTAGAGGGTGTCCTTCCAGTCATGCTTCAGTGATTCCCTATATAGTCTACCAATTTTTTCCAAGATGGGGGATGGGCTGGGAAAAACCTAAATCAGCCTCTGCTAATTGGGAAGTCATTTGGTCTGTTACACATATATATATACCTATTATGTACAAAATTAAAACAGCTTCAAATATATGCATATAAAATAATGGTACGTCTAAAACCGTTCAGGATCTCCTTGGTGCACGCAGGACATAAAAAGTCACTTAGGACATGTATATATAAGTTTTAGTGAGCGTTGAGGGTATACATTCGATTGATAATTTATTTTATAATTTTGTAATTTTGTTTTGATAAAATCAGAGACATATAATACATGTATTGAGACATATAATACATGTATTGAGACATATAATACATGTATTATATGTCTCTGATAAAATCAAATGATTGGTGTGCCTTATATTAAACGCTAAGGTAACATTGATGTTGATTTTTATTATTAAAAAATCAGCGTATTATTTAATATTACAAATTCATTTATTAATATTAAAAAATCAGACTGAATATTTAATGTTAAAAATGATTTTTAATATTAATACATGATTTTTAATATTAATACATGATTTTTAATATTAAATATTCATTTATTAATATTAAAAATGACAGTATTTTTAATATTAAAATTGATTTATTAATATTAAAAATGATTTTGTAATATTAAAAATGATTTTGTAATATTAAAAAATCATTTTTAATATTAATGAATAGGGAATAAATTCCACAACGGCTTGCCATACAAACCATCTTTATCTATCATTCTATCTATCTATCAGCATGCGCCGGTATTTGGGATACGCGACGGATGGCCGATGATCATATTCAATACCAATCATCATTTGAATTTGGTTAATTGATCTTTAATGATTAGGACTGATTGGTGATGGCAGAGAATATGTCTCTGGTGATGGTTATAAACACATAGAAGTAAACTTTTCCAAAAAAAAAAGTTTCCTTGGAAAAAATTATAAAAATATATGAATATGCTAAATAATTTTTTCTTTCGTATGTAATAATTGAAGACGTTTAGAAATATAAAAAACCTTCACATAGCTGGAAAATTTTTCAATTCAAGTTATTTCATTTAAAAACGTTTAGAAATATAGATCTTATTCGATGTGGCCCGCTTGGAGATCAAAACCCCTGTCTACTTTCGTCTATTTATATTGCCGAACATTCTATAATCAAGGATTTGTACAAGCCCTTGCTATCATATAATGAATCTCGTCGCCAATATCACCATAATTACATAAAGTACAGATACAATCTTCTCCTAAATAGTTTGCCATCTAACAATTCCAAAAGAAATTTTGAGTCGAAACTGATCGAAGTACCAAATCTATAAAAATAATCACTATTTTTTGTAGCAGTAGACGTCGAAAATTAAACTGTATATATTCTTTTTCAAAACTCCTGAAATAATTTAACATTATCTATAGACAGCTTACATATGCAAATCTTTTAGAAGTATGTGAGCGTATAGTAAAATTTATTTATTTACCCCCCTTTTCCTTCTATAAAATTTAACTGTAAACGATTTTGTTTCTTAATTTGTGTTTGCTAATTAACTGGGGTTCATGCTGACAAAAGTCAAAATGTCTCCTTGTGTAATAAGTTATTGATAAAAAAAATTTGAAGCCGCCAGAAGAATAAATCATTTCCGAACTAAAATACATTTATCTGTAAATAAAGACAATTCGCCTAAAACATTCTCTCATATATTTAAACAATTGTAAAATAATTAATTCAGCGACTTTCTGTCTGTTTACTAATACTTTTCTTGTTCAGTTTTTTTTATACCCATTGCTCTTCATATATTCGAATAATAATTACTGATCACAAATTTTCCGGATGCTTTTTATCCTATTTTCGTATCGAACTAACATGTTAGCAGTTGAACGGAATTAAGTACTTTTTAGGAATTTACAACTTAAATTTTCAACAACAAAATTCTACACTTTTTACCTTGATTTTTTCTCTGTTTCGAAGCCGCCACCGGTGACCCCATAACATAGCCAACACCTCACATGGCGTATTCACGATGTTGTGGTATTGACAATATACAATCACGTTTATCAATATACAGCAAGTAAGTAATTTGGTGTTGAATGCCAGTAGATCAGAATTTGTTAATTGAATTTTACCTGTTAAAGGGCACTAGCTGTCAAATTCATGTTCATCGATTTTGATCAAATTCACATAACGTGTAGTGTTGAATTGTTTATTAAAATTTCACGCACAATCTTGGCTGATATCAAGGAATTGTATGTTTAAATACAATTCCTTGCTGATATGCATAAAACCATTATTTCATGAAACTGCATGAAAAATTGACTTATCGCATAATACAGGGGCGGATCCAGAACCTCGATGTCTGGGGGCACCATGAAACCAAAATTAAAGATTTTTGTTTTATATATGCATATATGCGAGTGTGGGTGATGGTGGTGTCATGTATTGGGGATGATGGTGGTCGTATGAGGGAGGGTAGGGGTCGGGTCTTCATTTTATACCTTTTCATTAATTTTGGGTTCGTTTCTTTCTACTCTTTTATTTGTTGCCAATTGTCCTCTATTCTTTACAGTTCATCACATCTTTAATCTGTTTTCTATATTTTTGGGCCCATTTTTTCTAGCCTTACCTTTTGACCATTATTCTCTAATCTGTAAAACCCGTTCATACCCTCATTCAGGGTAAACCATTCATACCCTAGTTCACGGTAACCTATTCATACCCTCATACATGGTAATTAAAACAAGAAAAATATAGGCCTACACATATTACTGTACTATAATAGAAAACAAAGGATATGGGGTATCCGTCCATGACACAAAATCAGCACATGCACAGCAAAAACACACAATAAGCTTTTATTGTTGTTCTTCATCTCAAATATAAGTAGGTTTTCTATGATACAATATAATTTTATTAATGGTTATATATAAGGCACAGACCATTCATGTTTTGCAGAGGGGAAGGGTTTGTTTCCTAAAAAATATGAGGAAAAAAACTTTTATATGTATGGAAACTTGTGGTATAATTTCAGAGATTCATTCACTTAAACACAAGTTATTGTCTGGAAACTGCAAAAATGCTTATTTGGGCCCCTAATTCTTAAACCTTTGGGACCATAACCCCAAAATCATTCCCAACCTTCCTTTTGTAGTTATAAACCTTGTGTTTAAATTTTATTGATTTCTATTTACTTATACGAAAGTTTCTATCCGAAACCATCTGTCTTCGGACGACGCTGACGACGACGACGACGACGTGATACCAATATACAAGGATTTCTCACTATACAAATCCTTGCAATATACGACCAAAAAATTTTTAATTTTTGCGGTCGTATAAAAAAAATGCTGTATGCATTGAAAAAAATCGTTTGTTGTTTAATAAAATCCGAAAAAGACTGTTCTGAGACAGGCACATTCCCCAGAAACCGTATACAATGTGAGTGTTTGGTAAAAAAGACATATCTCATATCGATACTAACATTCATGACACTAAACATCTATTTTACATATTCTTTTAAGACCGATTTTATAGTTGGTAATTTCTTTCCTGATCAGAAGATTTCACTTGTTAATCGATCTTGATCCTGTAATATTGTATTAGAAACCAATAAATATGTTCGTATTAATTCCAATCAGCATGTACATGTACATGTAGTTTACATAAATGCTTTTGGATATAGACATTATATATACACAAAGTTGTCAAATTAACACCCATCGATAAGTTGTCATAATTCACATGTTGAAGCTGGGGTTAATTAACGACCAGTTTAAGAAGTCAAATCAAGCTGTGTCTTGATTTTCGATCTAGATATCTGAATAAGCAGATACAGTAGCAATAAAACTATGTTAGAAAATTTTTGGTGACCTCGACGGGGGTGGGGGGTGGGGGGCACGTGCCCCCCTGTGCCCCCGGTAAATCCGCCACTGTAATACCAGAACTAAAAAAAACCCACCGAAAGTCCACTTAAGAGGGTAGGGATGTGAATTAACAGAATAGAGAATAACGGACAAAGAAAAAAAGGAATAAAGAATAGTGAAAGAAAGAGAATAATGGAAAAAAGTGTAAGTTATTAAAATTATAGCTAAAAAAAAGACCCCCCCCCCGAGACGATCCTTACTTCAACTGTTATTTGACGCTGCCGAGTTATTTTGAGACAAAGACATGTATTAGTAGTCGGCCGGTAGCACTCTTGCATCAATTTGAGGATTACCCAAGGTTAATTTTACGGCGGATCATCTTATTTTGGCTTAAATATAAACATAATTGACAAGTTTCCTTCCCCTGCATTATCGATCGCACACGTAAATAGCACGTTGGCCTCAAATAAGACATTGATGGTCATTGATACATTACAACACTTGTCGTCAGTATTTGAAAATATTGATTAAGAAGGTACAGAAAATTAATACACGCACACTATTATCCACCACAGGCCTAAATCGTTAGTCCGCAAACAACGAGGGTGATGAAAACCCAGTACTTTGAACACAGCCACCGCATGTTGTGAATTTGAAAGCTTCCCAAATTAGTAACTATCCATTTCTACCCATAGAAAACTTTTGCCCTTCTTTTATCAAAATGAAATATGTTGATATTAATGAATGGTATAAAGGTTAAATCAATTTATTCATATATTTGACCGACTAGAATTATTGGGAATTTAAACCATTCCTATTGTAAGTGATAAAATTAAATTTATATCATTATCAGGGTGATTGAAATGAGAAAAGGGGGCTGATCAGGAGTGCAGGGCCCCTTTTTGGAAAAATTCTTTGATTATATAGAGAATTACTGAAGCATGACAGGAGCAGGCCCCTCTTAGGCAGTCAGTAGGCCCCACTTATGGAAATTTCTGGATCCACCACTGTGGGCTTCAGTTGTATTATCTTGAAAACTTTATACCTGTATTCTAAAGTGTAAATCAAGGAAAATAATGTAAATTAGCTGTGCATTGGGGTCTATTAAGGGGTATTTTGGGGAAGAAAGAAGGAGGGTTTACTATAGAACCCTATGGGATTTTATTTTCTACAATTTTCAAATGAATATAACTTGTAAACTGTAAGTGATAGACACACGCAGTCTTCAGAAATGATGATAGGACAATAAAACAAATCACATGAAATATAGGGTGAGTCCCTGGGGTAATACCCACCCCTTCAATTTGAGAATATGCTATTATCTTGTAAACAGTCCAGATCCCCACCCTAAACCATACATATTCTTGAATGGGACAATAAAACAAATCAATTAAAATTAAAGGAAGTCCCTGGGGTCACCCCACCCGCTCAATTTGAGAATGTGCTATTATCATGTTAACAGTCCAGATCTCCACCCCTATACCATATATATTCTTCTATGGGACAATAAAACTAATCAAATGAAATTAAAGGAAGTCCCTGGGGTCAACCCACCCGTTCAATTTGAGAATGTGCTATTATCTTGTGAATGATCCAGATCCCCACCCTAAACCATATATATTCTTGTAGGGACAATAAAATAAATGAAATGAAATAAAGGAAGTCCCTAGGGGTCACCCCACCCCTCTTGTTTGAAAACTTGTAAACGGTCAAGATCCCACTCCTAAACCATATATATTCTTGTATGGAACAATAAAACACATCAAATGAAATATAGGAGAGTCCATGGGGTCACCCCACCCCACATGTTTGAAAAACTTTTAAATGGTTGAGATCCCCAGTGGATAGGTGAAAAATTTCTGGATCCCTGATCCCACCCCTAAACCATATATATTCTTGTATGAGACAATAAAACAAATCAAATGAATATGGGACAATAGGAATGGCGAATTATGTGAGCTTTGTTTGGGAGACTTCGTTACAGCATCCTGTTACAATTACTTCTTGTTTGAACATAATTTTGGTTTTATTATGCATGTCTTTCTTCTACATTTTGGATAAATAGACCCATAATCCGCAAATTGCAAGTTGAACTTTCTTCAGTAAGCCTATCCCCATCAGAGACCAAATGATGTACAAGTAAGGTATAGGTAACGATATGAATGCAACTATGAGTAGAAGAAATACCAATGGCGGATCCAGGGGAGGATTCCAGGGTTGGAAGTTCAACTTGAACCCCTTTTTTCAAATGCATTTGAATGGGAACATATAGTTGAACACCCCTTTGTCTTGGGTTTGGAACCCCCTTTTAAAATGGCTGGATCCACCCGCATACCATCTAGCTAACTATAAAGGCTTTAAAAATATGAAATAAATCAAACAAGGAAATTAACAGTGTAGGCAACTGTTTTGAATTTAAAAAACCTTTAATAACAATGTTAAATTTTGTGTGCATTTATTTTTGCTTATTTTCAATAATGGATGAAATTATGTGATTGATTATTGTAATTTAAGAAAAATCTGCATACATGTTATGAAATGGGAATTTGTCAAAGAGACAGCAACCCAACCAAAGAGGAGACAACGGCTGAAGGTCACCTATGGGTCTTCAATGCAGTGAGAAAATTTCGCACTCGTCTTCAGCTCATAAATATGTATCAGAAATGAGAATGAGATACAGCTCTCAGTTGCATTAATAAAACCTCACAATAAGTTCTGAATATCAGAATATACAGTATTGCAAGATTCTCTCAAAATGTACACATGGAGCTGAGAAACTGTAAAATTAATCATGCTAATTTAACATTAAAGTCCTCGAATCAATCTTAATATGCATACTCTTGTACAAAGGAATATAAGTATGCAATAGACATATATGGTCTTCAAAATAAGAGTATCGATGCTATTAATTTATGACAAGATCTTAATCAAGTTATAATTTTGGTTTGTTTAAAAATTTGGAGGTTAGTATGACCTCCTTTTTTGTGATGATGTTTTCGTTTTAAGTTGGGAAAATTGTTTGTACCAACAAAAATAAAACACAAAGTTAATCTAGAATTATGTTTTATCATTTTTTATGTTTAGGTTGTCAGCAAGATGAAAAGAACAAATATGCAGTTCAAAAATCAAAATGTGGATAAGCTGAGGTTCAAGGTCCTACCTTTGCAGATTTCCATATTTTGCATGAATAAATTTAAAGTTTATATCATGGACGGCAGAGAAAGAAAAAAAACTTTTCAATTTTCCTGCATCTGAAGGATAAATGTAAAACATCTTGTTTTTGGTAAGTTTTATGCTCTGTTTTAATAGTGTTTGTGCATTCATCTGTCCAGTCCTTCCTCTAAATTGTATCCTCTTTAAGTTTTTGATGAGTGTTCGCCATGAATTTCAGTAAGTATTTTGTGGATTTACATGTATATACGCAAAATTTAGTACTAATATTAATGGGATTTTAGCAAGACATCCTGTCAAATGCTTGTTAATCATGTTTATGTTCCAGAACATATGAGTATCTGGTCTGTACATGTACAGTCTGCCCAATTTTAAGAAGTTGGTCAAGTTTATTAGAAACAAATGTACATTACAGATCAACATAACTGAAATCTTTAATAGATTAATACAAAAGTTTAATTGCAGTTGAAATAAAACACATGTTTGGTCGAGCTGGTACTAGACAGTACAAGTATACTCAAATGGTCTGACTATATGCATATGGTTGGACTATAAGAGTATACTTATATGTTAACGCACGGTCCAAATACTGATATGGTCTGGAACATTTATACATGTCTTAAAATTAATATAAAACACATTGGTGTTTGTGAACTTGGTAATAAGTTATTCGATAGAACTATAATGTTTTGGGATATCAAAATAAATAAATATCCCATTTTAGCTCACCTGGCCCAAAGGGCCAAGTGAGCTTTTCTCATCACTTGGCGTCCGGCGTCCGTCCGTCGTCAACTTTACAAAAATCTTCTCTCTGAAACTACTGGGCCAATTTAACCAAACTTGGCCACAATCATCATTGGGATATCTAGTTTAACAATTGTGCCCGGTGACAAAGCCAACCAACCAAGATGGCCGCCATGGCTAAAAATAGAACATAGAGGTAAAATGTAAATTTTGGCTTATATCTCTAAAACCAAAGCATTTAGAGCAAATCTGACATGGGATATAAATGTTTATCAGGTCAAGATCAATCTACCCTGAAATTTTCAGATGAATCGGACAACCCGTTGCTGGGTTGCTGCCCTGCATTGGTAATTTTAAGGAAATTTTGCCGTTTTGGTTATTATCTTGAATATTATTATAGATAGAGATAAACTGTAAACAGCAATAATGTTCAGCAGAGTAAGATCTACAAAAGTTGACATGACCAAAATGGTCAATTGACCCTTAAGGAGTTATTGCCCTTTAAAGTCAATTTTAACAATTTTTGTAAATTTTGTTATCTTTACAAAATCTTCTCCTCTGAAACTAGTAAGACAAATTCAACCAAACTTGATCACAATTATCATTAGGGTTTTAGTTTAAAAATGTGTCCGATGACCCCGCCTGCCAACCAACATGGCTAAAAATAGAACATAGGGTAAAATGCAGTTTTTGGCTTATATCTCTGAAACTAAAGCATTAAGAGCGAAATTGACATTTGTAAAAATGTTTATCAGGTTAAGATCTATCTGTCCTGAAATTTTCAGACGAATCAGACAACCTGTTGTTGGGTTGCGCCCCTGAATTGGCAATTTTAAGGAAATTTTGCAGTTTTTGGTTATTATTTTGAATATTATTATAGATAGAGATAAACTGTAAACAGCAATAATGTTCAGCAGAGTAAGATCTACAAAAAGTTGACATGACCAAATGGTCAATTGACCCCTTAAGGAGTTATTGCCCTTTAAAGTCAATTTTAACAATTTTGGTAAATTTTGTAATCTTTACAAAAATCTTTTCCTCTGAAACAACTGAGACACTTAACCATTTAAACAAACTTGGTCACAATCGTCATTAGGGTATTTAGTTTAAAAATGTGTCCGATGACCCTGCCTGCCAACCAACATGGCAGACATGGCTAAAAATAGAACATAGGGTAAAATGCAGTTTTGGCTTATATCTCTGAAACTAAAGCAAAAGTATAACGGTTGCATTGATTTATGCATCAATTGTAAATAAAAATATCAGGTGAGCGACACAGGTTCCTTGGAGCCTCTAGTTACTTTTAATAAAGAAGAAGATTATTGATGTATGTATAACTGTATATAAAATGAGACAGCAAGCCAACAACACAAAAATAAGGATAAAACAATATAATTTTTGTATCAATGTTATAATTTCCAATATGTCCAAAGAGTTCAAGGTATTTTTGCATTGAAATAAAACACAAATTGAACTCCGTCAGAACTTCAAAAGCTTAAGGAAATATTGTTTCTGTTGTCTGCTTTGTATAATATATTGCAAATTCTTGTGAATAATGGAATGTTATTATAATTGCCTAAAGTTTTAACATTGATCTTTATATATATATTATATATATATTATATATATAACCTGGGAAAATACCCAAATGTTAAAAGAAGAATAAATTAATTGATTGTTATATAGTATTAGAATAGGAAGATGCGGTATATTGCTAATTTGACAAATCTCCATCAGAGACAAAAGGATGTAGGAGGTTAGCAACTGATGACACTGGACAACATTTAAAAATCAGTAAAATCCATACCGCATAGCTATTTTTATTGAAAATCATATTATTGCTACATGTATGCAAACAATTTTGTATAATACATAACTTCAGATTTTATTGGTTCTTTTCAGAAGGATTGAAATTCATCACCTAAAATAAATGGAGAAAACATAGAAACAAGACCGAATAAATTCAAAGACAAAAGTTGGATCAGTTATTATTTTCATCACTCAGTCAATGAATCGAAGTTCTATTAAAACCAAAAGATATTGAAACCACAATAATGTCAATGTTCTGTGTTGAATGACTAAAAGTGGACTATACAATCACACAATGCTGGATGATAAGAAACTATTAATGTTTTGTGTGGGGATATTGTGAAAAAATAGATTTACATAAATAGCTACTAGTATGTTAAGCCTAATGATAGAGTTTTCATTGATTTCAAATGGTAAATAATTGTGTTTCAAGAAAGTATTCTATAATTCATAAATAAACATATATTGATACTTACATTATCTGCTTTGTTGTTTAAAAGTTTAGTTTTGAACAGTTATAGAACAATATGTTGAATTTACATTTCCAAAGAAAAAAGATATTCAATGAAAAGATTCATCTTATAACAATTTACTACCAAATAGAATACATATTGTAACATACACATTAATATATATTTACATCTATATAATTATAATTTGAATCCCATAGGATTTTAATGTGTCCCATGGGATATTAAAATCCCATGGGATAATTATAGTCCCATGGGATTTTTTTTGTCCCATGGGACAACAAATATCCCATGGGACTACAATTATCCCATGGGACCAAAAAATCCCATGGATTTAACCAAAATCCCATGGGATAATGGTCGATCCCATGGGATTTTGCCCTGTCCCATGGGATATTGAAAATCCCATGTTTTTATAAATCAAATAGCAAAATAAATATAATAGTAACAGTAGAAAACAAATGAAATTATTGAATCCCATGTAATTCCGCACATTTTGGTTATATACATGACATTGTAGCTCTTATTTGAGGCGGCGGGGATTTGCAAATGAGTGTTTTGCAAATTAAAAGTGTCCAGTGTTCGTGGTTTGTACGCATATCGTGTTTGTAAATCTATAATATTAATTGAGTTCTATAAATCTTCAATAATTTATTATTTAAAAAAAAATATGAATTTCTAATTCCGTTGCAGGTTTAACAGTGTTAATTTTACTGGTAACATTAGATAAAATTTCAAAAAACCCAGGGTAAATAAATGGTAGTTATTTGAATGAATTGAACGTGACATCATCTGGTAAGGTGTTCTATTCACAATTTTTAACAACACAACTATATAAATATGAATTGAGGCTATCGTGGTCAAGGGGCTTTTTAATTTGTATTTAAGTGAAGGGTACTGCTAATGAAAATATAAAACTGTGCCTCCCTTTATTAAGGTTTGATTGCGAAAAAAAAAAAAAAAACGAAACATATTTACCAAAGAGACCTAATTGGCAGGTTTTTTTTCTATTGACTAAAAACTTCGTTTTATACAATAAAAATGTTTATTCCAGACTTTGTTTTATACAATAAGAATTTGATGCGACAGTCATACAAGTGAGAGGTTTAGCTAGCTATAAAACCAGGTTCAATCCACCATTTTCTACATAAGAAAATGCCTGTACCAAGTCAGGAATATGACAGTTGTTATTCATTCGTTTGATGTGTTTGAGCTTTTGATTTTGGCATTTGATTAGGCACTTTCCTTTTTGAATTTTCCTCGGAGTTCAGTTATTTTGTGATTTTACTTTTTACATAAAATTGTCCATATTTTTAGTTAAAGCTGAAGAAGTTTTTTCTATAATGTTGACATAATTTGTCCCAAAAGCAATACATCACACTGCAAAATATTATTAAGAAAGCAGAGGTGTGATTTTTTATTTGCATTTATTGTTCAAAAGAAATGCACTACACATAAATTGTGTTAGCGGACCATTAATTATATATTTGATAAACTAACTTAAAAGGTTTAATTCCGAATAGTTTGCTAAATGGTACCATTTAACCTATATAGAAAACAAATGCGACTCTTAAGATCTTAAGAATGATAAACTCATCATTATTCTTACGGTAGTTTCTTTGGAACATTGTTTACAGCAATTTTTATTTTAAAAAGACTAAATGATTTTTTAAAGAAATTTATTATTATACTAGAAAATCAAAGATTTTCGGCAAAAGAGTATCACTACAGATATTATGTTTACCGTATTCTTTTTAACTATTAAAATGTAAGAACAAGAAATTTGTTCGGCTTTAATAAATGTTAAGGCTTTCGATGCTGTGTGGCGAGATTATTTCTTTTGTAAAAAATTATTGAATAAAATAAATGATGTTCAATATTATTTTAAATATGTACAGTGGTATTGAATATCTTATGTATAGCATACAATATTGTGACAATGGCGTCCGACAGGGAGAACATTTATCATCTCTCCCATTTTCTTTATTTTCAAACGATCACTACTAAGAAACTATCTCAGTCAGTAAAAATATTGCAGGGCGTAATTTGATATTGTAAAGCAGTTTAACTATTCGGGTAATTTTTTTTTTACTAAAACGGGTAACTTTAAAATGAATCAACAATATTTCTCCCATAAGGCCCTAGCTTAGAAGCCATGTACGAAGTCATGAAAATATGAAGGATGTAGCAATTTTCTGTAAACTGTCAGCTTGATCTTTTTTGACAAGATGATCAGGTCTTATATTTTGTATTGGTGCAATGATTGGGTTTTAGTAATAATGATATTAGAAAAGATTCATTTAAAATTCTATAAAATACTTTTAAACCTGAAATTTTCAACAACTAATTATATAGTGAACGTGGTTGCCATCTACCATTGACTTTTCGGCTTCCTATAATCTAGAATCCGAGCTATGAAAATAATTTAAAGGCATACCTTAACATAATTACCTTAATTTTCTATTTCAGCACTGGGACAATGAGTTGGCAGCAAAGCACAAGCATATGCCAAAAATGTATCTGGGGACACAATTCGGCAAGATCAAACTCACCAACAACGTTCTCTTATGTCGGGGAGAACATTTACGTTCAAACAAGTAAGTAGGAAAAAGGGATTACAAAGTTGCGATAATATATACTGTAGTTATATAATATATATATATATTATATCTGCATAGTATCGAACACGGAGAGGATTCACCTAAATTATAAAAACATGAAAACATAGGTTCAAATAAGTTTTCTCAAGAAACGCTTCATAATAAAAATGTTCACACGTTAAACGCCTTTACAGCACTTTAAAATTACAAAAAGAAACATTAGATTCTTGTATTACATTTTATGCTACAACCATGAAATAGCGAGTTAAATCGTCTTTCGTTTGTCTTTCTATGCATTGTTTTAACATCGTCACGTAGAGTACTGTTAGAGATGTTGCAAAATGAAAATATAACTTTTCCGATCAAAATTAAAGAACCGTGGGAAACGTCTATGTTATGTTATTATACATGATGAAGTTTTCGATTGTATATTTTCAGACACAATGAACACGGATGTCATTGAAAGTGGATTCACAATGTGGGACGACGAGAAAAATGGGTTTCATTACGATACAAATTCTTGTTCCAATACACCATGTGGACATTACACGCAAGTAAGTGCTTCCAATACATCATGTGGACATTACTCAGAAACAAGTCCTGCTAATACACTATGTGGACAATATACACAACAGTGGCGGATCCAGAGGGGGGGTTCCGGGGGTTGGAACCCCCTTTTTTTCTTGACGATCAATGCATTTGAATGGGGACATATAGTTGGAACCCCTCTATCCTGGGTTGGGACCCCTTTTAAAATGGCTGGATCCGCCCCTGCACAAGCAAGTCTTACCATAACCATTTCAACTTGTCTTTAGCTAGCTAACGAGTGATAAATACATGTACTGCCCTGTATATGCCTTTTACGTTTGTGTTAAATTGTTGTCTTGTACGGTGTGCGTCCTATATTTTATTGTATGCAGTCACAAACACTTAGCATGAGCATTGTTAAAAAATCAAAAACTTTCAAGAAAAATGAACAACATTGAATAGAGAATGGAAACGGGGAATGTGTCAAAGAGACAACAACCCGACCAAAGGGCAGAAATGTATACATCTTTTGTGCATGTAGCTGACTATACGGTATGTGTATTCGCGAAGGGCATACGGTAACTTATGATTGTTTTATCTCCGTTATTTGAACTCTGGTGGATAGTTGTCTCATTGCCAAACATACAACTTTTTATTTTTATATTAGTTGCTTTTCTATACATATTCATTACCTTGAGTACAGCGGATATTATAATGCAGGTGTTTTAAAGAAGCGTTTTTAGTGTACTCGGAAGTTTGATCAAAACAATCAAGGTCGGCTAACTGCATCCATACTAGTTTATACTTTTGACATGTTGGTATTATTTTGATGTTTATAGATAATTTGGGCGGAGAGTACTGCATTAGGATGCGGAGTTTCTCATTGTCCATCCATGACAAACCTACCTGACTACAACTTCGTTGATTATTGGGAATATTTAGTGTGTAATTATGGACCAGGGTAAGTACAATGCATACATGTAATTATTTTATACGGTGTTTCCATGGCGAGTATAAATTTAGCTTTACTATATCAAGAATCATGCTGTATAAATGGTGACGCAGAATATTGAATGTAAAAACGATTAGAAATAACTAAAGTATCGGTGTCGCTTACCTAGGTTTGTGTGCATCTTCCACATTGGACTCTCTCCAATATTGTATAAAATAATACAATTCATTAAAAAATCTTTTTTGTTGATCATGTACATTTATTGCTGATATTTTTTTTCTGTCTTTTTATTTTTCCTAAAACACAAAAAGGTAGCACATAGTCATTTATGATTGTGTGCAAAATTTAACTTATTTGTAAATCTTGTCTTGCTGATCATTTTGCTAAATAAAGTGTTTATCTATTATAGTTTTCAAGATAATCGGCAAAAACACAAACACAAAGGTAAAAATCGTCATTAAACACGTAAAAGATGAATAACTCCAATAAGAAGCCGACTGACATTTGCGGTCATTTGACGTATTTGTAGACCTTGTCTTGGTGATCATGTTTGTTTTATAAAATTTCTATCTATATATTTTAAATTTTAAGATATGAGGCAAAAACGTAATATTGGTAAAATCGTCATTAAAGAGTCGACTGACAATTTTGCCATTAAGTTATTTGTAGATCTTGTCTTGTTGATCATTTTGCTTTTAAAGTTTCCATCGACCTAATGAAGTTTTTACGATAATAGGCAAAACCGCAAGATTGAAATAAAAATTTCTCATTACAAGGGAATACATGTGTAACTCCAGTAAGGGGAGTCATGTTTGACTTGTTAGATTGTTTCTTGCGATTTAAAGTTTCTATCTATAATAGTTTTCAAGATAAAAGGCAAAAAAAAAAAAAAAAAAAAAAAAAATTGCAAAAATTGCAAAAAGGCAATCATTACTATAGGAAGTCGATTGACATTTTTGACGTGAATGGACAGTAAGTAGCTCTCAACATTCTGAACATTTTGCCCCGACATATTTTCTCTTTCTTTAGCGTTTTTCTAGATAATAGACAAAATTTGCATTTAACCCTTATGGCCTATTTATAGCAATTCTGATTGGCAGGTGGGGTCAACGGACAGTTTTTGATAATGATAATTGTGGCCAAGTTTGATTAAATTTGGCCCAGTAGTTTCAGAAGAGAAGATTTGTGTAAAATTTTACGGACGACGACTGACGCTAAGTGATGACAAAAGCTCACTTGGCCCTTTGTGCTAGGTGAGCTAAGAATGAGTAGGACCGGGAACGTATTCCACACAAGTGCCATTTTTAAAAAGTATTTAAATCTTTACTTGAAGTAACAGCCAAATATTTGTTCTTTACGGTTCTAACAATATTATTAGAAATACCGCTCTATGTGACGAGCAGCCAGTTTACAAAATTTAAGTACATTTTGAGTTTTTATCCCAAAATGTACTAGAAAGAAGTTAAATCACAAAAATACTGAACTCCGAGGAAAATTCAAAACGGAAAGTCCCTAATCAAATGGCAAAATCAAAAGCACAAACACATCAAACGAATTGACAACAACTGGCATATTCCTGATTTGGTACAGGCATTTTCTTATGTAGAAAATGGTGGATTGAACCTGCTTTTACAGCGGTAAACCTCACACTTGTATGACAGACGCATCAAATTCCTATCGTTAACCAACACCAAGGTTATGTTGAAAATATAAAAATAAGAAGATGTGGTATGATTGCCAATGTATGTATTATCTTTCTGATAAAAAATAATTCATTTTAGAAACGATGTCTTTCGACGCTGAATAACATTTTTGATTTATTGAAATATTTAATATGCTCTCTAGTATTCAAGTTCCAGTTTAACACTTTTTAACTTGTGAGTGAAACAAATACAGAATAAATTGGCCCTGCTCCTTTTTTGTGAAATTCTGCTTGTTAATCGGACTGTAAGTTAATAACAATATCAAAACTATTTTGTTTTTAACAAATTTTTCAAAGTTTTGAGAAGAAAAAAAATTCTTGACTGAAGACTTTACGAGGCGAATTGATGTCGTTTGAGACGCAGCATAAAATATTTTAAAAATTCCGGACAAGAACATTTTGGTATATGATGAAGTATTCTTTTGGTACTAAACCGACATGTTTAGCACCTTCTAACTGGTAAATTCACGAATTAAGTGAGAGGTTTAGCTAGTTATGAAACCAGGTTTAACCTACCATTTTCGTCAGAAAATACTTTTAACAAGCGAGGGACATAACAGTTGTTTTCCGTTGGTTGATAATGTGAAACGTTTCATTTTTTCAGTTTTTATGGACTTCCTCCTCTTGGAGTTCGGTATTTTTTTATACTTTCTAAACCCTACCTAGATATAATTTGAATGCATGCCGACAAATATCTGCCTTTGTTCTGTAAATTTCCGAAACTATTGCCAAAAAGCAACACATTTGTTTCAGTAATCATTTACCATTTTTTCCCCCCAATATCTCGTATTGTTTTATACTAATTATTTATTGTAGAGGTAATATAAATGGAAAATTGCCGTACGTTGAGGATACATCAGGAAGTAGCGCTGGAGCTGGCGGAGAAACTGCAACAAGTAATGGATGCCGGAAATGAACATTTTAAACAAGCAAGTAGCCCATCACGGTGTATTATGCAGGAGTTGCATTTTAAATTTTTATATAAAATATGAATGATAAAAGTGTTATATATGTTGGTATACTTTGTCCGATAACAGGAGAAAGACGGAATGTGAAATGGACAAGACAAAACACCCTTTAGACCAATATATCAAAGGAACAGAGTAGTTATTTCTTCTCTCTATCTTAACATTGCAGGAAGGTCTTCAACGACGAACTATGAGTGCCGTCATAAAGCCATTGATTTTACACAACAAATAAAAATAATCCAAACATACGAAGAAACTGTATACTATATACTATATATGCATCATTTTACATAGTTAACTTTCAATTGTAGAATATAATTATCAAGTCATGTTTTTTATGAAGTAATCATACGAAATGCTCTGAAATAATATATTTGAAAATCACAAAATTGTGTGACCATGCAAATGTTTGAAAAAATTATGCATCCAAAAAAACTAATTAATCAATTCACAACGCCCAATAATCAGTATTTGAATTTTTACCTTGCAACAGGCCACGCACGGACCCCTCAAAGAGTTGTTATAAGGGTTCTTAACGTGCACAGAGCGCGGCACTCTCTACACGAGGCATTGGATTAAACGTCCCCATTCTGACAGGATGTGACTGCGTACTTGTACATCCCGCAAAGCCAAACGGACGCCCACTTTGTCAAGGGCTTAACTGACCGGTCGGAAGACTTGTAGTGACCATATTTCTATTCCCCAGTCACCCAATGTGAGATTGGGTGACTACACGAAGAAGATTCTCCATCTAATATTTTATGGTAATACTCTTTACAAAGCCCAAAAATGTCGTCATTCACCTCAAAAGCTAACCAAACCTTTAAACAGACTTATTCGGAAAGGATATAGTTACGATATTCTTGTCAAGTAATTAAGGATTGCATATTTTGGTATTAATATTGATTCACTCATAGGGTCTTTGTATCGGAAATAAACACATTTATTCTAAAACAAGTTGTCGGCATGATACGGGTTATGTTCTCATATATTTTATGATGGTATGATACTAAACCCCTAACGGGAGGGATTGTACTTGATTTTCATATGATGAAGACATAATCTTTCAATAGTTTAATTGAGGTCTGGAGCTGGCATGTCAGTAACTGCTAGTAGTCCTTTGTTCATTTATGTATCATTGTCATTTTGCTTAGTTTCTTTTGTTACCTATTCTGACATCGGACTCGGACTTCTTTTAAACTGAATTTTAATGTGCGTATTGCTATGTGTTTCTTTATTCTACATTGGCTAGAGGTATAGGGGGGAGGGTTGAGATCTCACAAAACATGTTTAACCCCGCCGCATTTTTGCGCCTGTCCCAAGTCAGGAGCCTCTGGCCTTTGTTAGTCTTGTATGTTTTTAATTTTAGTTCATTTAAATGTTTTGGAGTTTAGTGTGACGTCAATTTTCACTGAACTAGTACACAATTTTATTTAGGGGCCAGCTGAGGACCACCTCCGGGTGCGGGATTTTCTCGCTGCGTTGAAGACCCATTGGTGGCCTTCGGCTGTTGTCTGCCTTTTGTTCGGGTTGTTGTCTTTTTGACATATTCCACATTTCCATTCTCAATTTTATTTTATACTAACAATGTGTCGTTCTCCGCCTTCATTTGACGAAGCTGTCCTGCAGCATAAACTCTGAAACGAAAATTCAACATATTTAAACTGACATATAGAAGATGTGAGAGTAAAGTCAATGATACAGCATTCAAACAGCTCAACATTAAGATATGAAACATATTACACCAACTTACGTTTTATGCAGTAAGTTTTGGTTTTTGATTGTCACCTTAAAGTATCTTCAGGGTATATGCATAACATTTATGTGTTAATAATTTTTGATGTTGCAACAAATTTAGTCATCATTTCGATTTTTATTTTACTTTAAACTGAGTTTTACTGTGCGTATTGCTATATGTTTCTTTATTCTACATTGGCTAGAGGTATAGGGGAGGTTGAGATCTCACAAAACATGTTTAACCCCGCCGTATTTTTGCGCCTGTCCCAAGTCAGGAGCCTCTGGCCATTGTTAGTCTCGTATGTTTTTTAATTTTAGTTCATTTATATGTTTCTGAGTTTAATGTGACGTCCATTTTCACTGAACTAGTACACAATTTTATTTAAGGGCCAGCTGAGGACCACCCCCGGGTGCGGGATTTTCTCGCTGCGTTGAAGACCCATTGGTGTCCTTCGGCTGTTGTCTTCTCTTTGGTTGGGTTGTCTCTTTGACATATTCCCCATTTCCATTCTCAATTTTATTCTTTGAATTTAAATTGAATTATTTCTCACCTTAGTAACAGCAAACATCCATTACAAGATGCTTTTTTGTGTTTAAACATGCAGACTGATTCATCTGTCTATCTCTGAAATAATTCCTTTTGGGAACAGACTGCTATTTCTATGGTCGTCTCAGCTAAGTTTTATTTTATGTTGTGAAGTTTGAATAATTATTTATTTCAGATTATAATCCAACTCTATAAAACCCAAAACTGTCGATTTTTTGGTCCATGAGTCATGTAGTGTAACAAAAGTCCTTATTTTGGGAAGCAAGAATAACTTGCTGCCATCAACAATCCAAATAAATCTGTTTTCATAATGTAATTTGTTTTAATAACTGTTGAATTCAATTTGTAAAGTGCTCTTTACTCATTTGTTTCAGGTCTCGAAACTAACAAATGGAAAGCCTGAGAATGTATATGCCTGTGGTTTTTAGTGTAACCAGTTATCAATGTAACATTGTTTGTTTCCCTTACAATTCTGCAGTTTTGGCAATTATTATTGTTGTAAATTATTTATATGAAATTATATTTAGTCGTTTACTATGCATTCAAGGAGTGATAGACTTTCTTATGTTATACTGTTTTACTGCTCTTCTCTTTGAATAAATAATAAGCATTGATGCATCATGTTTTGTCAATTTCATGTAGTGTAAGGGACCGGTCATTATTTATCTCCGGTGTGTGTATGTGTGTGTGTGTGTGGGGGGGTGCAAATGTAAATTTGAAATGAGCAAATATAATTGACCCCTTTTTCAAAATGTGTTAAAATTTACCGACCCCCTTTTTCAACTACATCAAAACTTTTGACCACCCCTTTTCTGATTATAATTGAGCGGTTTTAAATGATTCAATCTTCATAATATGTTGCTCATACTCCTATTAACGGGTAAAATAGCTCAAAGGGAATGGATTTAAGGTATGTGAATAAACATACACAGAGAAATGCATTGAGGACAACAACAATCGATAGAAGAATACCCTGATGTAACTTCACAATCTTTAACAAACCAAATTCCCATTGTTTGATGAAATAGTGTCAAGAATGTTTGCCATAAATGCAATGTTTTATAATATGAACAATAAGTTTATATTGAAATATTATTCTAAAACAATAGTTCCATAATAATCTCAAATCAGCATTATGATTGCTATTTTAAATCACAAATTTTGTATATTAAAAATACCCTTTAATATAAAAATATTGCTCTATAAAACACTAAATCATGAGACAGTATATCATATAGTGCAAATATTATTAAGTTAAACAAAATATTCATTTATAGTGAAGATTCCAACACCAAAGTTTTTTTTCCAAAACAATTAAATGAATACAGACTTGGACCAAAAGTATTTCCAAAATGTCAGAATTTCCTATATATTTTATATAAAACCAGATTTTAAAAAGTGGCATATTAAGCTCATTCTTCATCAAATGATATGCACCATCTAGTCAATCTCAAAACTAATTGGAGTTTCAGTTGGTTATTTAATTATAAATTTACAGTTTTAAAGAGTAAATACATTGAACTTTGTTTTGATATGTGAGCATTACTTTTTATTGTATACATACAGAATGTCAGGATGTTAAAAATGAATTTTGTGTTCTTGAATATAATTTTGAATGTGAAGAAAATATTCTGCAGTCTTCAAAAGTGTTTTAAAATGTAAAAATTGAAAGGAAAAAAATATGTTCAAATTAAATGAACACGATGAATAGCAATGTGACACATATCATATTAATATGTTATAATCATTATTTATGAAAATTAAATCGTGTGGCCCGCTTTCCACTTCTGGTTGTAAAATGAACAACACCCTCATCTGATTCATTTTTACAAATATCATCATCATCATTGTCATCAGATTCATCACCACCTATCTCGGCAAATACAATATTCTCTTCCTCACTCTCCTCTTTAGTTGCACTTGCCTCTATCTCATCTTCATCACTACACTCTTCCTCCTCCTCTACATCCTCCCCACTATTCTCTGCCTCGTCATCACTCACTACTCTCTGATCTAACGCTCCTTTTTTGTCTCGCTAAGGACATGTCTTGTGTTTTATATGTATATGTGAAAATATTCCATAAAGACTTGAGAGCGAACTGAAAGTCTACTTTTGCTGTGGTGAAGCCAGGATTTTGAAACCAATTCTATAGTCACTTCTCCTAGTTTCTTAGTCCTATAACATCTAAGAAAAACATATAAAAAAAGACTAATATTGCACATTTTTTGCAAAATTCATTAGTCACTTGACAATATAAATAGTCAAAGAGTAAAGTGACTAGCTCTAGCTAGATCACTAATAGTGACAGTTTGATATTCGGCAAAATGTAAAACTAGGAGACATTTTCTTAGGCTGAATATATTTATTTCCATTTAAATGCAAATTCATTTTTATTTTACATGCAAAAGTAGAAATAACATTCAGATGTCACCACATTTATGTCTTCAACAATATGGCGATCACCCCCCCGCTTGATCAACCTGGAAAGGAGTGACCCTCTCTATCGATTTCCATTCTTTTCATGACCCCCCTACTTTTTTGCCAGCCCCCTGTAGATAAATAATGACCTGTTCCTAAGCCAAATATAAAGTTTTTACATACAGAATTTTTATATGGAATATCAATCCATATGTTTTGACATACAATTTAAACATTGAATTACTTTTAAAAGTTGGTTTGAATTATCATTTTTCATATAACTAACAATAAATATACCTTTCAATCACTTAATATTGGTCGTGAATCAAATTGTTTTGAAACGTTAAACTGCATGTGAAACCGTTGTTTGCTGCTTCATGACAGAAATATTCTACAAAAGACCTGTTTATAATATTATCTGTAGTATGCGTTTGAAAATCAAACCAAGGAAACGGTACAAGAATTACAATTTTGTAAAGATATTATTGTTCATGCAATACGTCACTTTTTGTTACGTTGATCCATTCATGTGACGCGCAGTTTATATTTCGTCGTAAATTCATGGGAGGTGTCCGTTGTTGTTTACTATTATATTATTTATTTATGTATTTCTCTGTGCTGAGTGTTCTTGCGTCTGTTTAACTGTATTCCTGTCACGTAGTGTTGTCATTTTATCGGTATTTTTAACATTGCAATATAAGCGGGAGGTTCGGCTTGCCATAAAACCAGGTTCAACCCACCATTTTTTTCTTAAAATGTCCTGTACCAAGTCAGGAATATGGCAGTTGTTATCTACAGTCCGTTTCTATGTATGTTGGCGTTTGCTTTTGTTGTAGTTCAGTGTTCTGTTGTTCCGTTGTTTTCCTCTTATAGTTTATGTGTTTTCCTCGGTTTTAGTTTGTTACCCGGTATGGTTTCCTCTGAATAGAATTATGACTATTGAATAGCGGTATAGAACTGTTCCTCAATCGAATTTGAACACGAACTGTCTGGATTAAATTATCAGACACTCTATAACTCGCTTTCTTTAGATATTTCCCACATAAAAATCTGACATGTGTCCATGAGTATTGATATTATTTTAAGTCTTGGTTCCATTGTTATTTTACGAATAAAATGAGAACGAATACTCAAATCAAAAATAAATACCAATACGACTTAACTTAAAAAAACACCACTATTAAGTTCTTTACTTTGGCCAAACGAATAAACATGAAGTTGTGCTGAGCCTGTTTTTAAGGATTACATTCCTCTTTTCTCGATCACTGGAGAAACAAAAGGCTTAAAAGGACAAAAAGCACTAAACACTATTTAGTCGTTTCCCGATGTTCAAATCACGTAAATCTACTAAAAAGGCAAATCAAGGTAACAGACAAAACTTAGGAAACTGCACGAACTCCAAAAGGAGCGAGATCGGGTATGTCGACAGGGTAAGTGTCTCCTGCTTTGCAAACATAACCTGCGAATTCTCACTAAGTTAAATGTCGCAATTGGGAAAAGGACACAGACGACAAAAACACGATCGATGTTTTCAACATTGACCATGCAGGCATATTTTTGACGATAAATTAAATACATAGAATATAAATAAGATGTGGTTTGATTGCCAATGCGAGAATTATCCCTGAAACAAAAAGAAGATGTAAACAATTACTAGTATGTCACCATACATCATTCATCAATGAGCAAAACCCATACTGTATAGCCATGAAAGGCCTCGTTATAACATTATGTGAAACAATTAATAAAAAACACAACGGCTTGATTTATGCAAAATTAAAAACAAATAGGACACACTGCATCCAGCGATATCAACACATTAACTTGCTTCCAAACTGGGACATGCATAATTAATGTGGCGGGGTTAAACCTGTGTGGGTGCTCAACTCTCAAATAACCTAGGTCAGTCGTGGAACAGCTCAGCATAGTAACAACATATGAATATCAGTTAGAAAGAGCTTGACACATCGAATTGGTACGAACCACAACAAAAATAAAACTTTACGAAAAGACAATAAACAGCTGCGCCATGAACGCATGATACGCCCGTCATCTTGTACGTCAATTTTTATGCAATAATCATAAATAGTTTCTGACATACGGCCTGACGTGCGAAACCCCCCTTTTTTTACAAAAACTCAATATCTCTAAAACAAAATTTTAAATCAAAACCAAAAGTATACAGATCTTTAGATTAATATAACTAAGAAGTCTGTAAAATTTTAAGTAATAATTATTAATCGTTTTGAGATACGGCGCGACATGTGAAACCCCACCCCCCTTTTTAAAATCAATATCTCAAAAATAAAGTTTTAAATCAAAACCAAAAGTATACAGATCTTTAGATTAATATAACTAAGAAGTGTGTAAAATTTTAACCAATAATCATCAATCGTTTTGAGATACGGCGCGACATGTGAAAACCCTCCCCTTTTTTTTTCACAAAATACACAATAACTCAAAAATAAAATTTTGAATCATCACTAAAAAGTATACAGATCTTAAGATTAATATAACTAAGAAGTGTGTAAAGTTTTAAGCAATAATCATAAATTGTTTTTGAGATAAATCGCGACATGTGAAAAAAAGACACACCTGTTTTAGTTACTAAGTCCCGTTACTCAAAACGTTATAATCTTATTTTCACCAAAAGTATACAGATCGTTTGACCATCATAAGAAATAACTATGTTAAGTTTCATGAAATTTGGATAAGTCGTTCTCAAGTTACGGTGCGATATGTGTACGCCGGACAGACAGACGGACAGACGGACAGACGACATTTGTATACCATAATACGTCCCGTCAAAATTTTGACGGGCGTATAAAATTATAAAGAGCCAACGAAGGAGTCAATTACCAAAAAAAAAAAAAAAAAACTAGTTCAAAGCAAATTTCAATTCATAAATAAACCAGATTTAAAGGTTGAAGGCGGTATGGTGGTCTATAAATTATAACAAAACGTTGATTGTTCTGTTGTTCCGTTGTTTTCCTCTTATAGTTTATGTGTTTCCTCGGTTTTAGTTTGTTACCCGGTATGGTTTCCTCTGAATAGAATTATGACTATTGAATAGCGGTATATAACTGTTCCCTCAATCGAATTTGAACACGAACTGTCTGGATTAAATTATCAGACACTCTATAACTCGCGTTCTATAGGTATTTCCCACATAAAAAATCTGACATGTGTCCATGAATATTGATATTATTTTAAGTCTTGGTTCCATTGTTATTTACGAATAAAATGAGAACGAATACTCAAATCAAAAATAAATACCAATACGACTTAACTTAAGAAAAACACCACTATTGAGTTCTTTACTTTGGCCAAACGAATAAACATGAAGTTGTGCTGAGCGTGTTTTTCAAGGATTACATTCCTTCTTTTTCTCGATCACTGGAGAAAAAAAAGACTTAAAAAGGACAAAAAAGCACTTAACACTATTAAGTCGTTAAATTAGAGCGAAAGTAGTTTCCCGATGTTCAAATCACGTAAATCTACTAAAAAAGACAAATCAAGGTAACAGACAAATACTAAGGAAACTGCACGAACTCCAAAAAGGGTCGAGATCGGGTATGTCGACAGAGTAAGTGTCTCCTGCTTTGAATACATAACCTGCGAATCCTTACTAAGTAAAATGTCGAAATTGGGAAAAGGACACAGACGACAAAAACACGATCGATGTTTTCAACATTGACCATGCAGGCATATTTTTGACGATAAATTAAATACATAAAATATAAATAAGATGTGATTTGATTGCCAATGCGACAATTATCCCTGAGACCAGAAGAAGAGGATGTAAACAATTACTAATATGTCACCGTACAGGTTTCATCAATGAGCAAACCCCATACCGTATATATAGCCTTGAAAGTCCTCGTTATAACATAATGTGAAACAATTAATAAAAAAACACAACGGCTTGCAATTGATTTATGCAAAATTAAAAACAAACAAAAACAAATAGGACAGACTGCATCAAGCGATATCAACATATTAACTTGGTCCTAAACTGGGACATGCATAAATAATGTGGCGGGGTTAAACCTGTGTGTGAGTGCTCAACTCTCAAATAATCTAGGTCAGTCGTGGAACAGCTCAGCACAGTAACAACATATGAATATCAGTTAGAAAGGGCTTGACACATCGAATCGGTACGAATCACAAAAAAAAAAAAAAAAAAACTTTACGAAAAGACAAAAAATCACCAAGTGCCAACGTAGGAGTATTATCAGTTACCAAAAAAACTAGTTCAGAGAAAATTTCAGTTCATAAATAAACCAGATTTAAAGGTTGAAGGCGGTATGGTGGTCTATAAATAGTAACAGAACGTTGATCTTTTCGAAATAACTAGGAGTTTCTACCCAGGAATAAATTACCTTAGCTGTATTTGGAAAACCTTTCAGAATATTGGGTCAATGCTCTTCAACGTTGTACTTTATTTGGCCTTTTAACTGTTTTTGTTTGAGCATCACTGATGTGTCTACTTTAGACGAAACTCTATCCTGGTATCTATAATGAGTTTATTCACAACCACTGGGTCTATGCCACTGCTAATGGAGGTTTCCTCCCCGAGAGTATCATCAGCCCATGCTAGTAGTCAGCACTTTTGTGTTGATATGAAATATCTTTGATATGGTCATAATTCCAAATGAACAGCTTACCAAACTTAATTTTTTGATATACCCAGGAATAGATTATTGTAGCTGTATTTGGCAAAACCTTTCGGAATATTGGGTCAATTCTCTTCAACTCCGTACTTTGGCCTTTGGACTGTTTTTATTCGAGCGTCACTGATGTGTCTACTTTAGACGAAACGACGAAACTCGAGTCTTGGGTACAAAATTTCAATCCAGGTATCTATGATGAGTTTATTAACATCTACTTCATTTGAACTCTGGTGGATAGTTATTTCATTGGCAATCATACCCCATCTCCTTATTTTCATAATACAAACTAGTTCAAAGCCATTTTCCGCAGGATGCAAGACCATAAGTGTTCATTACTTTATTACAATAAATATAAGGGTGATATAGATCTCGGGATGATGCCAGGGTTAATATGAAAAAGGAGATATTATGAATATTGATCATATATTCAAACGAGTTCTTCCGAAGAGTGGAAAAAGTTCATTTTAACAATGTAAAATGTGCATATTACGTAAAATCTCAAGAACTTTTTAACAAAAAAAATATAATCGCATTTTCCTTAAATTAATAACGTTTATTCCACAGAAAATTCATTTTAACTTTTCCACTAAAGTTTGCAAAGGGGAATTCACAAAAACTATAACTTGGATCAGCTGTAGCCAGGTCAATACCAGTAATGTTGAGCATGGTTTCTAGAGATTTACAATAACTGTCGTATTCGGAGTCCGAGTGCGAGCAAGACTACAATTCATACAGGTAAGCAAGCTTTAATGGTAATCCTCAAATAGTTACGCTAATTAATATTACCGTGCTCAATCTTTGCTTGGTGATAAGACAAAATCATTTATCAGATTAATTGACTTATTTGACTTCTTTTTAATAAAGGGTAGAAAGAAGGCCTTTTTTAGTTTACATAAAAAAAGAACCCACCCCTTTTCAAGTTAAATTGTCCCTTTCTTTCTGACGAAATATTTTCCCTCCTTTTTTCTGTTTTGAGGCAATTTGATTCCACTGTGTATATTGATTGATTGTTGGTTGCTTAACGTCCATTGGCAAATATTTCATACATGTTCAGGGCGAGAACAAACTGACAATACATACAATAAAAGGTCTTCTAATAGATGACGTCCGGGATGAAGGTCGGGGTAATTTGGACTCACTGAAAAAAGGGCAAATGGGATAAGAACAGAAAGTTTGCCTTGCAACATGCCAGCTACGGACCCACCAAAAAGTTGTTGCAATGGTTCTCAACGTGCAGAGAGCGTGGCATAGGATTTAACGTCCCAATTCTGACCAGACGTGATTACGTACTTGTACATTCCGCACAGCCGAACGGACGCTCCAATTTGGCAAAATGTTTTCCTGCCGATTGGAAAAAACAAGAGTGACCATATTTCTATTCCCCAGTCTCAAATCAATTGAAAGAGTGTCCTATGTTAGCATTCCGTCAAACAATTTCAGAAGGAAAATATATAATTCAGCAACAAACAATGACTGACGAAAAGGAATAACAAAACATCACCTGTTACGTAGATCGAAATAAAATAGAAAGGGAAGAAAGAATCAAAACGACCGGACGGAGTTGTGTGTGGGAGGAACATGGAAGGTACATGTCTAGGTGGGTGTGGCTTGAGGGAAAATACTTCATTGATTTTGGATCTGACAATAAGCCTTCTATATGATTGTTTGACTTTTCGAAATTCATTCTTCAAACAAAAAAAAAAGAGCCACTTAACACAAATACACTATGTACAACACAAAACTTTAGCTGTAAAGGACAAAGGGACTAGGTTAAATGCATATGATTTATATGTTTAGAAATTTCTTAGTTTTGATCATTTATTTTTACTTATATGCAAAATGACATTATTGAACCAAATATCTTTGTTTTGATCATTTAGTTTTACTTATATGCAAAACGACATTATTGAACCAAAACAGTATTATAACTTTCAGATGAATAGAAATGAACACCAATGCTTTAATCAATTTGGGAACCTACTTAGTAATAAATTGTTCATATCGTTCATGGTTACTTCGAAACAATTGCATTAGAGGTTCCTTTTTTTCTACTTCTTTCTGGGATTTTCTTTTCTTGTAGCTTCATGATTTCCAGGAGCACCATAACTAAAAGCTGCAGCTCTGGTTGTACTTTTTCTGTGGAAATTGCTACAGCTTTCGTTGTAAAATCGTTTGTGTTGAACTCTAAGTTGTGAGGCCCATTAATTTTTTTTAAAGTTCTGGTTCCTCTACTGCTCGTACAGGAAAGGGTGGTTCCTTATCCTTGTCAGAAACATATTAGATTATTTCATCAGCCGTACACCTGACAACAAGAACAAAATTTGTTATTTATCTTGTCATTAAACCTGACTTTTACGGACCCGGGTCGGAGTCATATACTTATTGTAAACCTCTACT
This sequence comes from Mytilus coruscus, assembly GCA_017311375.1. Taxonomy (NCBI): domain Eukaryota; kingdom Metazoa; phylum Mollusca; class Bivalvia; order Mytilida; family Mytilidae; genus Mytilus; species Mytilus coruscus. The sequence goes on along the minus strand of CM029600.1, from coordinate 11,355,007 downwards.
AGTAGTCCTTGTAGAAGATTTTTTTTTATACTTTTCAATACAGGCAACATTTGAATCTACATTGTCATCTGATAATTTTTCAAGTGAATGTACTTTGTTATTGAGAGTCATTCACATGTTAATTTTTACGACTCCTCGATTACCAAGCGAAATTTCACTTCAATTATTTTACCAAATTTCTTGCTTCTTTAGAGAGACAGAGTTGTATTGATTGATTGATTGAACATAAAGATGTCCGGTTAACTGCATTATTGGAGTAGATTCAACTTTTGAATGCAATAATGACGTAACAGTGATTTTCCTAGCCTAACACTGTGGTTAACTTAACAATAGGTGAGGCTAGCACTAAGCGACATAGTTTTCGCAAAAACAGTAGGCCTTTTTGCCCTAATGATTGCTTTTTGAACCACAATGCTCTTACAAGTGGATATGTTCAGTCAGGGGCGACATTATGCAGTTTCGTAAACTAAATCCTATTCTCTGCATGGTGTCATATTATCAACATGCCGTATTTTGATATACTCCTTAAAGGCATTTATAGGGCACCCTGGGTCATCTGTAAAGAAATTAAAAAAAAACATGAAAAAATAGGAATATGATTTAGGATATTTTGTTTTATGTTCGCTGCAAAGTGGGTTGTTTTTGTAACTATGTGTATTATTAATTAAAACAAAATGTCGCCTTTGATATAATTTTCTGCGTTTTCAAAAATTAATTAGGTGAATGATATCTTTTTCCCAAAATATTCAGGATAATGTTTCCCATCAGATGTTGTTTTCAATGTCAAATCACAAAAAATAAATCTGATTCTGCATGCTGTCGTCTACCTCTCAAACCAAAATGGAGACAGTTATTCATAAAGGCAACAGTAGTATACCGGTGTTCAAAAGTCATAAATCGATTGAGGGAAAACTAATCCGGGTTACAAACTAAAACCAAGGGAAACACATCAACTATAAGAGGAAAGCAAAGGAACAACAGGAACACTGAAGTGCAACAAAAACAAACGCCAACATACATACAAAGGATCTATTTGATAACAACTGCCATACTCCTGACTTGGTACAGGACATTTTAAGAAAAAAATAGTGGATTGAACCTGGTTAAATGGCTAGCCAAACCTCCCGCTTTATGACAATGTTAAACAATATCGCTAAAATGACAACACTGCGTGACAGAAATACAACACAAACACACGCAAGAACATTCATCACAGAGAAACGCACTAACAAATAATATAATAGTCGACACAACATGCAAACCGCAGAACAACAACGAACATATTCCATCAACGACAAACACCACAGGATATCACAAACAATGACGCTCTTACGTAACTAACATGCAATCTCGAACTTTATACAATATGTAAACACCATATGACGGAGAAGAGGGTATGTTACTGCTGAGAAATGGGAAATTGATAATTGGGAAGTTGAAATCATCCCGTTTGTCATAGATTTTAGTGTGAAGTCGTCCATCTGTGTCAATATTGAGGAAAAGATCAAGGTATGAAGCAGTCCTTCTTGTATCAGTAGTATCCTTAATTTCAGATTTACTGGGGTATATGAGATGCAAGTACTGACTGAAATATGGGTTATTCAGTGATAGGACATCATCAATATATCTGAAAGTAAAATTAAAGAATTTTGCAAGGTGCTTTTTCTTCTTGTCTTTTAGAAGGTTTTGAATGAATTCTGCTTCATACGAGTACAAAAACAAGTCGACCAGAAGGGGTGCACAATTAGCACCCATTGGAATACCGACTGTCTGTGAAAATATCAATTCTCCAAACTCAACAAATATATCGTCGATTAAAAAGTCCAGCATTTTGATAATATCATCTTCACTGTATTTTCTGATAGAATCAGTGTGGTTCTTCACAAAATAAGAATTATTATAACCCAAAACAAGAAATTTATATCTAAGATTCCCATCAACCAAACTGTGTTTTTCAAGGATTAAGAATGATCTAAAAAATATTTTGAATATGGAAGTATGCAAAATTAAACGGCTCTCATTCAACTTTGTTTACATTACCACACACAAGTATCTTGAGCTGTGTGTTTTTTTCTGCATTTGGGTTTTTTTTTTGTTTTTTTTTTTGGTACCGTTCCTTTCCTTCATCAACATCACATGTTTTGCAAGTTTTGGATTTGATTTTCATATTGAGAACCCTCCCAGTCTTCTGTCCAATCAGCGGTGCATATCCTGCAGTATGCATAACATATTGAAAGGTCATATGTTACTGGTATATATACAAGATATGTTGTGTACATGTTATTACTTGTACAAAAATATTGTGCATTTAATGATAGAGCCCTTGTATGGTGTAAACTTCCCAAAAAACGTGTATGGTGTAATGGTGTATGGCATATGGTGCAATGGTAGAAGGTGTATGGTGCTATGGTGTATGGTGTAAGGGGAATGGTGTAATGGTGTAACGTGGGATCGGGAATGGTGTGAATGAATGGTGTACGACATTTAAAACCTTAAAGAACTGATTTTTAATTTTATACATTAACTTACAATATTGTGATCAAAATATGTTTTTTAAAATAAATAAATAATTTTGTAGTCGCACGCTTTCTTTAAAATTAAATTGCATTATGGTGTAATGTGTAAGGTGTATGGTGTAATGGGACAGGGTGTATGGTGTAATGGTGTATGGTTAATGGTGTATGGTGTTAGTTGGAAGTTTACACCATCCAAGGACTGTATTACACTGGTTATAAATTGTTCAAAATGAAATGTACAAGTAAAATATTCATTGAAAAAAAAAAAAAAAATAACGTGTACAAATGTTTTATGCCATGCTTAGTTTTACAGCTAATTGATTTAAACATAAATAGAAGCCACCAAAGAAAGCTCTTTCAAAATAGGGTGACCACCAATAGCAACAATTTTAATTTTCCAAGATATTTTCACTGGGTTAAGGTGATTGAGACAACCAACCATGGAAGTGGTTTCAACATGCAACAAAATCATGCTCCCAGTAGCTTGATTGCTACCATGGCATTTTTTCAAAATAAATTGATACAATGCAGCAAGATTATGTTTGGTGAATGGAAACACGGTGAACTTGCTGATCATTTCGGCTGGTCTAAGTTTCTGTATATCCACTATCGTTTAAAAAGTTACATATATTTTTTTATATCTTCAGAATCGGAGGAGAGATTTGATTTTAATTTATTTGTTAAACAAAGTTGTGATTTATGAATTTATAATGATATCCATAATATTTTGTATCGAAAATTACATGGAACTTTATTTCAGATACTGCAAAAAATAATCTCCCAAGTTTTTACCAAATATATTCCAAATTGTAGTGTTATTTGCGTTATTATACCAGACAAACTGTTGTTTGATTTTCCTGAGCCTTTTTGCCAGCAATTATCTGTGGAAACTGCAATTCCTTTGGTCTCTGTATTGGCATCAGGATCTGTTAATATAAAACAATGAAGTTCATACATATTAAAGGTTGACAAAGAAGTAAAGAAACTCATCATAGATACTAGTAACTTTATGCTCCATTATATTTCTCAGGGAGCATAACCAAATTCTATATAAAAAATGTACCACCAATATAAATACATATCAGTACATTGAACAGAGGATTGTGCAGATTCTACATAATTATGTTATTCTAACAATTTGTTGAACAAAACATTAATAACAACTTACTGAATAACAAAACAGAACGTGTTAAAAGAGCTGTGTTTTGAGGGGAAATGCAGACAATTGCAAAGTAAAAATGTTATAATAAAAGACATTACCATGCAAAATATTACTAAATAAAATAATAAATTATATATTGCTAGTTTTATAATATTTTATGCATTGAAATAGTCTGTTTTCATGGTTTGGATTAGTTCATATGTTTATTCTATGAAAGACTATATAACTTTTTTTAATACAAAGTACTATTTGTTATAGTTTTTCAATCCTATTTTAATTCAAAATGTCAAAATCACAGAAAAAAATCATCTTTACACACTCAAAATATAGGCAACATTTTATTGGAGGTGTCGTGAAAGTAATGCCTACAAGCGATTTGTCGGTTTTTAGAAAAGAATCTGACGGCAAATTGATCACGAAATCAAGGTACGAAATCAATACAATTTATTCACATGAACATTTACTAATATTAAACAAAAAAATCAGTACAGCTGATAAAATACAAAATAAAAACGTTAACCTGTGTGTCAATGAATTTTATCCAAGCCAGTATGTGTACGCAAAACGCGCGTTTCGTCTACAAACGACTCATCAGTAACGCTCTAATCGAAACAGATAAAAAAGGCAAAATAAAGTACAAATTTGAAGACCATTGAAGAACCAAAATTACGAAAGGTTTTGTTAAATACAGCCAAAGTAATCTATTTCTGGGATAGAAAATCCTGACTATAAAGTTTTAGAATTTAACCAAATTTTCCAAAAAGGTGAGGAGCTTAAAGTTTTACGTCTGAGCTCTGGGGAATCTAAACTTTGCTTACCGTTTTATTTTTCATCCGTTGATTGACATCGTACATCAAGCCCCATTTCCCGCTATGCTAATCATTTCGTGGAATTAATAGTCGTGAAAACAAAGTAAAACAATATTAACATCTTTAAGTTTCATCATAAGATAATTTCTTATCATGCAATTCAGAAATAACTATATACAACTTTACAACGAGCACATACATTCTAATAATAACAAGTCAAAGATTTTTCTCCTTTTTTTTTCACAAAGACGCTTTTCTGTTGCATAAAATGCTATTATCGTTTTAAACGCACGTGTGGTAAATCGATTTGTAAATAAAAGGTCAAAAATCTGGATGCTAACATGCAGTTGTGTCATCTCATTGCCGTGGACAATTGGTAATTGAACACACTGTTATTCGAATTTTTACCTTCAAAGAACTGTTCTAGGATGCAAAAATTAAAAATCTTTCGTTTGATAACCACAAACACATCAATATTTGTTAGAGCCATCGTCATCCCCGATCCGTGTTTCAACAGGCATAGACCTATCTATCTTTTGGATGAAATGAATAATTAGGGGTGTGTAATTGGTTCAAACACTTCTAGTCAAGCTAAAGAGTTTTAAATGCATTACAGCTTTTAAGAGCGAAAGAGTATTTTGCTCAGTAAGAAAAAATGCATTTGAATGGGGTGACAGGTATGTTAAAGGAATATTTTAATACATTTGGATCTACACGTATAGCAATATAACTATCTTACTCAGGATGTTGTTTCAGTACAAAGCAAGAAATATTCACCTCTCATTATTTTGATCATAAATATGCATAAATAGTACCAACTGGATGTCAAGCAGCCAATAAACAAAGGCAACAGTAGTATACCGCTGTTCAATATTCATAATTCGATTAAGCAAAACAAATCCGGGTAACAAACTAAAACCGAGGGAAACACATCAGCTATAAGAGGAAAACAACGGAACAACAGAAACACTGAACTACAAAAATAAACAAGCATTACCATATAATGAAAACTATCAAATATCTTTCAGGGCATTTTTTTTGGATACATACATGTACACAAAAAAGTCATATTTTAATTTTATTCAACATGTGTCATTAACCTAACTAACATACTTCCTCTTGTAAAACTGCATCTGTATGCTTCCATAAATATATATGGATTTGAATGAAAATTTACATAGACAAAGCTTACTTGAAGAAAATAACCAAAATTAATTAAACCACAGTGAGACGAGAAAGTTTGATATGGTACAGGCACCAATAAATCAAATTATATGCATTAGAGCGTCTGTTGCTCCTCGTTTTCTATGAAATAGCCCAGTTATAACATGTACATAAATTGTACAACCACAAAATTTAAAAAAATTATACCGCTCGCTTCACTTGTAGAGCACTCGTCTAAAAAAATCATTTCAAGAAATATATAAAACAAAAAATTTCCTTGCTCGACCCATATTTTTTGGAGCTTTTGTCCGAAGAACTATTAATCAAATTGGTGTGGCCTTAGTATAAATGTTTAAAATTTAACCAAATTTTCCAAAAGGTGAGGAGCTTAAAATTTTACGTCTGAGCTCTGGGCAATCGTAACTTTGCTTACCGTTTTGTTTTCCATCCGTTGATTGACATCGTAAATCAAGTCCCATTTCCAGTTATGCTAATCATTTCGCTGAATTAATAGTCGTGAAAACAAAGTAAAACAATATTAACATCTTTAAGTTCCATCATAAGATACTTTCTTATCATGCAATTGAGAAATAACTATGTACAACTTTACAACGAGCACATACATTCTAATAATAACAAGTCAAAAGATTATGTTTTCAAAGAACGATAACTCAAGCGCCAGAGTTCAAGGTGTAGAATGGCGGAATTTTTAACACGAACATGAAACTTCATAAATTGAGTAATAAATATCCCTTTAAAGCAAGTTTCAACAGTACAAATAAGTTACGCTTTATTTCATTTATCATGTCAGTTAAAGAGAAACCGAGCAAACTAGTTCCAGTCGATTAATTATGTGCAACTTCCCCATAAATGGAAAGACTCACGTCAATTTCCCAACACTGCCCCCTCTGAGAATCTATTTTGTCCCAAAAATAACTATGTGCCTCTATATGTGCTCATTGACAATTTAGACAAATGTTTAAATTATATACTTTATATGTCATATAACATATTGATCTGAGGACTTCACCAATATACTTTCTATGTCATATAACATATTGGAGTGAGATGTCTCCTAAACGTTTCCCTGTTTTCTTTGCAACTCTTCCCTCCTCCAGTCTTCTCTTTCAATCAATCACGTTGTTGCTCTTTCTTATCACGGACTTGATCTTCCCACATTTCAATAAAACCTTGAATGAATGGTTCATTACCCTTAATTTCTTGTTTGAACTCACTAATTTCTCTGTCCCTAACAGACAACTTCTTTTCCAATCTAACAATTTATAAGTTAACCTGTTCATTTTTCTTTTATGATCTGTTTTAATTTTTATACTTTCCTTGTTTCCTCTGTCTGACATGCTGTTGATTCTATCACTGTTTCATTGTATACTATATAGTCTTCATTTATTTCTAGTAAGACGGGAACTAAATTTGGCTATAGATACATAAAATTCTCCTCTTTAAGTGTTAAATCACAATGTCTGTTTCCCATGTTACATTATACAAGTCACTAGATTTATCTAAATAGTCATTGGACTGGGGTTTTCTTTGCTAATAATACATGTGGTCCAAATGTTGTATGGTGTCTGTTAAAAGCTTTCATGTATGTTGCTCTAAAGGAACATAGAGTACAAAAATATGGCACATTCTGTTGTGGAGCATGACACAATATAACATGGCGAATGGCTAAATTCTTCGAACCTCCAAATTCACAATTACTCCAATTGCAGATATAATCAGACATCATAAACTGTTAATATATATATCATATAATCACTCTAAATTTCTGCACAAAAAGTAAATCTGCAAATTTGCGGAGGCAAATTTTGTTCTTCCTCGCCAGGATTCAAACTCATGCTATTGAGATATCGAGACAACACCGCCTGCACTGTGTCCAGCGCTCTAGACCATCGATCTCCACCTGTCTAAACAAGTGACAACTCTACGACAGATCCATCCGTTGGATCACCATTGAAGGTGATACACGGCTGAAAACACATATAATATTCATAATTACTCTAAATTTCTGCACAAAATAGAATCTGCAAATTTGCGGAGGCAAATTTTTGTTCTTCCTCGCCAGGATTCAAACTCATGCTATTGAGATATCGAGACAACACCGCCTGCACTGTGTCCAGCGCTCTAGACCATCGATCTCCACCTGTCTAAACAAGTGACAACTTACGACAGATCCATCCGTTGGATCACCATTGAAGGTGATACACGGCTGAAAACACATATAATATTCATAATTACTCTAAATATCAGCACAAAATGTTAAATCTGCAAATTTGCGGAAGCAAATTATTGTTCTCCCTCGCCGGGATTCGAACTCATGCTATTGAGATATCGAGACACCACCGCCTGCACTGTGTCCAGCGCTCTAGACCACTTGGCCACCTAGCCTGAACTAAAATTCAGCTTTCGGTGGCCTAGTGTTACTTTTATTCGTCAGTAGATTCGAGTTGTAACACAGTACATGATATATTAGGCATGAAGATGGAATTGATTGCAGATTAGCTAAATTATCTATCATAAAGGATCGTTAGATACAGTCATAGAAATAATTATTTTGATAAGTACGTCTAAACAAGTGACAACTCTACGACAGATTCATCCACTGGATCACCAGTGAAGGTGATACACGGTTGAAAACACATTATTATATTCATTATGACTCTAAATATCAGCACAACAATGTTAAATCTGCAAATTTTCGGAAGCAAATTTTTGTTCTTCCCTCGCCGGGATTCGAACTCGTGCTATTGAGATATCGAGACAACACCATCTGCAGTGTGTCCAGCGCTTTAGACCACTCGGCCACCTAGACTGAACTAAAAATTCAGCTTTCGGTGGCCTTAGTGTTACCTTTCCTCGTCAGTAGAATATTGAGTTGTAACACAGTACATGATATAGATATCTCAATAGCACGAGTGTGAATCCTGTCGAGGAGAAAACAATCCGCAAATTTGCAGCTTTAACATTGTTGTGCTGATATTTAGAGTGATTATGAATATAATATATGTTATAAAACTATAACACAATTTTCCATACGTTTCGGCAATTACGGCCTTCTTCATTGGAATAAATTACAACATTGAAACAACAATTACATCGCTTGGATACATTACGTTATAATAACTATTATGACGTTCATTTGGCGCGTTTTGTTTTCTTTTTATAAATATTTCCACTATCGTTCATACATTGTATTGAGTCCATCAGGCTCTAAAGTTTTAATTATTCTATCCAAAAGGCTTCTTTAGTTTTTCTGTAAATTTCTGTTCCAATTACTCTTTCTATGGCGGTAAATTTGTTAAATTTTTCATCGAATGGTTATGCTGAATGAAGTGGTTTGTTACCGCATCGTCTGGTTTGCTACCAGATCGTCTGTTTTGTTTGTTCGTATTTTGAAAAGTTAGCATCCGTTGATATAGTGTATCACCCGTTTGTCCATATATATAAGTTTTCGCATTTTGTACAGTTAATTGCATATACTACGCCCCACGGTTTTACAGTTTATTTGAAACGTCATAATAGTTATTATAACGTAATGTATCCAAGCGATGTAATTGTTGTTTCAATGTTGTAATTTATTCCAATGAAGAAGGCCGTAATGGCCGAAACGTATGGAAAATTGTGTTATAGTTTTTATTATACAATCATTCAGAGACTTTGCAAATTTGCAGATTTAACATTGTTGTGCTGATTTGCTCTTTTGGTCTTTTGGAAAATGTTGTTTGTGCTTTATTTAGACACCTCTACCAAGAAATTTGTTTTGCATGCACATGTATAAAATTGCGGTTTTTTCCAACGCAATATCATAGGTTTGAACGTTGTTTTCAATTAAGAATTGTTTATATATTTTTCGTTTGGGCTTGTATTGTATTTGCCTTCGGGTTTATATGATCTGTTCATCCTATTTCGACTCTTCAAAATTCAAGAGTCTATCCTAAATTGAGGTAAATTATACGGCATCCAAATACTGTTTCGATTCCAAACATCACTGAAGAGACATTAATTGTCGGAATCCGGATATGGTGTACTAATTTTGCGCCTTTATGTAATTTATACGTGTTTCTCGTTTCTCGTTTTTATATATACTAGACCGTTGGTTTTACCGTTTGAATGGTTTTACACTAGTACTTTTGGGGCCCTTTATAGCTTGTTGTTCGGTGTGAGCCAAGGCTCCGTGTTGAAGGCCGTACATTGACCTATAATGGTTTACTTTTATAAATTGTTATTTGGATGGAGAGTTGTCTCATTGGCACTCACACCACATCTTCCTATATCTATTCACCATTTAACTCCACTATAAATATACCTACATTGTTTTGTGTTACAATTTAAGGACAAAACTACATTGAAAATAAGTTTCGATTACCAAAATCTTTTAGTCTGTTAATTTAATAAATAGAAAATGAAAGGATATGGAGTAAATGTACATGAGACAAAATCGCACACAATACATAGAAAACATAGAAAATTATCAATGAACAGGGATTTTATTCCTTTCTTCATCTTGACAGTTGATGCAGGGTCTTCAACAATGAACAAATCATTCATACCCTACAACAAGGTCAAGACGGCCCCTAGCGTCGACTTAAGCGGTACTATTGATAAAAATAAAGTAATTTTGAAAGACATCGATCGCCGCTAAAATATGCCTTGAAGTTACACATGTCGGGAGCGGTCAATGAATTACATAATTTATAATTACGGGCGAGGTTTTTGAACATATATTTGTCATACATTGCCCAACAAAAGACCAATAATTTCGAAACAACAAATGATAGCCAATACATATAAAACTTAACAACAAATGATAGACAGCACGGGGCACATCGAAATATATGTAAGAAAACCTAGCAGTTTAAAATAGTATGAAAGGGCAATATACAAAACAGATGACCAGACCAGTATTTTGAAGAAATTTAACCAAACATTAAATTATGACGGTGTATTAATATGAGAAATTCTCACATGAACAAGTACACCATAACTGTAAATATTATAAGAGCATACACCTCAAGCACAGGGAAACGTTCTACTGCCTCCACACAGCACTAGAGACAAACTCTAGAATCAATAGAAACTCCTTACCAAATTTCAGAAAAAATAATTTAGTGATCAACCGAGGACTTCACCCTTATTGGTGTACACACAGCTATAAAGGAGGTATCTAAAATTTCAGACAAATGATTCAAAATATCAATATATCATAAAACAAATGTGTTTCATTCTTTAAAAGAAAAGTTATATGTACTTTACGACTAAAAACACCTGAAAAATAATTACAATTAAAACAACAAACATACAATGTCTTATTACAATATCATTTCAAAATTTTCAAAATAGTTTTTTAACTTAACCCTTCATCTTCTTGAATGGTGGGCTAGATGTCTCCCCAAACGGTTTCCTGTTTTCTTTTGCAACTCTTCCCCTCCTCCAGTCTTCTCTCTTTCAATCAATAACGTTGTTGCTCTTTCTTATCACGGACATGATCTTCCCACATTTCAATAAAACCTTGAATGAATGGTTCATTACCCTTAATTTCTTGTTTGAACTCACTTATTTCTCTGTCCCTAACAGAAAACTTCTTTTCCAATCTAACAATGTAATCAGCTAACCTGTTCATTTTGCTTTTATGATCTGTTTTTAATTTTTCTATATTTTCCTTGTTTCCTCTATCTGACATGCTGTTGATTCTATCACTGTTTCATTGTATACTGTATAGTCTTCATTTATTTCTAGTAAAACTGGAACTAAATTGGCTATGGATACATATACTTCTCCTCTTTAAGTGTTAAATCACAATGTCTGTTTCCCAGTGTTACATTATACAAGTCACTAGATTTATCTAAATAGTCATTGGACTGAGGTTTTCTTTTGCTAATTAAACATGTGGTCTAAATGTTGATTGGTGTCTGTTAAAAGCTTTCATGTTTGTTGCTCTAAAGGAACATAGAGTACAAAAATATGACCGAATTCACAATTACTCCAATTGCAGATATAATCAGACATCATAAACTGTAAATATATATATATATATAATCACTCTAAATATCAGCACAACAATGTTAAATCTGCAAATTTGCGGAAGCTAATTTTTGTTCTTCCCTCGCCGGGATTCGAACTCATGCTATTGAGATATCGAGACAACACCGCCTGCACTGTGTCCAGCGCTCTAGACCACTTGGCCACCTAGACTGAACTAAAAATTCAGCTTTCGGTGGCCTAGTGTTACCTTTCCTCGTCAGTAGAATGAAGATGGAATTGATTGCAGATTAGCTAAATTATCTATCGTAAAGGATCGTAAGATACAGTCAGAGAAATTATTATTTTGATAAGTACGTCTAAACAAGTGACAACTCTACGACAGATCCATCATCCACTGGATGACCAGTGAAGGTGATACACGGTTGAAAACACATATTATATTCATTATCACTCTAAATATCAGCAAAACAATGTTAAATCTGCAAATTTGCGGAAGTAAATTTTTGTTCTTCCCTCGCCGGGATTCGAACTCATTCTATTGAGATATCGAGACAACACCGCCTGCACTGTGTCCAGCGCTCTAGACCACTCGGCCACCTAGACTGAACTAAAAATTCAGCTTTCAGTGGCCTAGTGTTACCTTTCCTCGTCAGAAGAATCTAGAGTTGTAACACAGTACATGATATACATGTCTCAACAGCATGAGTTCAAATCCCGGCGAGGGAAAAACAAAAATTTGCTTCCGTAAATTTGCAGATTTAACATTGTTGTGCTGATATTTAGAGGAATTATGAATATAATATGTGTAATAAAAACTATAACACAATTGTCCATACGTTTCGGCCATTACGGCCTTCTTTATTGGAATAAATTACAACATTGAAACAACAATACATCGCTTGGATACATTACGTTAAAATAACTACTATGACGGTCATTTGCCGCGTTTTCTTTTTTCTTTTTTTTATAAATATTTTCACTATCGTTCATAAATTGTGTTGAGTCCATCAGGCTATAAAGTTTTTAATTTTTTATCCAAAAGGTTTCTTTAGTTATTCTGTAAATTTCTGTTCCAAATACTCTTTCTATGGCGGTAACTTTTAAATTTTTCATCGAATGATTATGCTGAATGAAGTGGTTTGTTACCGGATCGTCTGTTTTATTTGTTCGTATTTTTGAAAAGTTCAATAGCATCCGTTGATATAGTGTATCACCGTTTGTCCTAATATACAAGTTTTTCGCATTTTGTACAGTTAATTGCATATACTACGCCCACGGTTTTACAGTTTATTTGTCCCTGAATGGTATATTCTTTCCCGGTGTTGTCACAAAATACCTTGGTTTCATTTATGTGTGAGCATAATTCATAATTTTTACCGCATCACAGCCATTAGTTTGTTTTTGAAATAGTAAATTGTGCTTCTTGTGCACTAAGATGTCTTTTATGTTGTTGTCGCGTTTAAATGCTACGATAGGCGGATCGGGGAATATTTTCTTTAACCTGTTAGATTGATGAAGAATTTTAAGATTTTTTTTGAGAATTGAATGTATATTTGGAAGCGCTTTGGAAAAAGAAATTACCAAGGGTACTCGAAAAATTTTGTGACAACACCGGGAAAGAACATACCATTCAGGGACAAATAAACTGTAAAACCGTGGGCGTAGTATATGCAATTAACTGTACAAAATGCGAAAAACTTATATATTAATCAGTTTGTAGTTGAGATTTTGGTTCTCAAACGAATAAATCATTGAACTAATCAACGTTTCAATTTATTCAAAGTTTTTATGTGATGGTATCGAATATTTCGTTTGAAACACACTCTCATATAATGCTGCTGATATAACTTACTGATGTCTTCAAAAACTTTCGACTAGTGGAAATAACTCTAGTAATTTTCTTACCGTTAATGATCAAATTTATTCTTGTGATTAACAAAATTTCTTTAAGGTATACAGATGAATACGATTTAAAAAATGAACATTGTTTAGATAAAAGTTCACTAAAGAACATGCAGATGATGGATGTTTTCACCAATAATGGTAAAGACTGGAGTTAAGAAATATGGTCATCACATTGACTTGTCCAGTTCCGGCAGTAAAACTCTTGTTAAAGTGGGGCGTCAGATTGATTTGCAGGATGTATAAAAACGCAGCCACGTCTGGTCGGAATGGTACAGATAAATCCAATACATCTGGAAGGAGGAGTGCCACACCCTCTACACGTTAACCTGCAACAACTCATTGAGGTGTCTTTTTGCAAGGCAAAATTTCTCTCCCTATCCAACATTCGCTTATTTTCCAGTTGTAGACTTCCTTCCTATGGACTGATTGAATTACAACTGAAGCTGGAACATCCTTCACTTCAGAATCATGAGTTTTCCAATGTGTTTTGGTAGGGTTCGTTTTTTTCAAACTTTGTCCTTTTATTGCATTTAAAAAAGAGAGGCGAGAGATGCCAAAGGGATATTCACACTCATAAGTCGAGACAAACGAACAATGCCATTGCAAAAAACAAATAACGAAGAAACGACAAACAACATAGAAAACTAACGAACAACACCCAAATACCGGAGGTGATCTCAGGTGCCCTGGAAGGGTAAGCAGATCCTGCTTCACATGTGGCACTCCGTGAACTATTCTCTATTGTTTGGTTCTGGTCCCTTTGCCCTTGGTGTCATCTGCAGTCGACTGTTTTGCTGCCCTCTTTGTATCTTCTCTCCTTTGTTGTATTACTTAAAATTAATTATTTAGCTTGATTTTTAATCGATGTTTACTTAGACAGAATTGTGTAGATAATTTCTAGATGGCTTGAGTGTTCACATGGTTGTATACTGTTGTTGGTCTTTTGAAACCTGTTTCGTTTATTGGCTTGACATTGTCAGTTTTTTGTTCTACTAATGCGTTTGAATGTATTGAACTGTACAACGGACCATACCAACCAAAAACATCCTGATATTAATACTTTAAACACGCAATCTCACGACCGTCCTAGTTCAGTATTTAATTAACAGTCAATTCTCTAGTGTTAAAAGTTACTAGTCGAGCTAAAACATCCTTTACTTCAGAATCACACGAGTTTTACCCCTTGTCTTTTGGTGTAGTTCATGTTGTTCAACTATAGTTTTCTGTGTAGTGTTTTCTATCCTTTTCTCTGTCATTAAGTATTTTCCCTTTGGCATTGGTGTCATCTGTAGCTGACTGTTTTTCTTCGATTTCCGGGTTTTACTGCACCCTCACCCTTTGTGTTCTCTTGTTATTTTAATAACTTAATATTAATCAGTTTGTAATTGAGCTTAGTTTTTTTCAATAGATTTTGATTTACTCAAATGAATAAATCATTGAACTAATCAACGTTTCAATTTATTCAAAGTTTTTATGTGATGGTATCGAATATTTCGGTTGAAACAAACTCTCATATTATGCTGCTGATATAACTTACTTTTGTCTTCAAAAGCTTTCGGCTAGTGGAAATAACTCTAGTAATTTTCTTACCGTTAATAAATAATGATCAAATTTATTCTTGTGAATAACAACATTTCTTTAAGGTACACAGATGAATACGATTTCAAAATGAACATTGTTTAGATAAAAGTTTACTAAAGAACATGCAGATGATGGATGTTTTCACCGATAATGGTAAAGACTGGAGTTAAGAAATATGGTCTTCACATTGACTTGTCCAGTTCTGGCAGTAAGTCTGGTTAAAGTGGGGCGTCGGATTGATTTGCAGGATGTATAAATACGCAGCCACGTTCGGTCGGAATGGAAAAGATATATCCAATACATCTTGGTTGAGGAATGCCACACCCTCTACACGTTAACCTGCAACAACTCATTGAGGTGTTTTTTTCCAAGGCAAAATTTCTGTCCATATCCAACATTCGCTGTTTTTTCAGTTGTAGACTTCCTTCCCATGGACTGATTGAATTACAATTGAAGCTGGAACATCCTTCACTTCAGAATCATAAGTTTTCCAATGTGTTTTGGTAGGGTTCGTTTTTTTCAAACTTAAGTCCTCTATTTATTGTATTTTAAAAGAGAAGCGAGGGATGCCAAAGGCATATTCACACTCATAAGTCGAGACAAACGAACAATGCCATGGCAAAAAAACAAATAACAAAGAAACGACAAACAACATAGAAAACTGACGAACACCACCCAAATACCGGAGGGGATCTCAGGTGCCCCGGATGGGTAAGCCGATCCTGCTTCACATGTTGCACTCAGTAAACTATGCTCTATTGTTTGGTTCTGGTCCCTTTGCCCTTAGTGTCATCTGCAGTCGACTGTTTTACTGCCCTCTTTGTATCTTCTCTCTTTTGTTGTATTATTTAAAATTAATTATTGAGCTTGATTTTTAATCAATGTTTACTTAGACAGAATTGTGCAGATAATTTCTAGATGGCTTGAGTGTTCACATGGTTGTATACTGTTATTGGTCTTTTGATCGTGTTTCGTTTATTGCCCTGACATTGTCAGTTTTTTGTTCTATGTCCCTTTGGTATCGTTCACATTTCTTCCACTCGAACGAATAAATCATCATTGAAGATATTAATTTTTCAATTTTTTCAAAGTTTTTCTTATGGCATTGATTATTACGGTTCAAACAAAGTTTCATCATAAATGCTGCTCATATATTTCCTGATATCTGCAAAAGTTCTGGACAAGTGGATATTACTCTAGTAATCTTCTTTCCCTTAAAGATAATGATCAAATTTAGTCTTGAATTAGCAACGTTTCTTTAGAGGAATAGTCTCAATTCCCCACCCTTCATACCGGTTGACCCTACATTTTAGGATCTACCTATTGTCTGTATAACATGTTAAATTGCTCTCTTGTGCACAGATTATTTCCCACTGAATATTAATCAAACCAAAAACTGAACATTCAATGTCTTACTTATAAAACTGCGTTCAAATTTTGGACTTACGAAGCTAGCAAAGAATACTAAGTTTTAACTAATCTTTGATGAGTTTTTTAAACTTCTCGGAGGTTCTCAAAATCATGATGTAACAGTTTTAAACTTATTTGTGATATTGCTGAATCTGTCTCTTCAATATTGTTTCATAAATATGCTGTTTTCCATGTTCACTATACTAAACGATTGCCTCTTTCATAGTTGGCCTCTGAAAAATATACTTCGCAATCCTGAGCTGTTTTGTGGATCCAAAAAGTTTGATTCAATTTTGAGAAGAGAACGATGATGGTTTCTGATATTGGTGTAATAAACCTCTCTTCCGCAGCAGCGTCAATTTATATATTTTCGTTTGTTAGATAGGTTTAAATGCATTAAAGTTAAGTAGATTGGACAGTATTCTCATTCGGAATTCTGTTACCACTTCCTGCACGTCTCCCTTCCTGTGGACTGATTGGATTAGGTGTGTCTCTGTGTCTGATAACCACATATTTCATTTTGAATTATTGTTGCTTATGTTATTTTTAAAACTTTATCAACGGCTTCTACAACAGTTGAAGACGATCTATCCTCTAGATTTAAGTTTAAAGTAGTGTGACCCTGACAAAGTTTTGGATACGTGAATATTGTGATCGCTTTTCCTGTTATCGTGCCGCAATTTCTTCCTAAAACAAGATCCCAGATACTACAACACAATGTAATTAACTTTTGACCTAAAACTGAAAGCGGAAGGACTATGGAAATGTATTTATAGTAGGTATCAAGGATGTTATTGACGCTGCCAAACGTTTGCAATTAGATTACAAGTCTTGCCGTTAAATTTCTATAGAAAGATTTCATTTACAAAATTAAAAGATGTGATAGCTTACTCTTGTTCAATTTTTGCTCTAGGTACCAACGAAGAATCATTCATTAAAATCAAAGAACCATAAATCTGCGCATAGAATCATAAAAGTTTCTTCCTCGGATATGAAAACTACGTTTTCCTGTAAAGTGGCGTCGCAGAGTTCCTTTTGTAGTATGTATGGTAATATCTGGTAGGTAATGACGTTTAACGACAAACAATAGTCAGTTTGAAGTTATTGCCCCTCCTTTACCCATTCCAAAAAAATTCCAGGACCTCTTATAAGAAACCTTAGAGTGTGATTTCCAACAAGATATGTGTGTTTAATAAAATTCAATTACCTCATTGTCCAATTCGAATATATGCATATTTGAAGCTTCCATATTCTTTCAAAATGTGTAATATTGTCTATGATTTTAAAGAACATTGTAATTTTCACAGCCTATCGTCACATATTAATTGGTTTAACCTTTCTGAAACACAATGTGTCATTTAGTTCTTATAGAGAAAAAATAAATTATCGAAAAATTTCAAACAGATTTTAAATATATACAGGTGCAACATACGGAGCATAATATGCTTACCATTTCAAAGCATTTAATAGTTCTAGCGGTAATTTCTAACACAGCGGATTGTTATTTTTGAAACGAAAATAATTTTGGTCTATAGTTGTTTGGTGTTTTCACATCTGTCTTTTATTAATTTGGGTTGTCTGATACTGTTCACTGGACTACCTGTTTCGGGGCGTTTTAAATATACAACTCATTTTAGCTATCTTCCATTAAATATGAAAAAATCGAATTTGGTGGGGATCAGAATCTATGATAGAATCTATGATGGAACCGAAAATTTTATAAAAGACAGGATGCATGTACCGCTGCAGTTTACACATATTACAAATCCATTTTTTGTATGTAAATTTCCAGCAACTCACATTCCTTTCTAAACTAGTGTAGTTCAAGTTGTTCTACACAAAATAACACTATATAATATTTTTCTTTTATCTCAATTTTCAGAATCATTAGACTTCGACAGTCAAAATAAATGGAATTTATTATTTAATCAATTAATAAGGATTTTCGACCCCCAGGAATAGATTACCCTAGCTGTATTTGGCAAGACCTTTCGGAATTATTGGTCCTCATTGCTCTTCAACTTCGTACTATATTTGGCCTTTTTATTTTTTTTTATTCGAGCGTCACTGGTGAGTCTTTTGTAGACGAAAACGTGGGTCTAGAGTACAACATTTTAAGCCTTGTACCTATGATGAGTTTACTCTGATCGAAATAGGTCGAACATCTTTTTTAAAAGAAAGTACTTATTTTGTGCTTTCACTCTCGTCAATATTCGCGAACCAATTAGTAATGAAACTATTATTAGATCATGATAATCTTTTGTACAAATTTTTTTGGGGGACCAATGGAACCAAATGGACCAATATGGACCTTATCATATGATATACCATCGGTAAGTTAATCGTAAAAATTAAATAAGTCTATAAAATACACATTGCCCTCTACAAATGACAATATAATTCTGTATATTTAGGCCAAACCAAATTAATTTCTAGTTCTTCGGACTCTTTCCTTTAAAAAGGGTAGCGAGCGAGCGAAATTTTTTATTAGTTTTTTTTTTTCAAAGTTTGATTTTTGGAAGGCGAAATTTTTATTAGCGAGCGCTATTATTTTTTAAATATTACAAAAATGAAATCTATGAAAAGCATTTTATCCAGGCGAGCGATCAGAAATTTACACAGTTATGGTGCTTCATGTTTTTATAGATCTCATATCCTAGTTCTTATATTACCCTACTTTGCTTCTCAATTTGTTCTCTGACACCCTGTTGAATCTTTTCACAATATTTCCAGATATGAATATGGTTAACTAGTAGCAAAACCTACAACCTCGTGTAGTCTACTCAAATAAAGATTCTGCCTGAACATGAAAAAGTGCAACAGCCTTGAACAGGCAGACATGCCATGTTTAAAATAAGTTAGAATTGATGTATTATAAAATTAATGAAATGTGGTAACTATCCACCTAAGTTCAAATAAAGTAGATGTATGCAATAATAGGCAACTGTACAGCCTTCAACAATGAGAAAATCCATACTGTACAGCTGGCTATAAAAGGCCCCGACATGAAAAATATGAAACAATTCAATTGAGAAAACTAACGGCCTAATTTATAACAAAACAGTTTACGAAAAGCAAACGACAGACATGAACCAACGACAACCAGTGAACTACAGGCTCCTGACTTGGGACAGGCACATATATAATAGTATTTTGTTTCAATAAAGGTATGCAAAGCATATATGCATGTATAAAGCTTTTATATACAACTATACATATTTGTGTATACAACAAGCTGAAAATTTATAAAGGACTGTCCTTCAAAAAACACACCAATTTATACTACTTAGTATTCAAATGCAACACACCAGATGCTATATAATAACTCAACAAAAGGAACAACGCAATACATTCCACTAAGTCATTGCTTTAAAATTTGCTGAAGAATTTAATAGCAATCAAATTTTTATGTATATGGGGAAATTGCTCTGTGTTGAAGGCCTTACAGTTAATTTTACTTGTTGCAAACCTCAACAAATTTGGTCTCTGGTGGAAGTTTGTCTCATTGACAATCAAACAAATTCTTATTTTTAGAAGATTTTGTAAATTGTAAAGTTAGATTGATCACGGTGTTATATTCAATTACCACAAAAATTTCTTGTCAAATTCCATGCTTTATAACTTTGGAATGATACTAGCAAAAACAAATAAAAGATTCAAGGAAAACACCTTTTATTATAAAAGATAAAAAAAGTAAAAAATATAATAGTTTCATTACGGTGCCATTTCAATGCATGAACCATCATCTTCGGGATTCTCTTTTATTCTTATGCATGTTATATTGTCATAATTTGAATCTTTCAATTCGGTGGCGTTGGTGCTTTGTGGTCTTGCAAAGAGCACTTCAAATAAATCGATATGAGAATTGTCCAAATCACATTCCACTGCTGTGTTTGGCAGTAAGGTCTTTGCCTACGTTACCACTGTACATGTAACTACAAATATTCCACTCATGTCTTACTAGAAAATGAAAGGATATGGAGTAAATGTACATTGGACAAAATCGCACACAATACATAGAAAATTATCAATGAACAGGGCTTTTATTCCTGTTCTTCATCTTGACAGTTGATGTAGGGTCTTCAACAATGAACGAATCATTCATACCCTACAACTTACGTTTAGAATGTCATATTATATTTGGCCATAATAAAGGCAAAATGGTAGTATTTATTCTTCCATAGGCGACAATACTAACATTTTCTAAAATTACTACTTTTCATAATTAAAACCTTGACAAAACATTATGTGTGGTATTAATACTTTATTATTCTGTTTTAGAAATTGAAGTCAAATAGTATCATGACCATCTTCCAACGGAGCTTGTTTATGGTATCCATGCCCACTGTCATTTTACATCAAATTTATGAAAATTTGGAAGTCTTTTCGAATAATTCTCAAGAAAATATTTCAATGGGTTTCAAAATTTATATTGTAAATATACCCTAAAGTTGTGAATGTTAGATCTAAATCGTTTTTTATGTCAATTTCCGTGTCTGTAAGGCGTTACTTTCAAACTCACAACTGATTAAAATTTTTGTTACATAAATTTAGAGACGGATGCGCGCGTCTCCGTACTTGACGCGGGTTTTAAAAACAAATTTTTTCGTCGACCTTTCACAACACGCGGACGATCCGAGAAACGAGATATTTATTTGGCGTGGCCTTATGTTTATTTATAAAATCTCCCTTTTTGTTTGCTAAATTGTGCACGGGGTAACGCACATTTCTACAGTACACAGCTGAGGGAAATATTTTTTTAGGTTGAAGGGAAGTCACTTTATCTGGGTGGAAAGCGTATCAAAAAAAAAAATGGTAACAATAGTAACGATAACGGTTAGTTATAACTATTTGAGACCTCTGACGTATACGAAAGATAACAATGATTTTTACATTAACGTCAGCCGAAAATAATATTTTGACACCTAACGGTGAAGGGCATTCTAACCCAAGTTATTTTCCTCTGCATTGTTGAGTTAGAACATAACATATATTTCGATTTCGATTTCAGTTGTCTTTCTTTGAATTAAACTGTTCATATTACAATATTTCGCTATCATATATATTCTAGATATTCCAATGGAAATTGTAATTACATTTTTACCAATGTTCGTGTGCTTCGTGTTAATTTTGGGATTTTTTTAATGGCACACGCAATAAGTTCCGATGGGTGCAGTCCTAACCTGTACAAAAGTTGACTTAAGAGCAGACTGCTCTGTGGGTTAACTTGAGAAAATTTTAGCAGACCTGAAAATTAACCTTATCCTTATCAGACCAACCCAAGGTCTGCTTTTTTAGGACTGCTGCAGACTAGACCTGAGAACAGGTCTGAAGAGGCAGACTTGTCCTCAGTACAGGTCAGCTTGACCAAACCAGATCTGAGGACAGGGCTGAAGAAGCAGACTTGTCCTCGGTGAAGCAAACCTGTCCTCAGTTTGACCAGACCAGACCTGAGGAAAGGTCGGATGAAGCAGACCTGTCCTCAGCTTGACCAGACCAGACCTGTGGACAGGTGTGCTTGAATAGGTGTACTGTTTATCTGTCCTAAGGACAAGTCTGCTATTTGACAGACCAGTCATATCAGTCATGGGGACAGGTCTGATTTTTAATCGGTCCTATGGATATATTTTTTTTCACCAAACTTGTTGATACATGTATGTGATGATACTCAAATGATATTCATCAACCAAATCGGTCCTGTTTACTAACTTTGGATCATGTTAACGTTATCTTGGAGCAGATCAAAACAGGTTATAATCTGGTCATCAAGTTAACTAGCTGTACAGGTTAGGATTGCACCCATCTGTAGCATTAATAAAGGCAACAGTAGTATACTGCTGTTCAATAGTCATAAATCGATAAAGCGAAAACAAATCCGGGTCACAAAGCAAAACCGAGGGAAACACATCAACTATAAGAGGAAAACAACGGAACAACAGAAACACTGAACTGCATTTCCAACATACATAGAAACGGACTATTTGATAACAAGTGCCATATTCCAGACTTGGTACAGGACATTTTAAGAAAAAATGGTGGGTTGAACCTGGTTTTATGGTTAGCCAAACATCCCGCTTATATGGCAATGTTAACAATAACGCTAAAATGACAACATTACTTGACAGGAATACAGTGCAAATAAACGCAAGAACACTCAGGACAGAAAAACACATAAATAAATAATATAATAGTACATTACAACACGTAAACCACAGAATAACTACGGACACCAGGACACCACAAACATAAACCAAAACTAAACTATGCGTCACATGAATGTATCAACGCCACAAAAAAGACGTATCCGTCATGTTAAATCATGTATCATCTGCTGACAATATTTTAAGTTTTGTAAAAATACGTTAAGGCCGTCGAAGCGACGAAAAATGTAAAAAGAAATTCATTTTCCAATTTTCATCAGTTTTATTTGTTAAAAGTTATGATTGCTTGACAAAGAGACATTACTCCGACATAGCTTATCAGGTAGAACTATGTTTTATGACTATGCTTGTTGTGCATTTTTTTTTATAAAGGTAACTGAAAGAACATTGAAATAAAAATGAAAAGAGAATACCTATTTAAGATTAGTAAAGAAAGAGCATAAAACGGTTTGAAAAGTCAATGTGCCTTCTTAATACAGATATCTCTTAACATCATTTGCAATTTTTTTTTTAACTTTTAAAGTTTGTATTTTCATTTTTATTTTAATGGATTAATGCTTCTTAGTTCAAACAGATACACTCCTCTAAATGTGCTCTTATTTAATCATAAATGTGAATTCTGCATATTGAATTACACAAATGTAACAACAATTTCCATATCCCGTAATAAAAATGGATTTTCATTTGCTGTTTTGTATAATACACAAAAATGCAAAAGCAAGCTAAAGGAAATTCAATTAAGATTACATGTATTTATTTATGTGTGCATCATATATTAAAGGTGTGATATCCATCTAATTTGTGTGCCTAAGATGGCTTTTCGAATAAAATCGCATTGTCTTGTGAATCAAAGTGTCGTTTCAAAATCGGTTGCTACATAAAAATCTTAAACTGTGGACATAGAAACGACAAATCAGTGAGATATTAGCGTGGCTGAAACTTTGAGTTATGTGAAAACAAAAAAAATATTTTTACATGTACAAAACCTCCATCCTTTTCTTCTTTTTACCTTTATAACTTACCTTTACTGGCAATATATTTCCTCGGTCAGAAGCACTATATTTTTAACAGCTAGCTTGGGCTGTTGAAATATTACTATAACTACTTGTCATGATATGTATTCGTTCCATGCCAAATTGTCTATGGTCTTGCATCATCATATTTCAACCATCTATTATTTATTTTATAACTTAAATAATGGTTGATTGAAAAATGAAAACAACACATTATAATACATTTCATGGGTCCGAATCGCTCTTCTGGATTGATCTTCACCATGAACGCTCAATGCGAATATTTGAATGCCAATGATGTATAAGGATCGAAACAGTTGAAGAGCTATATAACCCAAAAAGGACCTAAACAATCGCCAAATCCATCCGAGGCCAAATATGTTTTTAATGTAAAGAATTAACATTTGAAAGAAAGTTTATAACAAGTTTAAATAAAATTTGAGTATTTGCCTCTAATTTTAATAACACAACATTTTCCGGTGCTTTTCTACGTGAACTTTTGTCGCTTTACGAAGCACCCAGGACATCCCATAGTGCAGTCTCTGCTTCGTACAATTTTACTAGAAGAACATGTTTCCCTGAATGATCTCCGATAAGTGTTTAAAAAAAATAAAAAAATTTAAGAACCATATTCATTTCACGGAGTAGTTGTGTAGGTTTGTTTTATCAGTTCGATTTCCAAAGCTTCTTTTACCGATTCCCGTGTTTCTTTTTCAATACTCTTGAATATAACGATTTGACAACCATACAAAACATGATGCAGATCGGAGGTAATGGTTGTGAAATATTTTAAAGCTTAATAATTTATTTAAAAGTCCTTCATATACGAAGGTATATTTACATCTTCAGTAAGTTCATGTTTTACAAGTTCAGCCATATAAGCAGAGGGGTGATTACCAACATTCACAGTGGTTGTCATTGCCTGTATTTATCCAAATGTTACATCAGAATTAATTAAATATTGTTTTATATCTTTGGCAATAGATTCTCTTTATACATCCCATTTGCCTTTTTTTTCAATTTTGCATGTAAGGTCTGTCTTTACCTTTGAATTATCCTCTTTTAAACATGCCAATTATTTTTTTTTACTTGTTTTCAATTTTGCGTGTAAGATCTGCCTTTACCTGTGTATGTAGAACGGTCACTGATTTCTTTCTGTAAATTTTCTGCATATGAATTGAATCTATAACTACTTTACTTAATCCTTTGTCTGCTGGTCTAATGATTATTGATGAATCATTTAAAAGAGATTTCATAGCCTTTTCTTGCGAAGTTGTAATGTTTGACTTTCATAAAACATCGTCTTTGAAATCCTTTATGTAACCGGTCTAGCCATTTATCCCGTCCAATGTCAGGTGTCCACGCACTGCGTTTATTGAAACGATATTCTTCCGTTTCAATTTCGTATTTCTTCAAAATAAATTTAAGAGTCTTTAAACCGCATCCGCATTTCCCACGCTTTCAGATCTGTTATCAGCTTTCAAATATCAAATTTTCGTTGTGTCGGTACTCATTTAACATGTTTAAATTCTTCCGATAATGATTCATTTTATGAATTTGATAATTTTCTTGATGATGAATTTATCAATGAGTCTTCATCTGGAAAGTCAAACTGATGTAAACATACCTACTCCGGAAGATGATTATAGTTCTTGAAAATAACTGACGGTAAATTTTATCTTCAAACTGAGAGAACTGCAATAGTCTCACAATTATGAACTACGCCTCCATTTTCTTAGAAACATGGGAAAAACATTTTTTTTAAAAGGAAGAAAAAGCCATGGTGCTTATGGATTAGACACGCTTAATGAATTTCAACAGATGGCGAATTCATTACATCCATGATTCATACAGTCACGTAAATATGCGGCACTCCTGTGAGAAATAAGAATTTTGGGACGTTTTAATTATAATTGGAAAAATATGATAAAAACAGATTTATATACAAAACTACTGACAAACATTTGAACAATTATTCCATGACTTCACATCTCACTTTTATAATAGTAAATACCATATGCCATGGTTTATGCATTAGAGTAAAATATACTGCGGATCAACACACCAGCCTCATGGGATTTATAGAAAAAATACGTTCTCTTTCTCGAAATTTTAGATGCTTACTATGACGTTGTTCATTGTTGTGATACTAGTTATTACTATACCAACAATAAAGTTGCGCTGAAGAAAACCGACTTAACCGGTCGATTCATTACATTTATTAACGCTTTTACAGATCTTGATGTACAATATGACCGGTATACAATAGTGTTTTAAAACATTTGATTGACGTTAACAAATAAAAGAGATACGAGTAAAGTCATTCTTAAATTGATCGATTGAACGAGTGTTGGTTGCAAATATTTCATGCATTTTCGGTACGAGAACAAATTAACAATAAATACACAATAGGTAGTTCCTGTAATAGAGGCAGTCCGGGATGAAGGTTGGGGAAATTTAGACTGCCACTGGTAAATGAGGTTATTGGATAGAAACAGAAGTTTTGCCTTGTAACAGGCTACCTACGGACCCTCAAAGAGTTGTTACAAATGTTCTTAACGTACGTGGCACTCTCTACACGATAGAACAACGATGAAAATTTTCATTAGCCCGAATAATTGTTTAGTTTTCATGGTTGGTTTGCAGCCTATGAACTTTCATTCTTGTCCGCACTTCATTTATTGCCTCTCTAATATAAAGCGCCTCACAATTTGAAAAACTGAGAGAATAATATTTGTACCATTACATGAAATGTTATGTTTAACAGAAATGCTAACATTTTACAAAAATTGAATTTCTTCTGTCATATTTGAAAATGTCATACATCGTTCATCGGTACATTTTTATCTGACTTTTGTTAATCTTCTTTTTTTGTAAGACTTTGTCCATCTTTTCACTTTTGTATACATTATTTTCAAATTGTCGCATGAAACTAAATGTATTGTAATCTCGTGGATTATATGTTGTGACAGACGGGAAATTTTTGTCTAAATTGTTTGATGATTTTTCCGCCGGTTCAGATCAACGATTATTACGTATTAATTAGTTCTTTGAGCAGGGCCTTTTGTATTCCGTAATCGATCACTTCTTCCGGATGTTGCTGTTTTTTAAAGATACTATTAATTATTCCGATCTTTTATTGCGTAACATTTCTGTGCTCGTAATGGTGATTATCTTTTACGCTAAATTAAATATATTTAATCTGTTGAATGGTTTGAGCAAAAATTTCACTAAATATGTTGATCGGTGTCTTTAGAGAATATGTCTGTGACAATTTTATTGTCTTCTATCATATGCACTTAAATATTAAAAAAAACCCAGCAATTTGTTGACATTTCTGTTAACAGACCACTTTCGAGTTTGTTACATTTCCGTCAAAAACTTTGGTTTAAGTGAACATCATTCCTGCGTTTAGGGGCATCGTCACTTCCGTTCCATGTGCAAAGTAAATATCTGTGAGAGATGACTAGAGGTAACCAACGTCAATATATGTGATAGGTGACCAGAGGTTACCAAATTGAATAATTGTGTAATGTGACCAGAGCATCATTGTAAGGTGACCAGAGTTAAACATAATCAATATATTATGCAAGGTGGCCAGAGGTAACCAAATTAAATATTTGTGTAAGGTAACCAGAGGTTACAATAGTCCATATCTGTGTAAGGTGACTAGAGGTAACAAAAACTCATCTCTGTTAGGTGACCATGAGTAAACAAATCAAATATATGTGTAAAGTGATCAGAACATTTGTGTAAGATGACCAGAGTTAACTATAGTCAATATCTCTGTAAATGGACCTGAGGTAACCAAAGTCAATTTATATGTCACCAGAGTCAACATCTGTACCAAGAGAACAGAGGTGGTCAAAGTCAATATCTGTGTAAGGTGACCAGAGGTAACCAAAGTCAACATATGTACGAGGTGAACAGAGATAACCAATATCCATTTTGTTTCTTTAGTATTTTTTTTTTTACTTTTGACACTGCCATGACAATGTATATTAACATAGTTTTATCGTGAACCTTAAAGAAAACTCACATTCTATAGAATATGCCAGTAATAATAAACTGTTTATCCTGTAAGAACTTATCGTAGCTTACTTTAATTTTCATCGGATATAATGCACTATTTTTTGTCGCGAAGAGACATATTTTACACCGTTTCTGTTAGGGTTACCTGTGGACCCCTTTCAACGTAACTATTATCCTTGTGCTTCCAGCATGTTGAGTGAGTGGTTGAAAAATATGATGCTATATTGCACAAATTATTCGGCAAATTAAATTATTATAATTGATAATTAGCACTGCTGTCATTAGAGAATTGTGATTAAGTACCTACGGAATAAAATTATTTCTAGTTTATCCTGCAAAATGACGATCACGAAGACGCTTGATGAACTTTAATAGTGCAGGGATACAGGCGATCCCCTCTATCTGGTAAAGAGTAAAATCACAAAAGTACTGAACTCCGAGGAAAATTCAAAAAGGAAAGTCCCTAATCAAATGGCAAAATCAAAAGCTCAAACTCATCAAACGAATGGATAACAACTGTTATATTCCTGACTTGGTACAGGCATATTCTTGACTTGGTAAATGACGTCATAATTGACAAAGTATGTGAGAGGCAAATATGTTTCAGTTTTTCGTTCAATATTTGTTTTAAAAGCCGGTCTGCCAGAAAAACAAGTAAAAATCTAAAATGTTGTTCAAATGGGAGGTATAAATGATAACGAAAATACATCTTAGAGTTTGTTAAATCATTAGCATAATGCCCTAATAATCACTTAATTGTTAGTGAAAATGTGAATGATTTAAACAGTTTTAACAGTTTGACTGGCTATTAAAACGTATATTTGCTAAAAGTACCTTCATAGACCACAATTAACCATGTCTTGAATTATTTGTGTTGAATGATTCTTCGGTAGGGGTAACATATAAAGTCTTTTAGGTCACAGTACATTGTGGAGGAAGTTTTAGGTTATAAATATCTTAAAAGTGGCTTAAATTGTTTCATAAAATAAGTTTCAGTGAATAGAACAATAGGTATTGTAAAACATACCAAAAATCAAATTCTAGCAAAAAATTGTAAGACATTGAATTTTTCATCTAACTTCCCTATATTTTGATAAATTTCTGAATTACTGAAATTCTTTTTTTAAACTCGGTAACACCAAGCTTAAAATTAACCTAAGATCTAAATAACGTAACATTATTGAATAACACAATTTACATACATTTTGTCATTATTTTTATGAATAATTGCCAACAATTACTTATATAGGGAAAAGAGTCAGAGGTGTTCTATGAATAATTTTCCTTATTTACACTCTCCATTGTGAAAACATAATGTTACCATAAGTTGTCTGTCATGGAGAATGAGAACAAGAAATGTGACTTCTCATATTTACTGGTATTTCTTGTGTAAAATAACAAAATTATGACAATGACACACTCACAATACCTATTTCACAGTGTAATGAGAACATCCATATACATTTGATTGGACTGCAGTGTCTGGAAAAGAAGTAAAAGTGAACCCAGAAGGTTAGCTTATTTTCATACCGCACTAGAAATTTTTAATATTGATGCTCGATTGCTTCAGTTAAACATATACCAGCAACACAGAGACTATTTTGGCATTAATTGGAGAGGAAGCTTAAGTAAACAGAAATGTTGCTCACCAGAACATCCAGCCTGCAGCAAGGCAACAAAAGACAGAGGTGCCTCTCCGAGAGTCTGCAAGGCACACTGGTTGGAGACTAGAGAGGTCATCAACATAAGAACAGGTTAAAGTAACCCCCGCTCCATACACATAGACAGAATTCCGGAGGACCATTTGATTTTTGGGAAAGAGAGGAAAAAAGGGGGGTGGGGGGTGGAGTGGACCTTAGATGACTTTGGGATCAAATATAAAGTTTCAATCTTTTCCCATAGGCTGATTAAAATAAATTATTTTCATATAAGAGGAAACAGACTAAAATCGGATAATTTATATTTTTTAACCTTCTGCAACAAAAAATAATTTTTTCAACAAAATTTCTTTAAAATATTTTCCAACAGTTTTATCCCTTATAGTCGCCGTCACGTAAAATTGGCACCGCGATTTTGTCGAAATTTTTAAATATCAGCCGCGTTCACTCGAGATGATGTTTTCAATTAGCGGAAGAAAATCCTTTCCAAATATCCACTACTGCCCTACCTTTTATTGTGTTTGCACTGTATAATCCTGACCTTCACATTATCCAAGATCATTTTCAATGGTGGAATCCGACATTGTTATTACCGGAAGTGTTGCTGTGGAGTTTCACGTTCAGTCAATTTGCATATTTCTCGGGACCAATCGGATCTTTTCATCATTTTTAAGGTAAGTCGAGAGAAATATTTTATAGCAGACGATAGACGACCATAAACAAAGAAGAAACATATAAATATTACTGAATTTATCGTACTATAATTATTCCAAACTAAAATGCCACCTAAAACAAAATGTAGTCAGAAACCTACAGGTAAATACTTGTAAACGAAAGAAATAAAAAGAAATACGAAATTTAAACACAAAACAAATAAAAAAAGCAGACAAATAATCTGGAAAGGAACTGTTCATAGCACAGGCACTTGCTTCTTTCCGAAGGTCGACTATCCATATAAATATTACTGAACCTAAAAGTTTAAATGCATAGAATTGCACAAATGGTGCAGGTTTTTTTCTCTCCAACAACGAAGTGCTTGACAGTAAGTCCTAGAATCTCTGTTCCTTTACCTATGGCTATGTCCACCCCTATCAATCAGAACTTGAAAATTTTAAACCTACCTTATTCACATACGTTTAGTTGACGCAATGTCAACCAGTCCAGTCTTGAACCCTAATCATTAATGCTGATCGACACGATTAAATTTATAAGCTGCAAATTAAATTTTTCAAGTATGCAGTAAAAATCAAAATGAGATCAAACCCACAACCTCTTGAGAAATCATACTTCACAGATCATTAATATCAGTGACACAAAAGCAAATTGTCATGAAATTGGGAATGATACAGGAATGTGTGAAAGAGACAACAACCCAATCAAAGAGCTAAAACAGCCCAATGCCACCAAGCACAACAGTTACTTTTTCTGGTTACACATAGGGAGTAACCATGTCACTTCAAAAGGGTACGGATATAGTTTTTGTCTGAGTTAGAAATTTTTTCATGAACATTCTTTTAGTTTTTCTACAATGACAATCAAATTATTGTTATTATTTTTCTGAATTGAACACTATAGGTATGGGAAATCTCATTCCGGATTCAGAATTTTTCTCTGCTTGTCCACAATATTTTTTTCTTCATCAAATTTGGAATCAGAATACATTTGTAAGAAATAAACATGACCCTCCTTTTAAATATTCATATAGTGTTGAGAAACAGGCCTCTAATTTTAATATTTCTAGCTTCATGGTCACCTTAAACTAGAGGCTCTCAAGAGCCTGTGTCGCTCACCTGACTCTACTTTGGTTTTTAGAAATCATGTAAAAATAGATAAAAATCATAATAGATACCCAAATAATGATTGAGGCCGAATTTGGTTTAATATTGGTCCAGTTATTTAATAAAATATCCTGGTGGCCATCTTGAACAGTAAATCGGCAACAAAGTAGCAACACTTGGTCAGCACCTCATAAGGAACATTCATGCCATGTTTAGTTTCATTCCATTCAGTGGTACTCTTAAAAGAAGACATTTGAAGACCGTACTTTGACCTATAATGGTTTACTTTTATAAATTTTGACTTGGATGGAGAGTAGTCTCATTGGCACTCATACCACATCTTCTTACATGTATATCTATTTGTATGT
The DNA here is from genome assembly GCA_017311375.1 of Mytilus coruscus. Taxonomy (NCBI): domain Eukaryota; kingdom Metazoa; phylum Mollusca; class Bivalvia; order Mytilida; family Mytilidae; genus Mytilus; species Mytilus coruscus. The sequence continues at coordinate 11,323,450 of CM029600.1, read as the reverse complement.
ATTTCCCATAGGGTCCTATGTTAAACTGAGTCCCCTGCTGGCAGCCATTTTGGTTGATGGATCAGCTGCAAAGTAACAACACTTGGTCAGCACCTCATAAGGAACATTCATGCCATGTTTGGTTCCATTCCATGCAGTGGTTTTCTAAAAGAAGACATTTGTATGTATTTCGCATAGGGTACTATGTTAAACTAAGTCCCCTGGCTGCCATCTTGGATGATGGACCGACTGCAAAGTAACAACACTTGGTCAGCACCTCATAAGGAACATTCATGCCATGTTTGGTTTCATTCCATTCACTGGTTCTCTAAAAGAAGACATTTGTATGTATTTCCCATAAGGTCCTATGTTAAACTAAGTCCCCCACTAGCGGCCATCTTGGATGATAGATCGGCTGCAAAGAAACAACACTTGGTCAATACCTCATAAGGAACATTCATGCCAAGTTTGGTTCCATCCCATTCAGTGGTTCTCTAAAAGAAGACATTTGTATGTATTTCCATAGGGTCCTATGTTAAACTAAGTCCCCGTTGGCGGCCATCTTGGATGACTGATTGACTGCAAAGTAACAACACTTGGTCAACACCTCATAAGGAACATCCATGCCATGTTTGGTTCCATTCCATTCAATTGGTTCTGTAAAAAGACATTTGTATGTATTTCCCATAGGGTCCTATGTTAAACTAAGTCCCCTGCTGGCGACCATCTTGGATGATGGATCGACTGCAAAGTAACAACACTTGGTCAGCACCTCATAAGGTACATTCATGCCATGTTTGGTTTCAATCCATTCAGTGGTTCTCTAAAGAAAACATTTGTATGTATTTCCCATAGGGTCCTATGTTAAACTAAGTCAACCACTGGCGGCCATCTTGGATGATGGATCGGCTGCAAAGTAACAACACTTAGTCAGCACCTCATAAGGAACATTAATGCCATGTTTGGTTTCATTCCATTCACTGACTCTCTAAAATAAGACATTTGTATGTATTTCCCATAGGGTCCTATGTTAAGTCCCTGCTGTCGGCCATCTTGGATGATGGACCGACTGCAAAGTAACAACACTTGGTCAGCACCTCATAAGGAACATTCATGCCATGTTTGGTTTCATTCCATTCACTGGTTCTCTAAGAGAAGACATTTGTATGTATTTCCATAGGGTCCTATGTTAAACTAAGTCCCCGCTGTCGGCCATCTTGGATGATTGACCGACTGCAAAGTAACAACACTTGGTCAGCACTTCATAAGAAACATTCATGCCATGTTTGGTTTCATTCCATTCGGTGGTTCTCTAAAAGAAGACATTTGTATGTATTTCCCATAAGGTCCTATGTTAAACTAAGTCCCCAGCTGGCGGCCATCTTGGATGATGGATCAGCTGCAAAGTAACAACAGTTGGTCAGCACCTCATAAGGCACATTCATGCCATGTTTGGTTTCATTCCATTCAACGGTTCTCTAAAAGAAGTCATTTGTATGCATTTCCGTAGGGTCCTATGTTAAACTAAGTCCCCTCTGGCGGCCATCTTGGATGATGGATCGACTACAAAGTAACAACACTTGGTCAGCACCTCATAAGGAACATTCATGCCATGTTTGGTTTCATTCCATTCACTGGTTCTCTAAGAGAAGACATTTGTATGTATTTCCATAGGGTCCTATGTTAAACTAAGTCCCCGCTGTCGGCCATCTTGGATGATTGACCGACTGCAAAGTAACAACACTTGGTCAGCACCTCATAAGAAACATTCATGCCATGTTTGGTTTCATTCCATTCGGTGATTCTCTAAAAGAAGACATTTGTATGTATTTCCCATAAGGTCCTATGTTAAACTAAGTCCCCAGCTGGCGGCCATCTTGGATGATGGATCAGCTGCAAAGTAACAACAGTTGGTCAGCACCTCATAAGGCACATTCATGCCATGTTTGGTTTCATTCCATTCAACGGTTCTCTAAAAGAAGTCATTTGTATGCATTTCCCGTAGGGTCCTATGTTAAACTAAGTCCCCTCTGGCGGCCATCTTGGATGATGGATCGGCTACAAAGTAACAACACTTGGTCAGCACCTCATAAGGAACATTCATGCCATGTTTGGTTTCATTCCATTTAGTGGTTCTCTAGAAGAAGTTCAAAATGTAAAATGTTAACGACGACGACGGACGACGGACGCCAAGTGATGAGAAAAGCTCACTTGGCCCTTCGGGCCAGGTGAGCTAAAAAAGAAGTAATTAAATTCAAATTATCATGATTATAGTAATCTGTTATACTATATAAAATTAACAACTATATGCCACTGTACGGCCTTCAACAATGAACAAAGCACATACCGCATAGTCAAATATAAAAGGCCCTGAAATGACAATTGTAAAACAATTCAAACCAGAAAACTTAATGCCTAATTAATCTACAAACAAAGGAATGAAAAAATATGTTACACAGCAACAAACAGCAACCACTGAATTACAGGCTCCCGACATTGGATAGGCACATACATACAGAATGTGGCACAGTTAAACATGTAAGTGGGATCCCAACCCTCCCCTGACCTTGGACAGTGGTGTAGCAGCACAATATAAAAGAACTATAAAATCATGAAAAAAAGGCTGAATTCATTAGATGGATACAAATAGAAATACATCTAACAAAACATACAGTAAACATGGCAGTGTACTTGTACATCCCAACAACCAAAAAGACACTAAGTACAGATCTGAGAGTACTAGCAGTTAATGACAGCTAGTTCAAAGCCAATAACAACTATTATTACATTGGTTGCAATGAATTACATTGATTTTCCCAGTGAAATAAAACCGATAATTTCACATGTGAAATAAACATGGTTATTTCACTCCTCTGACGTCATACAACAATCATTCCATTTCCATATACCAAATATGCTTTAAATATACATGTAGTCGACCTATTGCAAATACAAGAAACAAACTTAACCAGGAAAACTGATCATTGATCAATGAACCATGAATATGAGGTAAAGGTCAGATGACACCTGTCTGTTGGACATGTACACCTTACAATCATTCCATACACCAAATATAGTTGACCTATTGCTTATAATATCTGAGATATGTACTTGACCATCAGAACTTAAACTTGTTCACTGATCTATTAAATGACGTCACGGTCAAAATTGTCTGATTGGCATAAGGACCTTGCAAGGTACGCACATACCAAACAAAGTTATCATTTTACTCATAATAAGAAAGAAATTAAGAATACTAAAATCTGAATTTTTTTTCAAGTAGTCAAGTATTCACTGAACCATAAAAATGAGGTCAAGGTCAATGGACATATGACATACTGAAACTCCATAACATAAGGCATCTATATACAAAGTTTGAAAGATCCAGGTATTCTACCTTCTTATATATAAAGCTTTTAAGAAATTAGTTAGTACCACCGCCATATCACTATCCCTGTGTCAAGCTTTCTGCAACAAAATTCAGAATTTAATAACCACTACACCCCCAAAGAAAAATCAAAACAAAACAACATTAATTCTCCTGTTACAGTCTGTGCCAAACTATTTCATGGTTTGTCTGACCGAAAAGAAACTTGAACTTTTCTTCTATATATTCAACAAAAATCTTAAAAGTTCTGTCTGACCGAATGATTTTTGTCTGTCTTTTGTCGGTCACACAGAGTTTGGGATACACTGCTGTTAAATATGTTTGAGTGTTGGAGTTGAGTTTCAAGCTCTAGTCTCCCACCTTCATCCATTTCTGTTAATTTTATTATTGTGCAGTGTTAAGAATCCATATAGTATCAGTTTAAATTTAAGAACTGGTAAAGGCCAGAACATTTCCTATAAATGGGTATTTCATAATAAGAAAAAATAAACAGGAATGTGTCCATGGGACACAGATGATGCCCCGCTTGCATATAAAGTTAAGGGCTATAATTCAAGAACTGTAAAAGTGACCCTACCAAAATTTCTACTTGATCTGAGTTTTGTGGTAATAAGCATTGTGTCAAAGTTTAATAACATTTGGTTGAGGCAAACTTTAGTTAGAAAACGGAAACATAAAATTCAGCAATTTTTCCATATGTAAAGGGCATAACTCTAGAAAAGTAAAAGTGACGCCACCAAAATTCAACCTTGATCTGTGTTTTGTGGTAATAAGCATTGCGGATAAATTTCATAAAATTTGGTTTAGGCAAACTAAATTTAGAGAATGGAAACCTTTTTGGGATGTACGGAGGGACGAACGTACAGATGGACAAGGGTAAAACTTAATGCCCCTCCTCTACGGGCATAAAAGACTTAGAAAACAAGAACTACTTTTTGCTCATAATTTTAAACAGTAAAGATAGCACTATAGGCAACACTCCTACATAGTTTGGGTTACCAGTTATATGAGGGTCTGAATAGGAAGGTGTTCATTTATATGCATTTTAATTTCATGCCATTGTTATTTATTCTTTAATTTTAACACCTAATTATTTTTTATCTTTTATCAAAAAAAGTTTTTCTATTTTCCTTTCTTGTTCTTAATCACTATGCTTTTCCATTATTTTTAATTTGTAAAGCCCGTCCAGACAGCCTGATATGACTGATGGTAATGAAAGAATAAACAGCTACCATAATATGATTAATAATGTACTCACAAAATTACAACAAAAGAAAAATATAAATATCACCAAGAAATGCTTAGAACAAATTAAACATCTTTCAAATTATTTAAATTTTACTACAAATGTAGTACCTTAAATCAATTTCACAGCTTCATACTTCGATATACTAGTATACAACAATTATATATAAATGATAACTGTTGATTAATAAAGCCATACAACATGTCAGTGTCTTGTAATTATAAATAACCTTAAAATTGGTTTCATTAGTGACAACATTTATACAAAATTCATTACACGATAACAAAATTTAAATTTTAATCTTTATACATGACTACATAATTTAATCTATGTGCACAGTCATTTTAAAACACCCTCTGCATTTTGAAAATTGAAACTTAACAAGAATCTTAAGTAGAAAAATCACATCCCATTCTATGGATTACCTCCTTTGGTCATATATTCATGTTTGTTGGTTTTTTCAGACAAAAGAATTATTGAGAAAAATTTACCAGTTTTTGTGACAGAGAAGGAGAAAATAAGCCATGGGCACTGCAAAATCCAATTAAAAGACTAGTTAAGGCAACAGGTAAAATAAACTTTTTATTTTTTAATTTTTTCAGTTACATAAATAAATAAAATTATTTGCATAAAATCAACAATTATTATTTTAAAGCAGACAGACTTTGTTTGAGACCTGAATTATTGGGGTCTAGTTATTTTAATAAAATATAATTGTGCAAACCAAATGATGTCTATAGATAAAACTTGAAAGATATTTTCAACCTCATAAGTATCAATTCATAAGGTTAAGGCATCAATAGCAAAATTTGCAGGTATTACAGTTCACTATAAATAAACATCAACAATTAAACATGAAAATGAAACAAGGATCAGATGTACCCTTGGACATGAGTTCCATTCAATCCTTCCACATACACCAAATATAGTAATTTTAAATGAATTACGTGTATATTAGGATGATAAGATTCAGATAATGTAATGGAGCAAATCTATAAATTTTTAAGTGGTGATAAGAAAACTTGAAATATATTGTCAAGCTATGCAAGTGGAACAACAATTTTTATGATTATGCAAACAAGGAGATATATAAATGCCCCAACCACCTTGAATCCACTATATACAATTATATACAAGTTTTTTCTATCATTTTTATGTTATATGCTGAAATACATGGACAATTGAAATTTCAGGGATTAAACCAACAACATTGCGACGTTATGTCCATACAGATGACAGTGATGATGCTGTGCAGGATGTGGTGAAGGCAGTTCATAAGGCTGCTGTCCAGAAAACTGTCAAGAAGAACCAGAAGTTGGATGATTTCGACAAAGGTGTGGTGAGAAGGACCATCTATGATCTGCACAAGAAATCCCAGTCAGTGACCATGCCAAGTCTGCAGCAAGCTCTGAAAAAGAAAGACATCGACGTTTCCATATCAACAGTGTCGAGAACAGTGCGTTTACTGGGGTTTCGGTAATTAATTTCATTCATAATGTTTGGACTTAAATCATCTCTTTTTACATGCTTAATTATCAATAATATATACACACAAGTCTAAATTGAAAACAACCTTCAAATATAAAAAAGAAGATGTGGTATGATTGCCAATGAGACAACTCTCCACAAAAGACCAAAATGACACAGAAATTAACAACTATGGGTCACCGTATGGCCTTCAACAATGAGCAAAGTCCATACCGCATAGTCAGCTATAAAAGGCCCCGAAATGACAATGTAAAACAATTCAAACGAGAAAACTAACGGCCTAAATCAAACCTATGATTGCGTTGGATAAAACCTCTTTTTGTACGTGTGCATGCAAAACAAATTTCTTGGTAGAGGGTCTAAATACAGCACAAACAACATAAAAATCATTGATGAAATATTTACCTGCATTAAATACACATTTCAGTATTGAAGGACATCATCTATACATCTTGGAAATATTTATTTGCTCTGTAGTCATCAGCAAAAGAGTCTGAAAATAAATAAACCACAATTAAATTTATAGCAACAAATTATTAAACATGTGAAAATTAATCACATGCATCAATCACTATTATAATGTCCCATTTAAACATAATCCTGATAAGTCTCTTTCAAAATGTAATACTCTCTTTAATAAAGCGACAAATATAGAATGTTATTAACACCTACCTTTAGTTGAGATTTAAAAGTATGTTCTCTGCGCCTCATGTATGTTTTAGTGTAACCCTTAAATGTTATGCAATTGTGAATGTATATATTTATATAAATTATTTTTTTCAGGTTCTACAAGAATGCGTCAAGCCGAAGATTTGTGTCGGAGAGGGAGGACATCGGTCTCATGAGAATGACATATCTTCGTAAGATACGTAAGTTTAGGCAGCAGGGGCGTCATATTGTATATCTAGATGAGACTTGGTTGAACACTAATCATGTGGTAAAGGGTGACTGGCTGGATGTTCCCAGCACGTCCATGTCTGTCTTTGAGCCCCACTGTAAAGGTACCCATCGGAAAGTCCCTTCTGGCAAGGGTACTAGATTGATAATCCTAGATGTTGGCTCCTCTCAACAAGGCCTAATCCCCGGATGTGGTCTTATATTTGAGTCGAAAACCAACAGCTCTGATTATCATGACGAGATGAATAAAGAGCACTTTACAGAGTGGTTCAGAGATACACTTCTCCCTAAACTGCCTCCTCGGTCTGTAATCATAATGGACAATGCTCCGTATCACAGTCAGTTAGATCCTGACTCAAGGGTACCAAACACTAGCAGCAACAAGTCAGAGATCTCGGCATGGCTGGAGAAGAGCATTGTTCAGTATGATAAGAAAATGAAAAAGACCGAGCTGCTTGATTTGGTGAAGCAAAAAAAGCCTCAACCTAGGTATATAATAGATGACCTTGCATCAGCTAATGGCCATGAGATTTTACGCACACCTCCTTATCATTGTGAGCTCAATCCCATCGAAATGGTTTGGTCTTACTTAAAAGGCTATGTAGCTAGACATAATTCTAGCTGCAAGAAAAAAGACATTATCAAGCTTTTTGAGGAGGCCAAGTCCCATATCGATGCGGAGCGCTGGGCTAAATTTGAGACTCATGTGGAAAGGGAGTTTGAGGAAAAGCTCAGGAAACTTGATGGCATCAGAGACGAAGACGTCGATCCAGTGGTGATTGACATGACGGACGATGACAGCCAAGACAGTCAAAGGACAATTCCTTACATGTTTTCAGAGGGGGAGGAGGAGGGGAATGACGTTGAAAATGACAATGACTTTGAGGACAGTGTCTCTGATACCATCAATGATGCTGATGAGATTTTGTGCAATACCTGTGGTAGCACTGAACCACCCAAGCCTATTCAAAAGGACAAGTATATATCCTGGTTTCAGTGTGATGCTTGTGATCAGTGGGTACACAACAGGTGTTGCACAAAACCTGCTCTTGCGAAGAATGTCTGTCTTCGGTGCTTCTCCATTTTTAACCACCGGAACCTCAGTGAACCACTGATTTCGCCACTTGAAGAGATGGAACAGTGATGTCTTTCTTTCTTGCCAGTAAAATAGTAACATGAACACCCCATAATTTTTATTTATTAAAGACATTTTAAATGTAGATTAATCAAACATACTTATAGCAATGTATACAATTGATTTTTATTCAAAGTATGTTAAGAAAAATGATAAACAGAAAACTCCCATCTTTTCTATAAAATTTGTAAGGGTTCCATGGAACCCAGTGTCTCGCCTACTTTTGCTGTTAATCGTAGGCTCAACAAAATGAGGAAAAATTGATAAAATATTCCTCTCTATACTATCTTTTGATTGTAAGTAGCTTCTGTCCGAGTCTGGTAAAATCCAGGATAGTTTATGAATCTAATAAATGTTTTAAAACTTAAACTGCAGACTGTATGTAATGTTAACTGGAAGAAAAACTAAGTCTATTTATAAGTAAAATACGGAAAAATTAAACAAAATTTTAACAAAATTTCCTTCTAGATACTAGCTTTTAATCATAAACAAGCTTCTGTCCAAGTCTGGTACAAATCCAGGATGGTTTAAGAAAGTTTTAAAATTTCAAAAACTTTAACCACAGAGTGAATGTAATGTTTCTTGGCAGAATAACTAAGTCCATTTATAAGTAAAATACGGAAAAATGGAATTTTTTACAAAATTTACTTCTGGATACTATCTTATGATCATTAAGAAGCTTCTTTCCAAGTTTGGTAGAAATCCAGGATAGTTTAAGAAAGTTATTAAAATTTCAAAACTTTAACCACAGAGTGAATGTAATGTTTCTTGGCAGAATAACTAAGTCCATTTATAAGTAAAATACGGAAAAATGGAATTTTTTTTACAAAATTTACTTTTGAATATTATCTTATGATCATAAAGAAGCTTCTGTCCAAGTTTGGTAGAAATCCAGGATAGTTTAAGAAAGTTATTAAAATTTCAAAACTTTAACCACAGAGTGAATGTAATGTTTCTTGGCAGAAAAACTAAGTTCATTTATAAGTAAAATACGGAAAAATGGAATTTTTTTTTACAAAATTTACTTTTGAATATTATCTTATGATCATAAAAAGCTTCTGTCCAAGTTTGGTAGAAATCCAGGATAGTTTAAGAAAGTTATTAAAATTTCAAAAACTTTAACCACAGAGTGAATATTTGTGGACGCCGCCGCCGACGACGGAATGTAGGATCGCTATGTCTCGCTTTTTCGACAAAAGTCGAAGGCTCGACAAAAGTGATTTCCTTTTTAATACCTGTAACTTTTAAAACCTAAAAAATGTCTTCCATTAAAATTTAAAAATACAAAACCTGATGCCTAACTGGCTTAGTTGATCTGTGATTAGTGATGGAGAATGGGAAAATATAATATTTTAATTTGAATTTAACAAAAAATGTTTCCTCCCTACACTTGCATGTTAAAACTTATTTTACTGTCAAAAGTTATTTCCAATCATTAACATAAGCAAAGATTATCAGTTATGTTTTTTAATTTTTTAAAGAAAGTGTAGGTACATGTACATGCAACTATTTTACTGGCAGTTTCAGAACTGATACAGCTTTATACATGGGAACTGTCTACATTTCTTTACAGCTCAGGAGGACTTTCTTAACATACCTTTGTTTAATCTTCAGTTACTGATTCTTTGATAACAGTTTCTGGACAGTTAGTTGAGTGATTGCCTTTAACCCATCCTGTATACATTAATATAGCAAAACATTACATCAACATCTGTGATATACCTTAGTTTCAACATCTGTGATATACCTTAGTTTCAACATCTGTGATATACCTTAGTTTCAACATCTGTGATATACCATAGTTTCAACATTTGTGATATATAGTTCCAACAACTGTGATATAGATAATTTATTCTGATTGTAAATAGTTCATTTATGTTCAAGATATCTATTTCTAATTATGTTTATAAAAATTAAAGTAATTGAATTTTAATGATTAATGTTGGTTAAGTTTTTAATTATAACTTGTTGTTCATGTTGTTACTCCAATTTAAAAAAATGCACATGTACATTGTATCTTAAGTTATTAATTCATAAATTTTGTTTAAATACACTTATATTGTTTTATTGAAAATGCTTTTAATATATACAGCTATAGATTATAAGATATAGCTATTACAATATGTAGATGTTTAACTATACATAAGAATTCTGCAAGTTAAAAGAAAACGAAGGTTGAGATGAGGAACTGCTTTAACTTTTGATCAATGCATTAAGGGACTTAAATGAAAAATGTATAAAGGCATAAATTTGGATTAGAAGTGCATCAATTCTGAAAGGTGTCACAAATGTTCAAAATTTGAGAGAACACCCTTGGAGACAATTTTCACAATGGAAAACCTATTTCACACTTTCTCTCATTTTATACAACCGCAAAAAATTTGCGGTCGTATATTGGTATGACGTTGCCGTTGGCGTCGTCGTCCGAAGACACATTGGTTTTCGCACAATAACTTGTGTTCAAGTGTATGGATCTCTCTTAAATTGTACTGCAAGGTACCATACCACAAAGGGAAGGCTGGGATAACCATGTATTTAGATTTTTGATTTTCGGGCCCCGTTATCAAATTGGTCCAAAATTAAACTTTGTTTGATTTCATCAAAATTGAATTCTTGGGATTCTTTTATATGCTGAATCTAACCGTGTATTTAGATTTTTAATTTTGGGTCCTGTTTTATACGCCCGTTTACGGACGTGATTATGGTATACCGTTGTCCATCTGTCGTCAACATGTCGGACATTAACTCAAAAACGCTTTTACCAATTTGCATAAAACTTTGGTGAATTTTTATATTTATTGACGTGAGCTCCTTTCGTTTTTATAAATTTTAGATTTTACGTTTCGAGTTGTGGGGTTTTATTCATTAAAAAGGGGATTTTCCAGTTTTCAGACAATAACTCAAGAATGCTTTCACCAACTTGCAAGAAATTGTGGTGAATTGTTTATATCTATTGACCTGAGTTCCTTTTGATTTTTATAAATTTTACTTTTACATTTCTGAGTTATGGGGTTTTATTCATTAAAAAGGGGATTTTCCAGTTTTGGACAATAACTCAAAATGCTGTCAGCAAATCTTATGAAATTTTGGTGAATTGTTGGATGTAAGCTCCTTTTGATTTTCATAAATTTCTAATATGACATTGAGAATAAACTGAACTTTATTTGTTTATAGTCTGACAACAGATTTACTAAGTATTGCGCAACAGCACAGTGTAACAGATAGTATTACTAAGTATTGCGCAACAGCACAGTGTATTGCACAACAGCAAGAAATCTTTGATTGAATATAAATTCAATTCATATAACCAATTTCAAGTTCTTTGACTACATTTATTCAGAAACCTATAATATGTCAAATATTTAATTACAATCCAAATTCAGACCTGTATCAAGCTTGAATATTGTGTCCATTTTTGCCCAAACTGTTCAAAAATTGAATTCTTGGGATTCATTGATATGCTGAATCTAACCATGTATTTAGATTTTGGATATCTGACCATAATAGGTAAATTAAAATTTTAAGTTCTTAGACCACATTCATTCTGTGTCAGAAACCTATGCTGTGTCAAATATTTAATCACAATCCAAATTCAGAGCTGTATCAAGCTTGAATGTTGTGTCCATACTTGCCCCAACTGTTCAGGGTTCGACCTCTGCGGTCATATCATGCTGCACCCAGCGGAGCATTTTATTTAATCTTGTATCAGGATTTGTAATGTTTAAACATGAAACAGTTGATGTGGTATATATATATATATATGTATATGAATGAAACAAAAACTCAGCAAAAGAATATCAAAGATTGATTGGTGTTTGCTTTACTATCAAGTCTGCATTAAAAGTCAACATACAGTCTTTAACAATAGACAAATAGATAGATGGCGTAACAATATGTCAATTACAGGCAACTCTTGCAATCAACATCAAGATGAACACATTCAGTATTCAGTCATCAAAGTTGTAAGCTGAGTACGTTTAATACATTTGTAACAGAGAAATTGCCAAAAAAACATGCCAGTACAGCATATCAAATCAACCACCCTACTATATTTTGTGTGTGTATCCCCCAAGTCAAGAGTATCATGGAACTTAGTGAGTTTTTTTGTTGCTGTATAGAATAGAATATTTAGTCCCCGACCGACTGTCCGTCAGTCCAGCAAATCAGTTTTCCACACTTTTTCTTCATGATTGAAAATATTGATTTAATATTTGGTATATAGTTTAATCATGGCAAGTTACAGATCAAATTCGAATTATATTACGGTCTGATGATTTTGCGCAGAGTTATGGTCCTTGGACTTATAAAATTAAATAATCAGTTTTCCACACTTATCTTCGCCATGCTAGAGTATATTGACTTTATATTTGATATATAGTTTACACCATGATAAGTTATAGATCAAGTCAGCATTTTGTTTCAGTACAATGAATTCTTAACCGGTAGGGGACTATGTATTGGCATAGTTGACATGCAATACTCTCAGAAATGCTTGTTTTATTTAAAATTCCCAAACTTCAGGGCTCATAAATTACAGGTACATGTATAAGATATGTGTTTTGTGTTTGTTGGTTTGTACATTAATAAGGTCCATAGATTTATCATTTGCATGGTTTACACTTTGTCACGTCAGGGCCTTTTATACATTTGTAACTGGCAATGCAGTATGATAACACACAGTTGTCAATGACTGTACATCAGAGGAGGACAGAGTACATTGATGATAAATGCATGGACTTTTACAAGTATCACTAGTACTCATAATGACTGAAAACCTGTTTTAAGAGGCTTCAAAGTAGCCCTTTACCTTTCTGGAACAAACATTGTAACAATGAACTTGCATAGGGCAGATTCAAAAACAACAGATATAGTTAATGTGCACTTGGGAATCCTTTAAATGTATGTGCAATGAAAAGAATATTATCCACAAAAAAATGAAAGCCAATTATTATTGGATCAAAATGGAAAATAAATAAGAACTAATGTTTACTTGTGAACTCTAAAAGGGTAAGCATTTCCATTTGACATTAAAACAAATTTCAAGGGAAGTTGTCATTTTTCTTTAGAAATTCCAAAATATCCCATTGGAATTAACTGTGGCACCCTAGTCAAGTTTACTTCATGTAGTGTTGTTGAATTCATAGTACATATAGCAATGATGTTGTATTGACATGTACAGAAATTTATGTCAACAAGATAACATTAAACCTGAGGAGTGTGTTTCTGCTGTTTCTGTATAATCTACTATTTTCATGAGCTGAAAGGCTAAATTTGTACAATCAATGTCTGGTTTTTTAACCAGAAAACATCTCAACAGATATTTGACACAGGTATCGTCATTATTTTTCTGTGCATATTTCATTAATTTTTTTATAGGAATCTCAGATGAAAATCAGTAAAATAGCCATTTCCCAGATTATCCTAATTTTCACCCCTCCCATTCTGACTCCTACTGCACTTCTGAGACTACTGCTAACCCTCCCCTTGACTCCTGCTTACCAACTTCTCATTCTCATGTTCCCTAGTTCTATATTGCTTTGGCGTCCGACGGCTGTTTTGTCCGAAAAGAATGTTCTCTTGCCCCAGTTACCCCTCAAATATGTTAAGCAGTTGTTGTGATTGGACATGTTGGATATGTTGCCGGTTTTTGGGTTTTTTTTTTTTTTTTTTTAATACATTACCTTTTTATTTCATTGTTTCTTCGTGTAAACACCATTCTGTCCATTCTCCGGGTCATATTCAGGTAACATATTTATCTTGTCGATTACACAACTCGTGTTATTGTTTACATGTAAAAAGCGCGGGAAACTGTATCACATCAATGACACGGATATTGCCGGAGAGTAACGAATGTTATGTAAATAAAGGATCCTCATAGAAACCATGATGGCGGATTTACAATGTAAATAATCTTGAATAATGTGAAGGTCAGGATTATACAGTGCAAACACAATAAAAGGTAGGACAGTAGTGGATATTTGGAAAGGATTTTTATTCCGCTTATTGAAAAACGTCATCTCGAGTGAACGCGGCTGATATTTAAAAAAATTTCGACAAATATCACGGTGCCAATTTTACATGACGGCGACTATAAACTTCTAAACTTCTGTAAGAAATCATTTTGTGGGCGCGTCTGCAAATTTTAATATTTTTTCTCCTTGTGATAAAGGGTGAAAACTTAAATCAGGATAGGATTCATACCCGTCAATGAAAATAAGCATGGTCTTGGTGGATAAAATTCTTGATGATGTTTATCTTTGGTTATTTTCAGGTCCAGGTCAGTACTGTGACATTGGCTAGATAAAATTTACCTGTACACATTCATGAATTTGATATGAGTGATCAAATATCTATATATTTTATGGATGATCACATAAATAGATAAAATTGAAACAAATTGACATTAGCAGCATGGAAACCTTCTCAATAGCAGTAACGTGATAATGTGCTTCATTATAGAATCGTCAAACAAAATTAACAAATCTTGAGCTGATCCATGATTACTCCCCTCCCCCCTTTTTAAAATTTTGGTCAGTGTTTCTAACTATAAAAAATTAAAGGATGGGATTTTAAGGTTTCTATTAGCCATTGAAACCTTGTAGTAGTAAGTAGGCGTAAGGAATTATTACATGATATTTACTTGGAATGCAGTGTTACAGAAAGAAGACCAAATTTTGATCAAACCTGTAAGAATTCGAAACAACTATTAAGGAAAGATGATGAAACAAAGAAATTTAACACTGATGAGTGATTAGCTGCATCTCAAGTTTGGAGAGAATTTGTCAAATTTGGATCTAAAGATCCAGCAAAGTCGTTAAATTATGAATTTAAATGTAGTTGATGATGATGATTTTCAAAACACCTAAGCAGAATGGAAAGTGCAGACTTGGCAACAGATATTATTATACAGTAAACATGGACATTTCAACTTTACATGCATTCTTGCATAACAGTAGTGTTAAATAAAAATGCCACTGTCATTGTATTAGTGTTTTACTTTTTAATTGCCCTCATAAAATTGAGAATGGAAATGTGGAATATGTCAAAGAGACAACAATCCGACCAAAGAGCAGATAACAGCCGTCTTCAACGCAGCGAGAAAATCCCGCACCCAGAAGTGGCCCTCAGCTGGCCCCTAAATAAAATTGTGTACTGGTTCAGTGAAAATGGACGTCACACTAAACTCCAAAACATATAAAAGGAACTAAAATAAAATTAAAAAAAAAAACATACAAGACTAACAAAGGCCAGAGGCTCCTGACTTGGGACAGGCGCAAAAATGCGGCGGGGTTAAACATGTTTTGTGAGATCTCAACTCTCCTCATATACCTCTAGCCAATGTAGCATAAAGAAACACATAGCAATACGCACAGTAAAACTCAGTTTAAAAGAAGTCCGAGTCCGATGTCAGAATAGGTAACAAAAGAAACTAAGCAAAATGACAATGATACATAAATTAACAAAGGACTACAAGAATTTACTGACATGCCAGCTCCAGACCTCAATTAAACTGACTGAAAGATTGTCTTCATCATATGAAAATCAGGTACAATGTATGGAACGCCACAGCTGTCTTATGTGGAACTCTGATATAACTTTATGTTGTTTTATTATTACTTGATGATATTTTGTCTTTACTTAATATGGTTTTGACATTACGTAATGATGTTTTGATATAACTCAATATGGAATAGTCATTACTTAATGATATTTCGATATTACACGGTTTCGTATTGACTTGATATAGTTTTGTCATTACTCAATATGGTTTTGTCATTACTCGATGTGGTTCTACCATTATTTAATGTGGTTGTGTCATTAGTCAATGTGGTTTTAACATTACTTGATGTGAATGTGACTTAACGTTATGTAGTTGTTTCATTACATTATGTGGTTTTGTTATTTTGTAATGATGATTTGCCTATTCTTTATATGGTTTTAACATTACGCAATGATGTTTCAAAATTTGACGATTTTACACTACATGATGTGTTTGTTTCATGATTTGATGTGGTCCTGTCATTCTTTGATGTGGTTATCCCATTACTTGATGAGGTAAAACCACGTGACCAATTCGGAAAAAATATATTTTTAAACAGATTTCAATATATTGTTTGTTTAATGTGCTTTGGATGGGTATCGCTATCCATTGAGTTAAAGTTTAAATTAAATTCAGTGGTTGTTCAGAGTTATTTGGTATGAAAAAGGGAACGGCAGATAATAATAAGAAAAAGTATTAAAAGTTTATAGTATTTCGGACATAATTGGGATATCCCCAAACCACTTGGTCCTGTTGTTTTATCCTAAGTTCTCAAACAGAAGCAGTATTTTGTAATAAATTTGTAAAATATTCCACGGAACCCTGTGTCTCGTCTGATATTGCTGCTGTAAGTGTAAAAGCGTCATGTTGATCGGCTGTACATTTATCTATACATTTATCGGTAAAAAAAAAAAAAAAAAAATGTTTTTCTGTAGATGCTTTTTCTTGAAATTGAGGAATAACTCCTATACAAGTTTTAAAACACTTCATGGAGGTTTACAAACTTATCATGTCAAAACAGTTTACATGTAATTCGGTTTTATTTAACTAAAACAAAACTGTATGGTTTTCAACAATGAGCAAAACCCATACCCTATAGTAAGCTATAAAAGGTCCCGAAATGAAAAATGTAAAAAACTAGAAACCTAACGATCTATAGATAGATAGATAGATAGATAGATAGATAGATAGATAGATAGATAGATAGATAGATAGATAGATACTTTATTCTCTAAAAACTAAATACAAGTTTACAGAGAAACATACAATATAAATACAGATACAATAGTCGAGGTAAACAAATCCAGTATGATGTTCTAAAAGTAATATACATGGCATACATGTTTAGTAACATGTATAATGAAAGGTTAAACTCAATAGAAATAAAAAAATGGAGATGGAGACGCCGACGCCACTATCGACGACGAAATATAGGTTTGTTGTGTCTCACTGCCGCTACATTGATGTCGCAGGCTCGACACAAATCAAAAGACTTGAACTTTATTGTTAACAAATGAAACACTTCAAATCAACTCACACTAAAGTTACAGGGAAACGGGGGGAGGGGGGCTCGGACTAAGCGACAAAGCATCAATACTATAAAACAAGAATTCTCCGATTTTTTTTTTAGCGTAAATGATCATTTGAAGTTATACGTATATCAATCTTTTATTTGTTATCAATTGAATTCCCTGATCTACCTCGCACTAATTGAAAAATAAACTTTTTGGAATATCTGTTTCACATGTGACGACGGACATGTTCCAGTGGTCGTAACCATAAAACCGTCTTCTTTTCCTTGAATGTAAACTACCAAATAAAACCAAATCACTGGGTTTGTACTTTCTCGAATAACACGACGGGTGCCTTTCTGGAGCATCCGAGATCACCCCGATGGATTTATATTACCCAGTCATACCGATCTATTGAGTCAGCCAAATGAAACTGTTTTGTATGCCACCGCAACTGAAAGTTGGAGGGGATATTGTTTTATCCCTGTCCGTCCGTCTGTCCGTCCCATTATGGGTATATAGTTATTCCGCATAACTCCTCCTACAGTTTGAATCCTAGGAAGTTTTCTCTTACTGTCTGTTTGTACATATATTGAAGGTGTGCATGTGGTCAGGGTTTAATGTTCATTAATATTTGCTCTTTTGGGAGATAGTTTAACTTTGTAATTTTTGGGAAATTTACTTGCATAAGAAGAGCGTTTCCAGATAACTCCTCCTACAGTTTGAATGCTAGGAAGTTTTCGCTCTGCTGGCTGTTTGTACATATATTGAAGGTGTGCATGTGGTCAGGGTTTTTATTTTTATTATCTTTTGCTCTTTTGGGAGATAATTGAACTTTTTTTTGGTCATTTTTGGGGTATAAGCGGTTAAATGAGTTGGGTGCGGGGCATCACTTTGTCTAGTTTACATTTTTTTCTCGTGTTGTGCTGTTACACAAGTGTAACAGTCCGATGTAAGGTTAGGATTTAGCGCTCACATACATGTTAAACTCCGCCACGTGCACTTTCTTTATGTACCTGCCCCAAGTCAGGAGCACGAAGTTCAATTGTTGTCGTTGTATAAATGTGTGTCATTTTTTGTAGATTGTTTAAATATAAATAAGACCGTTTGTTTTTCGTTTGAATTTTTCACATGGTGCATGGTAGCCTTTTATAGCTGACTATATGGTGTGTTGAAGGCTGTACGGTTGCCTATATATGATTTCTTACATCCACTGCATTTAAACTCTAATGGATAGTTGTCTCATTGTCAATCACACCACATCTAACTTTATTTCAACTTCTATGTTGCGTTTTGTATACTGTAACATTGTTTATCTTTTGTACGCATACCCTCTTTTCGAAAGCCCGAGCAAAGTCCTTGTTCCGCGATAGAAAATTTAATTACGAACTCATATAAGATAGATCAATTTCAACTCAAAATCTTAATTAATCTAAATGAGACTTAAATTCAAATCTTACTCAAACTCTACCTCAAAAATGACTCAAATTTAATGTTGTAACTAGAACTCTACCTCAGTTAAATGTGACTCAAACTCGATGTCCAACTCGAAACTCAATGCTAACTAAAACTTTACTTCTAATAATGACTTGAATTCGAAATCGAAGACTAACTCAAAGTTTAACTCAAACAATAACCCGAACTTTAATTTGAACTCTAATTCGATGGATGGCCACACTCATCCAAGGCACATACAACATGGAAATCTATCTAACAATAGAACAGGTTTTTCCGAATTGGTCACGTGATTTTACCTCATCAAGTAATGGGATAACCACATCAAAGAATGACGAAGAATGACAGGACCACATCAAATAATCGAACAAACACATCATGTAGTGTAAAATCGTCAAATTTTGAAACATCATTACGTAATGTTAAAACCATATAAAGAATAGGCAAATCATCATTACAAAATAACAAAACCACATCATGTAATGAAACAACTACATAACGTTAAGTCACATTCACATCAAGTAATGTTAAAACCACATTGACTAATGACACAACCACATTAAATAATGGTGAAACCACATCGAGTAATGACAAAACCATATTGAGTAATGACAAAACTATATCAAGTCAATACGAAACCATATCGTGTAATATCGAAATATCATTAAGTAATGACTATTCCATATTGAGTTATATCAAAACATCATTACGTAATGTCACAACCATATTAAGTAAAGACAAAATATCATCAAGTAATAATAAAACAACATAAAGTAATATCAGAGTTCCACATAAGACAGCTGTGGCGTTCCATAACAATCCCTCCCGTTAGGGTTTAGTATCATACCATCATAAAATATATGAGAAGAACATAACCCGTATCATGCCAACAACTGGTTTTAGAATAAATGTGTTTATTTCCGATGCTAAGACTCTATGAGTGAATCAATATTAATACATGTATTTTGAATTAATATAAAATGATGATTGAAACATGGTGTTTTATGTACATTAAAATCAGACAGTTAAAATCTAGATAAATTAAAACAGTGCTAGAGGGTCAATTTAAATTGCAGTTAAGTGTGAGCTGTTTGCCTCACTCTGACTTTTAGATGAAGAACATCAACAAAAGCTCTGTTCATTTGCTGTATTTTATCATGTACAAATAAAGATTTTGTTTCATGAATCTATGCAACATTTCTTCTTTTCAATTTAGATATAGTAATTGGTGATTTGATACATTTTCTCCCAATGTCTTATTCATTTGGAAAGATTCCTAATAGTATTCACAATAGTGAACAAACCATAACCCCTAAGCATTCTTTCTTTAACAACATGAACAAATAATTACACAGTCCAGAAAGGCCAGATTGACCTTTAATTAATGCCTGTTAAGTTATATTTGTTTAAACAATCTAAATATTGCAATGCATAGTATTTCACACTAATTGCCAATCTTTAAAATTAGCAGAATTAAGCAAAGAACTAGACTGCTTATGTACTGCTATTTTACAATCCATGATGGCGGTAAACAGTTAATCTACCTTAAATGTAACTCCTCTTAAAGTACTGAATGAATTAAAACCAAACTATTGTGAGGGTAGTGAAATTGTTCACTATATATTTGTTATATGCATTGAGATTTCAATGGTAAAACTTTGGATCAAATAGGAGAAAATTAGTAGAGGTCTAGTGTATTATTAAGTGCATTATGTATTTGTTTTCTACATGATTGGTCAAGAGGGGGATACGTGAATGGTCCAAATAGGAGAAAAACCATTAATATGGGATAACACCTGCTAAACCACAATTCCTTCCAAACTTATATATTAACATTGAGTACTATATTCATTTGCCGAAATTTGATTTTTTATATTTTGTTGATGTATAATCATAGTTTAAGAAAAAATAAATGGCAATCACATAGTTTTGCCACTTTAGAAAATATACCTTTAAAAATTGCAAATTTTGCATTTTGGAAGATTTGTAAAACTTAGGATATTAGGACACGTATAAACGAATAAAAGAAAGTATTTCACCTCAGGTATGTACATATTTTGACAAGTTAAAATACAGTATTACAACATAATCTTACCAATAAAACAGTAACATGATGAGAAAAACTGATATTTATCACCTAAAAGTGTTAAATTTGACTAATTTTGAACTTTATTTTGATCATAAATGGTAAAATATAGATGGCGTTCCAGAAAGGGTCTATCATTCATTTTTTTTTAAAGTGACACAGAGAGTTGTTGTCAGGAAGGTATCATGTATGCAAAATGTCAGGTCAATATGATAACATTGCATTTGGAGCCTATTGCATGGTTTTCTGGCAGATTGGCTTTTAAATACCGTTAAATATCCAAGTACCTAAGTAGCGCACGAAGGTCAATTTGTATACCCAAAGCGGTTCCTCTTTTCTCTTTTTCTGACGAAAGTATGTTCCGTCAAAGTAAAAAAAACAACTTTTCTTTCTAACATGAGTTTCAAGGATGCAAGGATATATTCTTTTGTAAAAATAAAAAGATGTAGCATGATTGCAAAGGAGACAACTCTCCACCAGATACCAAATGACGTAAAAGCTAACAAATACAGGTCAGCCTTCAACTATGAGCAATACCCAGACCACATAACATACTATAGGGGTAAATTCAGTAATTAAATATACATCATCAGGGACCGACCATTTGGGGGAGAACGTTCTGTATAACACTGAAGTCCTGTGCTCTTGATTGGTAGATAATGTCTGTAATAAATATTTTTTGATAGATGGATCCAAACTAGAGTTAAAAATAACAAAAATAAATAATGCTGAATGCACTTAATTTTTTTTACTACAGGGTTGAAAAGTATTGGGGGTCAATATAGGAATGAAGTGCGAATCTACAATGTTTGTAAACAATGCCATGTGAATGCCCAAAAATACCGCTTGACCCTATGTTTTTATTGTTGCAAAAGATGGGGCTACATTTGTACTTTAATGAATGATATATGAGAGCTCCTGATTTCTAAAGGTAAATTTGGTATAAATTTAATTCAAGACACAGCTTTGCATTAAAGTCAATGGGAGATTTTTTACTGAATTTACCCTTATAAAATGTCATATATTGGATTTTTTTCTAGAGGAAGATTTGAAATGTAAGAAGAAAGTATGACATAAAGTGGGAGCCGGACCTTGAACTAAAGTACTGTAACTCTTTGAATACCGAAAATTTGCAGATTTAAGGAATTAAATAAAGATTAAGATAATAAGATATAGCACAAAATACTTGGACACGTTTGAGATTAAAGATAATTTAACACCATCAATTAATTATTTTGAAAAATGCCACAAAAAATCTGACAACAAAAATTTTCAGAATGTATCTGGCTAAATGAACCAAAACTGTCAACTTTTTATAGGAGTTGTTGTCCTGAAATGAACTATACTTCGTACGGTCCATTCAACGCAAATTAGCTCGGTTGTAAATTACTAGTTTATATAATAGGCGCTTTCATTTTATGGGTCTCCTCCAATATGTCTTCATTTCGAAGTAGGATTATAAAATTTAATTGACGGTTTTAGTTGAAAAACGTTTAGTGATTAATTCAAGTATTCAGAAAAGAGCAAGCTTGTAGACCCCTATCTATTGTTGAAGACTGTGGGTTGTCTAATTAACGTTAACCTATTCTTTCTTTTTATGCATGTTTAAAATTTGTTTTTTCGTAGATATGGAGACTCGAATTGTTATAAACAATCTTCTATTTTTTGCTGACATAAAAACTTTTCAGTAGATTAATTATAAACGGTTTATTATAACAATTCAATTATGGATGATCATGGTTCAATACAGCATATGTATTGGTATCCAGCGACGGAATTGGCATGCCAAAATACAAAACTAAACCACACACACAACTTGGTTTTCTATGAAAACGACAGATTTCAGAAATTGAATCAAATCATTCATCAGACCCATTTTGGATATTCTACATATAGATTAACCGTTGATAACAATTATGATAATTTTATTTCTGATTTTTACAGAATGTCAACGACCGAATAATTCAATTGCATTTTGTGTTCAAAAGACCAAAGACGCGCGGAAATTTATCGGACCAAACAATAAATCACTCCGTATTTTTTTTTACAACAGAAGTATTTCATTGGATATGCATGAAGAAATTAATAACGTTAGTAGTGTTATATGAAATAAATGTAGAATACGTTGTACTAGAGAAATTGACGCAATTATAAGATTCCCATTTAAAAACTAGAGGTACTGTATCAAATTATGATGACACAGAGCCGTCAAAATTCTATTTCGAAGCTTGTTTAAATCAGTGGTCTGTGTTACAACTACTGATTACAGCATAAGTGTTACTGGACCGTACTTCAGCGACGGTAAGAAAAATAATGCACAGATTATGAAGCTCATTATTCAATTTGACATTGAAGAATTTATAGAAGGTTGCTTGTCGATAGGGGTTTCTGAGATGCCATTTACTACCTGCAGGAAATGGGTATACAAAACTGCCGTCTTTTAATAAGAAAGCGAATTAAGAGAGCAACATAGTGAATTGCCTCATTAAATTATGGAAATATTTTAATAGAGGTTTACCAGTCAGCCAATTTCCATATGTATCTAATTGCTTCAAAAATGTTATATGTTTCAAAGCAATAAAGGTTTTAAAAGTTGACATTTCATTTGCCCCTTATTTTCTCCGTCTATCAAAAAAATGAAGACATATGCAATATTACCGTTGAAGTCTACAAACGAAAACTTGCTCCAAGTTATACCGGAGAACACTTAGATAATAATGGTAGTTTGGAGGTATGTACATATAACCACGAAGAAAATCTGTTATGTTCCAAAATTCATATCATCATCAAAATGTTAACACTTATAATGAAATAATTGTCTTAAGTTGGTAGTGTCAGTGGAAGGCGGTTACTCGGGTCATAGGAACTTGCTCTCACGTAACATCGTTGATTTGATATCTTGGTATTAGAAAGTACACGTATAACATTTTTGAGAACAGTCGTGATTGGAGCAAATATTTGTCTTGCTGCTCGAACCTTTCAGATCCAGTATCCGTTGATGACAGTGAAAATGAGTAAACAAAGTATGAAGCAGGATCTGCTTACCCTTCCTGAGCACCTGAGATCACCCCCAGTTTTGGATGGGGTTCGTGTTGTTGTCTTTAGTTTTCTCTATTGTGTTTTGTGTACTATTGTTTGTCTGTTGGTCTTTTTTTTTTTTAGCCATGGCGTTGTCAGTTTATTTTCGACTTATGAGTTTGAATGTCCCTTTGGTATCTTTCGCCTCTCTTTTACTAATGTGAAAATTCATTTTTTTTTAAACTTTAAGTATATGACAAAAGTGATTATTCCTCTGTTCACCATATGTTCTTGGTTTTACATTTAATTTTAACTCTCATTAAACCATTGTCGTGACGTCAACCTATTAATTTACCGTGGATTCTTTTCTAGAATCAACGCTTTCTAAATTGTCGCTGAAATAGACTGAACAAATTACATTCAATTGTTTCCTTTGTGCCTAATTTCATTAAGTTTGCATTGGCTAATTTACTGATTTCTGTTCACTAATGGAATTAATTTAAAAACTTACCTTTATTTTTTGTAATTTTTATATGCCTTCACTGAGAATCGAACCCGTCCTTGAAATCTGTTATGTATAATTGACATCAACATATCGAAGAAACCTCTCGGCTACGAATGGGTTACAATTTAGGTGTCTATTTCATATATATAAATGAACATATGATATACATCGGTACAAAGGACACACAGGGCTTGTACCTTTATATATTATTAATAGAATATTTTACAGGATTTGTGATTCGTTAAAACTTTATCACATGTACTTCTGTATTTACTCAGTTTGCACGCAAATGCTGTTGTGCTTAATCTTTTCGTAGGTCAAAACAGCATATTGCACAGTGCATACAGCATGTTACTAAAAATCCTCAGTCAATATGCTTCTCTTAGGTCGATATAACCTCGTATCGACCTCATACAAAGGCTATAATTGTACAATATATACATAATAGGAAATCGTATATTATAAGTTGATAGCCGCAAGGTTAGCATGGTTAAGATCTATTAATGATAAAAAAAAAAAGCATGGTTAAGATCAGTGAATTAAAGGTAGGGACTTTTCGGTTTAGGTTCGAATCCCTGTATTCTCTTTGTTGTCCCTATTCTTTAGTTTTCCTGTTTTTTTTTTTTTTTCTGATTATATATGTTATTGTGGATATTTTGTAATAGTAGCGAGTTTAACCGTATATTTTTGGATTATTATTGTCTATTGAAACCAAGAACACATACTTGAAACGAAAATGATTACATTCTATATGTCCATTTTTGTTTTATAAATATAGTATGATTTCATGTTTTACTACATAATTTTCAAATGTTTATTCGCAAGTTCCTATGGGAGTAAATCGTGATGTGCCTAGAATTAGGCTTCTTGCTAGAAATTTTGGACACATACTTATCATATATACTTTATATATGCTCTTTGGTCGGGTTTTTGTCTCTTTGTCACATTCCCCATTTCCATTCTCTATTTTATTAGAAATAAGTTCGAATATGTCTTATTTTGTAAACACAGATAATATTCAGATGCCTGATAATTCAAAGGCAGACGTGTTGTGTTATATTTGTATTTTTCTAACCAATTAATTGTGATCTTAGATTTATTAATGCATCGTTGAACATGATAAAATGGTTATTTAAACTCACTTACAATACCTTCTAATTAAGAAAAGGCTTTAATTTTGAAAAGACATCAACACAATAGTTTGAGTTATAGATACAATGGATAAGCATTGATTCATGAAAAACAAACCATTCGCCCTCCGGGCTCATGGTTTCTTTTTCAAGAATCAACGCTTATTCATTGTATCTATATAACATATACTAAGAAGATGCTTTGACTAAACGTCTAAATGAGAAACTATAAATTCTGATTTAATATATTTTTATTACATTTGATTGATTGGTTGTTTTTGCGTAACATTCAGTGGCGAATGTTTTATGCATTTTCAGCACGAGAACAACAAATTAAAAATACAATAGGTAAATCCTGTAATAAAAGGCCGGCCGGGATGAAGGTCGGGGAAATTTGTACTGCCAGTAAAACATGAAAGTGTATTGGATAGGGGTAAACAAAGTATGAAGCAGGATCTGCTTACCCTTCCTGAGATCACCCCAGGTTTTGATGGGGTTCGTGTTGTTGTCTTTAGTTTTCTCTATTGTGTTTTGTGTACTATTGTTTGTCTGTTGGTCTTTTTTTCTTTTTTAGCCATGGCGTTGTCAGTTTATTTTCGACTTATGAGTTTGAATTTCCCTTTGGTATCTTTCGCCTCTCTTTTACTAATGTGAACATTCATTTTTTTTAACTTTAACTATATGACAAAAGTGATTATTCCTCTGTTCACCATACATTTTCTTGGGTTTACATTTAATTTTAACTCTCATTAAACCATTGTCGTGACGTCAACCTATTAATTTACCGTGGATTCTTTTTCTAGAATCAACGCTTTCTAAATTGTCGCTGAAATAGACTGAACAAATTACATTCAATTGTTTCCTTTGTGCCTAATTTCATTAAGTTTGCATTGGCTAATTTACTGATTTCTGTTCACTAATGGAATTAATTTAAAACTTACCTTTATTTTTGTAATTTTATATGCCTTCACTGGGAATCGAACCCGTCCTTGAAATCTGTTATGTATAATTCACATCAACATATCGAAGAAACCTCTCGGCTACGAATGGGTTACCATTTAGGTGTCTATTTCATATATATAAATGAACATATGATATACATCGGTACAAAGGACACACAGGGCTTGTACCTTTATATATTATTAATCGAATATTTTACAGGATTTGTGATTCGTTAAAACTTTATCACATGTACTTCTGTATTTACTCAGTTTGCACGCAAATGCTGTTGTGCTTAATCTTTTCGTAGGTCAAAACAGCATATTGCACAGTGCATACAGCATGTTACTAAAAATCCTCAGTCAATATGCTTCTCTTAGGTCGATATAACCTCGTATCGACCTCATACAAAACTATAATTGTACAATATATACATAATAGGAAATCGTATATTATAAGTTGATAGCCGCAAGGTTAGCATGGTTAAGATGTATTAATGATAAATACTAAGAAAATGCTTTGACTAAACGTCTAAATGAGAAACTATAAATATTGATTTTATATATTTTTATTACATTTGATTGATTGGTTGTTGTTTGCGTACCATTCAGTGGCGAATGTTTTATTCATTTACGAGAACAACAAATTAACAAAAATACAATAGGTAAGTCCTGTAATAGAAGGCCGGTCGGGATGAAGGTCGGGGAAATTTGTACTGTCACTAAAACATGAAAGTGTATTGGATAGGGACAGAAATCTTGATTTAATACCGGCATAGGCCATCTACGGACCCCTCAAAGTATTGTTGCAAGGATTCTTTACAAGAGCGTGGCACTCTTTCTACGCGAGGCATTTAAAGTGTCCAATCTGACCGGACGTGACTGCGTACATTCCGCACAGCCAATAGTGTATAAAAACCTTAATTATAAGGATACGATCTGTGCCCCTATGAGTGGAATGACAATATGTATCATTATCAAATTCACATTTAACTAGTGTGGGCCACATTGCAATCAATTTGGACTGCCTCTTCTTAAAGAGGAAATGTTGGAAAGAACCTACAAACTTAATGCAGATTCTTTAATGTGCAGAGAGCAAGGCACTCTTAACACAAGGTATCGGATTTAAGTTGCCCACCCAATCGGACGGGTTGTGTATGCGTATTTGATACATCCTGCATTTTTCAATGGAAGGGTCATTACCCCAAAACGTAGACACTTTGCATTTTTTATAGACTGGTTTTAACTCTGGGGGACACATCCTCTTTCGCTCGATTAACAATTACATTGTAAATACTTTATTTCTTTAATCACAAGTCGATAAAGGAACCAATAAAAAATCGTTGTTCCAATATAAAATTCACAACAAGTTGTATCATTAGCCAAATGTTTAGAACCGAAATAATTCGAATAGTATAAAGTCTATTTCTTAATATATTTCGTCAATTATATATTTTAATCAATTAAATAAAGCACAATTTTCTCTTTCGAAGTAAGTATGATCAATCAATCAGAATCTAAGACAAAAGACTAGACGCAGATATAGACACCGAGACGACTGGATGCGAAGCAATACTGAATAATTAATGTTACGAAATGATTAAAGCGAATTAAAATAAAACATTTAACTTTGGCAAGTTATTACAACTTCATATGAAAAACAATAATAGACGTTAAAGTTAATTCAATCAATGTTCAGCACCAAAAAAAAAAAAACCAATGGCAAAACGTTCAACACAGCACATTGATTGAAACTAAAAAAAAATTAAAAGCTAATTAAGAGTTACAGGGCTAATTCAAAGCCATGTTTTATATTATAAAAAGAAAATAACAAGACTGACATGAGTGGTCAGATAAAAAAAAAAAAAAAATACTGACATGAATGGTCAGATATCAAAAAATAGTACTGATATGAATGGTCAGATATCAAAAAATAATACTGACATAATGTTCATATATTTCTGACAAGAATGGTCAGAAAACTAAATTATTACTCCATTAAGGATAAATACAAATCATCCAAGACTGCAAGCACAATTAAACACAAGATTGGTACAGAATAAGATTGCTCCTTCTGTTAACAGTAACAAGATGAGACTGAACATCCTCTTGTTTAACAATGAGCCAATACTTGAACAAAAAAATTTGTCAACCTTAAATTACCAAAAATAATTCAAATGTAACTTGAAGATGGGTGAAAAAAGTTCACAAACTGGCATCCCAAACTTCGAAGAAGGTTTATATGTAGCTACAAACTGAACACCACGTTTAAAGCATCAACTCCGTAATCTAGAATTAATGGTGGTGACAAAATAACCTGTATTCTAAAAATCAAGTAAACTTGGAATAATTGCTGACATAACTATTACAGTATGTGGTTTAACTTATTTCTCAATTGTAGAAATAAGCACATTATAAGCTATACCAAAATCAGCATCCTCATAGGAACCAACATTATTGGTTCCTACATGTATCAGAATTATATCATAATTTAAAGATATTGTTCCACACGTTTATTATGTCCCACATATTTACACCAGGAAAGGCTTGCAAATGACACCTAATAGTTTTTGCATGCTTGGATATGGAGTCGACCACCAGAGAGTAAATTTATTTCAAAACAAAGTTTTTAGTTTGTTCTACTACATTAATCTTATCAGACAAAGAACTGACAATATATTTTGTATAGCAATTGCTCTTCCAATCACCCATCAATTGAATAGAACTAGGAGAAATCCCTTCATTCGAAGCCAACGTTGCTCCACCTCTTCGGAAACTATGGAAAGAAAATAATTTTTGATTTAGCCCAATTTTACAAAGTTATTCTCTCAGTTTATTCTAAAACTGGTTATAAGTAATAGGAATGCATTTCCCCTTTTTTGTATAAGAAAAAACGGCATCATCTGGAGTGCAAGGATTTAAAGAACACATCCCTTTATATGCATGTATAAGGCAACATTCGGATAAGGGATATGCAAGCAATGGTTTCCTTAAAAAACTATTACCAAACTGAATTGTTTTTGTCCATTTGATTGCAACTATTAAAAGAGATGGGAAGACTGTAACATCACCTCTGCAAAGCTGTTTGTTTTTATCTAATTTCTTGTTTAATACTGGAACTAAATTAGACTTCCTGCTAAAAAGTAATAAAGCAAAAAGAAATAAACACCAATATGTCGCATCAAGAGGATTATTTAAATTCAAATGTTCAAGAAGTTTTCCTAGAATTTCTAAAGTAACAGGAAATGCCTGTTTAGGTAAATGTTTTTTATTTTCTATCTTACCCTTTCAGTGTCAATTTTAATTCATAAGACTTTAATACATCTACATGTAATCCTAACCAAAAAAAATAAAACTTTAATTTCATTTAAATAATTGCGAATAGATTGAGCTGATCTGAAACTTTTACTGAGGAACTACGAATAAGTGCATAATAACTCAGCATTAATATCAATCGGTTCTAAATGAAAGTAATAACAAAACAATAGATAAGCTCTCCAATGCGTTTTAAAATTAACCAAAGTGCCAAAATCCTAGTCAAAAACATGTCTCGTCTAAGTACTTGCAGATCTACAAATACATAGATAAGCAATTACCAAATATGCTGAAACAGAAACAATTCCTTAGGAACAATATCTATAGATAGAGACATGCCTTTTGTCCTCTCATAACTTTCTAATTGAAATTTATAACCTAAATCCCATCTAGACAAAAGATCCAGGAAAACGGTTATCGCAACCTGAAATATGTTTAGCTTTTATCTCAAAATTATTCAAAGCTGCAATCCAACAAACTTCCCGCAAAATTAGTTTTCGGTAATCAACGGCAGAATGAAAAACTTTTATTTCTTTAAATCACAAGTCGATAAAGGAACCAATCAAAAATCGTTGTTCCAATATAACATTCATAACAAGTTGTATCATTAGCCAAATGTAAAGAACCGAAATAATTCGAATAGTATAAAGTCTATTTCTTAATACAAAATTATACATTTTTAATTAATTAAAAATAGCACATTTATGATTTATATAAAATCCGCATAACAGATCAATAATTGGCCCGTTTCTTATAGAATTAATTGAACAAAACAAAAAATATATTAACAACACTAACAAGATTTTTCTTGAATATGAAATTTTCAAGTGAAATAATTACCCCCTTTTCCCCCATTTGGCCCTAAAAAATCCTGGTATGTAAACAGCTGTAAATAATTCTTAGCTAGTTAAGGTTGTAATCAATTATTTGTGAATTCAGAAATATCTTCATTGTTTCAGAGGGAAAACAAATTATCTTGGCCTCTTGGCCTTTAAAATTCGTTTTATTTGTATTGCGTCAAAGATGTCATGTTATATTAATTTTTAATATACAGTTTTATGAAAATATTGCACTGTCTCTATTAGGATCAGATATACTTAATGTATTTTTTATTGATCATAAATGTCCATAAAATTCTACTTAAGGTACATGGTATTTACTGATAAACATTCTGTGATGCAAGAATGCGCCATTTATATGTGTTAGTATAATTTCAGAATGGCATTATCCGATAGCAGCTATTTAATTATAAATGTCATACTTTGTAATTAACACGTACATTAACCCATTGTAGAGTTGTAATAAATAACGAAAATTCATATGAAAACGAGTTTTCGAGTAATGGAAAGGTCAAGCAACTACAAAATGTGAATGGGCATTTTGACTTTTTTTAATCACCCACCTACCATATTCGGTTTTCATTTGACTAATATACTAATGTACATGAAATTGTACTTTCTGGATATTCATTGTAATAAGCTATCATTATAATATATATTGTTTTGACGAAAATCCCAGAACAGATTATTTTTAATTAGATAAGTATAATATTTGTATTCAAATCAATTTCATCAAAATTTTAATAGTTTATGGTATATGTATATAATTTTTTCATATCAGTTAAAGGTATATCAATCATTTCTTGCTTTTCTCCTTACTATTATTATTACTGTTGCAGATAAAACTATGAATTGAGTTGTTGACTTGGCTACATCTTACGTCGTGAACACGAGGCACAGACCAAACCATTGTCATTGAATTGGTTCTACTCCTCGGGTCTTTAGCCATCTCACGTGCCAAATCAGCCTCACAAGAATATATTAATAAATTTATCACTTCAGTCACATTCTGCAAGCATTAAATATTAGCTGCTTTGAACCCTAAACCAAATTGTCCTGTATAAATATATTCATGAACATCGAGAACCAATCAAGATTGATATGGAAAGGTTTATGTGACCCCAGAACTTGAAAACTTCCTTGTATAAACAGTAAAATATCCATTTGGGTAAAAGTGTGTGCCTGTTAACACTTTGCTTCCATCAAAAGTATAACAATGACGGTGAGCATGCCTCACCTGTTGACAATGACGCAGTGATGACCTACCTATTGATAACTACGGAGATGGGGCACCTGATGGTATTGTAAAAAAAAAAAAAAACAAAAAAGACGAATTAGTAGTCAATTTTGGCTGATGGATCCCAATTACTGTCACATTTACCTATTATGTCTGTTTGCTTTCCTCACCCAATTTTGTTTTGTCAATATAACGGAACCATAAACAACTGTCATAATAGGGTAATTTTAGTTAGCTATGAAACCAGGTTGAACCCATCATTTTCTTGGGAAAATGCCTGTACCAATTCTTGAATATGACAGTTGTTTTTCACTCGTTCCGTTGTTTCCGTTGATTGATAACTTTTGATTTTGTCAGTTATGGACCTCCCCTTTTTGAATTTAACTTTGAGTTTGGGATTTTTTGTTATACTTATTTACCTGTGGTAAAGCTTTAACGGAGGATGATGTAACGGCTGATGTTGTTGCGCATTGTAAAAACCCAAATAATACACAAAGTAATAACAGAAAGAAACCAAAATGTGTAAATAGAACACATAAACATGATCAATGCAAACACAACGAAAGCATGTTTGGAAATCAACGTAAAGGTCACTAAAACCAAGAAAGCAAAAGCAGTTAAAGTGTCGATTCAATCTGATCCCTATGGGTTACAGAAAAATGTAATATCAGATGATGACCCATTTGGTGATACAATTAGTATTGAAGTTGATGAAGATGAATCAATATGCTGAAGCATTTAGACGGAGTTTGTCTCTTTTTTGCTCAGTGGGGGGATTGTATGTATTCATAATGTGACTACTGGACTCATCTAATATTATGTTTCAATGTGAATGTTCGAAGGCGTCACTATATGTGTGATGGTCCATGCCATGGATTTACGTGTCTTCATTATGAAGAGTGATATCCGTAATGTGTAAAACTGATACAAAAAAATCAAGATATGCTGCCATTTAATTCATTAACTGGTGAGGTTTATTCCCTGTTCCACTTTTAATCACATGCTAAATACATTGGAATCAAATCATAACTAATTTCGGATTTGTATTACATGTGATTTCCGACTTTGAACCCGTTTATTAGATAGGTCGAAAACATAAACGCTTTTTTTTTTGTTAACCAAGGTGCTATCGATTTTCTAAACTCGAATAAAAAATAATTAAAGATCGAATTATAATTCTGCTATCATTCTTTGTATTCACAAGTATACAAATGAACCACAAAATATAAGCATATCTATATTAAATCAGATAAAAGGTAAATTCGAAGAAATAACTTAGTACGTCGAAAATGCAATGCCTGAGGATAATTACTAGTACATAATTGAACCTGTCAAGATTCTGAGAAACATCATATAAGGAGCTATATTTATCATTGATGTGCGTCAAAGAACTAAAATTATAACGAAATAGTACTACTGCGTTCTACGATTAAAAATATCAGGACGAGAACACCCATGGTATAATGATATGCGTGATATATAAATACGCAGGGGACTTTTAATCCGATGCAGTGTGTAGCAATTGTCACACAAACGTATGTGCTCTCCACGTGCACGAAGCACGAGTTTAACTACCAGAGAGAAGTCCCTAGTCTATATGGTTTATATAACCTTATTGTGAAAGTACTTATATTCGTGGGTATCAAATTTCGTGGTTTGAACAAAAGTTGCATGTTCATGGGTTCTTAAATTTGTGGATTTTAGTTTTCTGAAATAAAATTGAGTGAAGAATTTGAAGCTAGCAGAAACTTCAAAGAAAATTCTTGAAAAATAATCGTATGTGGTTTTAAAATAATGTGTTGGACATTGCAAAATAAGGTGTTCATTTTCACTTTCTTGTTCGTCTTTCATTACTGACAACGTTCATAATTTTTTTAATCAAATAATTGCTTTCGAAAATAAGCTGATTCATCTATGTTCAAAAATTGTCTGAATTGAAGGAAATTGCAAGCTAAGCATTTTAATTGTTGCACACGTGTAATCAGAAGTGATGATACTAATTAACCATAGATCGAATGATCAACAGATTAATGATCATCAAAGGTGTTAATTGGGCCATAAGCATGGCACTTAAAGAAATTGGTACACAAAACAATGATACAAATGTACTTTAAATTGTAGAATTATTTCTTATGAAACAAAAAAGCAAGCCCAATGTTTGTTTTGTATGAGATTAATGAGGATATAAAATGAACACTTCATCGCATGTCATCACCGGAAGTCTGACTTTGATCGATCAAAACTGATTTTTTCATGAGATTTAAAAATTTAAAAAATTGAAGTTTAGGTTTATTAAAATCCTGTTTGATTTGTATATATAGTTCAAAGTGCAAATGCTGATATTTGATGTATTCTCTAGATTATATGCTCGTATCCATGTAGTCAAACATACGTGGTAATCTTTCAGTGTCTAGATTTGGACAACGATTGTTATATTTCGTTGGACACTTAAATTCGTTGATAAAGCTATCAACGAAAACCACAAAAAAATTTGGTACCTTACGAATAAAAGTACTTTCACAGTATGTCAACGCCCCGGTCTCACTCCTGTAGAAAATAAGGTAATTTAAAAAGTTTTTTATGTGGATATACTTTTTAAAAATTTCTTGAGAACATTAAACAGGTCAGGAATAACCATTTATTGGTGGATATTACCTCACTTTACATGTAATCCACATTTGGTAGATAAAGAGGTAGACCAATTGATGTTCATTTCTTCAGAAATAATCTTTAATTGAAGTTCGCACGATTTGTTGCACATACTTATCTGAAACTTTGAGTGTTAATGTCCACCTCGACTTTTCAAAACCAGAAGCTCATACATTTACTGCATAATACAAATCGAAACAGGAAAAATTAGCAGTGTTTCTGTGAAACTAGCGGTATCCAGTCATTTCGTACCATTGCATATGCTTTTATAGTCATTAAAAGTTGTTTTTGCCAGGAAATGCAGAGAAAAGGGCACAAGCTAACATTTACTCAGTGGCATGAAAGAAGCCACGAATTTGCCTGTTTGCATAAGACTTTGCACCTTCTGTGATCAATCAAAGAATTTGTTGTGGTTTTTTATTTTTTGAGAAATTTGAAAGACCAATAGATATCTTTCTCGGAAGATGATCTTTAACAAAAAGTGCAAGCAAAAATTAGCAGGTTAACACTCTTTGCAAACATGACAGGCGACACGTGCTTAAGTTGTGACAAGACAGTTAGAGTAAGACAACAAGCACTGCAATGTGACAGTTGTTTAATATAGCAGCATCGTCTATATGGAACAGGTAGGGATTTTAATAATTGTATACGTTTATATGCAACTTGCGTTTAATAGAATAAATAAATTAACAGCGTAACATTGGATGAGTTATTTATTATGGACTAATAAAAAGTAAATGCTTATTCATTATTAAAATTGTACAGAAAAAACAATTATTTTAAAATTTCGACATTAAAACATCTACAAGCTTTGAAAGTATCTTTTGTAACTATGTTATTAAGATGAAATACTGTAAAAGTTTTCGTCTTTCAATATTAATAAAACTTTATATGCTACTTGTATTTAATCATACATGTAGTAAAACAAGTATAACTTCAAAATTTTCAATTTATATTTATATGTACATACAAAGGTATCCAGACAAATATCTCAATATTGAGTCTCACGTCACAATTTCATAGGGCACGTGGACATCCAATAAGCAATTTTAATCCAATTTACTATTATGCTACCATTTTGAAACAAATTTATATATGATTGAAATGGCACGTGCCTATTACATAACCAGGTAAGTAGAACATATTGGAAATTAATTTGAATAGTGTATATTAAAATATTTGTATAAATATGTATTCAATTTGAATTTATTTCTGTATATTATATGTGTTTTAATCGTAATGTTTAGGTATTTCGCGTGAGCTATACCGTCAGACAGTAAAAGGCGAGGGGTTAGACACTTGGAACTGTTCAGCCTGCTTGCATCCAACCAATGACCTGACCTATCGATAGAAGAACCACCATCCCAAGAAAGTACTCGCATTGATGAAGATGTACCAATGGAAACAGATGGCCAGCCACCTGAAGCAGACACATCTTCTTTCAACATCATCAGACGGTCGTATGTTGTACCAGAAATCCACTTCGAAGAGTGAGATTTACATGCATTGCAATAAATATGTATCATTAGACCAATAATTTGTTATGTTTACATAAAAAAGTACGAAGTTGTGGGATGATTGCCAATGAAACAGCTCTTTGATTTTTAACATGGCATATGATAAAAATATTTACAATGTAATGCACAAATGGTATAAATATTATGATTCAGCAAGCCAATCTATTTTGAGTGCCTTTTGAGTATACAATTAAATGCAGTTAAAAGACTTCTTTTTTTTTTTTTTTTTTTTTTGGAGTTCAGTCCATGTCCAGTTTCAATTTAGTGCAATTTGTTATTGTTCTTTCTATTGTTATTGTTATGTATATATGTACACAAATAAATGATAAAATAAATTTAATATCTGTTTGCTTTTTTTTAATTGATTTTCATGAAATAAATGAATAAAAGAAAATGTGAAGTATACACCATTTAGACAGTAATTACATCCAATCAATCATACGACAAAAACAGGGTATCGAAAGTTTTAACAAAACTCGGTTTCTTTTCTCATCTCCAATCAAGAAATTTCCTGTACGCACATTCTATCAAATGGTAGGCAATTAAACATAGGAAAACTTACCTTCAGTACTGAATTATGAATACATATAAAAATAGTATACAATGGTACGAAATGGTAAACATTATAATCTTCCATATGGTACGAAATGGTATACATTATAATCTCCAATAAGGTACGAAATGGTAAACATTATAATCTTCCATATGGTACGAAATGGTATACATTATAATCTTCCATATAGTTAGAAATGGTACAGTATTTTTGTGATTTATCTTTATACATTATAATCTTCCATATGGTACGAAATGGTCATGGTACGAAATGGTTATGGTACGAACTGGTTTTTGTTATGGTACGAAATGGGTGGTACGAAATGACTATGACTAGCTCCCATACCATAGAGAAAATTACAAAAAGAAAAAGAAGGAAAGTATTACAAACCATTTTACCAGAAATAACTGTCGTTAGTGACATAGTTTAAAAATATTTAAGTCGGTTATAGCTGTATAATTTTTGACGAATTTGTATTTTCGTTAAATGATGTGAAGAGAGCATCAAGATATGAAACCTTTTGATAGAAAACACAAATACACCATTTTTAATATAATTATGCACAGCAAAGGTTTTCTGAATGTTAAATTTCAAAGGCTACAGAAACCATGGCAAAGGAATATGATCAAACAACTATACATATAAATCCGAGTGACAATAAAAAGGACAGGCCACCAAAGTATAAATCGGAAAAAGAACTTCGAAATACAAGGAAGACTAAAAAGCCAGGGCTAAATTTTAAAGCAAACACTTGTTAAGAAAGTAAGTTTTTATATGATTATTAATATGTGTTATTTTTTTATATTATATTTATACAGTAGGAATAATCAAATTAAAACATATAGTTTGACTTATTGTCCTTCCGGACTACTTGAAGTTGTATCATTCACCACCTGCAAGACTTCCTTGCAAGATTCAAGATGGCCATGTTTTATCCCTTTTTTTCATCGGTTGAGTCCACGGCTGAAGCAGGACTTCTTCCTCGTCAGTGCCTTCAATTTTTCATGCGGTGTTGATTATTTTTTTTTCCAATGTATCTTTTGTTTTCCTGTTAAGTTAAAAATAACATGTATACAAAATCCGCTTTAAATAAATTCCTGTTTAATCAATAAAACAAAAAATGCACATTATGTTAGTATACATTTAAAATATGAAGATGTGGTATGATTGCCAATGACACAACTCTCTTCAAGAGACCAAATGACATAAAAATTAACAACTATAGGTCACCGTATAGCCTTCAACAATGAGCAAAGCCCATACCACATAGTCAGCTATAGAAGGCCCCGAAATGACAAATGTAAAACAGTTCTAACGAGAAAACTAAAAGCCTAATTTATGTACAAAAAAAGTCTATATTGTTAACTATTTGAAAAAGCATACTCGAATCCAGTTTTCCTCTGAAGGCAACTCTGATGACATTGTATTAGTATAACCTGAAAGTTTCCAATCGAACCGATTACACTATGTATAAAGTAAAATTAAACAAAACAGTTCTAAACTTACCGGTCAATTTTAAAAAACGTTTTTACAATCTTCAGGGAGGACAAATACAGGTGTTAGTTTCTGTCTTTTCCAAAAGTCACCACCATCTCTGTAACGTCGTACATCACTGGTGTTAAACTGATAATCGCAACTATAATTACGACGATCTCAATATGGCGACGGCAGAAATAGGTAAAGTCTTTTAGTTATTTGAGAATTTTTTCTCAAATGTAGCCTGTTGTCAGGAGTTACTCAGCTGCAAGGTTTTGCTATACTATTACATCATATTTAAATCACAACGGTACACTATAATTGTCTAAGCGCTTAGAAAATTGCCGTCGAAAAATTTGGGATGGTAATCGTAATTTGAAAAAAGGATAATCGTAACTCCAGTAGTAAAAAATGAGAAGATACTCGTAAAAGGATAGTGTTTGATTGATATTGACAATAAAAACGTCTATCTGATAGCATATGATGAAAATATGGTGATAAATTAATCACGAAAACGTTCCAACATCTTATGACATTTCTTTTTGTGCATATATGATTAATAGTTCTAATGTAAACAGCTACATACTAGTATATCATAAAATTGGAAGGGAGAACAAGCTTCAGGAAATTGGGAAATTGGGAAACACGAACTACGTTAAAATACAGGATTGAGAGAAGAAAGAAGATGTGGCATGAGTGCCAATGAGACAACTCTCCATCCAAGTCACAATTTGTAAAAAGTAAACCATTATAGGCCAAAGTACGGCCTTCATCACAGAGCCTTGGCTCACAACGAACAGCAAGGTATAAAGGGCCCCACAAATTACTAGTGTAAAACCATTCAAACAGGAAAACCAACGGTCTAATCTATATAAAAAACGAGAAACGAGAAACACTTATGAACCACATCAACAAACAACAACCACTGAACATCAGGTTCCTTACTTAGGAGAGGTGCAAACAAACGCAGCGGGTTTAAACGTTTTTAATAGGCACTAACCTTCACCCTACCTGAAATAATAGTGTAACATCACAACCGAGAAAGACACACTATAAAATATCAATTGAAATGGCTTAACTCAATCAAAAGACATATTAAGAAAAACAAGTGAACATACAGTGAACGAATAAATTTGATCTATGACACAATGTAAATACAAAATTAATAAAACAAGGGGGCTAGATGTAAAACAATATAAGAAAGACAACCATAACCTTGGACAAAATGCCGCCAAATAAAATAACGTACACAGGTAAATAAAAAAAATTTTGTTGTAAGGTATACATGGAGTACGGAAATATTTTTTTACAAAATAAATAATTTTGTTGTTCCTAGTACGAGAACAAAAGTGAAAATTTATCGTCATACTAAACACTTATCAAAGGTGGTATATATTAAAAATAGTGAGATAGATATAACACTGAATAAGTAAACATTAAATAACAAAAGTACGTAAATTGGCAACTTAAAAGGAAGTTATGAGATATGGCAGTAATTGTCGGGCGAAACATGCGTGTCACCCCACATCAGTGATTAAAACATTGATTTATCCTGAATAAAAACATAGTAAATATTGTTTTACTCATTTATTGCAGGTGGCTATATGTGCTATTTCTGCCCCAGGAAGCCACTGCTGATTCAATTCTGACCCATACCCTATTTTGCCATGATGAAGTAGGAAAAACTTTTAGTATTCGTCAGAGACAGTTGGACGAAAAATTAGGAACTACAGTTTTCAGGTCCCTTCATTTTTCTTGGTTTATTTCACAACTGAAAAGTTATGAAGAACTAGAGACGATTTTACAAATAAACACAGACGACAAAAAGATTACTTTCAAACGAAAACAGGTTGACCCCAACACACATGAATGTAACAAAAGAAGTGGTTTAACTCCAACAAAAGTAAATGATGAATCCTGTCAGACAACTTTACTTACTGACCTATGCAATTTACTTCAAGATGCTGCTTCTGAAAGAAAGGGTCGTTACAAAATTTTCTCCCTGTTTTGAGGTGTTTAGCAGATAAAACTTTGATTGAAAACATTGCATTGCATCTTCTTCTTGATGTAGGAAACTTTTATTCCACAAAATGTATACAGGTATTACGTTATAGTGAACAAACTATTACTTTTTGGGTTACAGTAAAAAGTTGTTTAAAGGGAAAGGAATATCCTTTTTCCGTGGTTTTAAGCTCAGGGGTTAGAGAAAGATAGAGTGTATCAGTCCAAAAGACTGTCGAATAAATTTTGGTGTCCCATCAAATTCCACGTTAGCTTCAGAATCCACTAAATATTCTGTTGGACTAGAAAATCCTGGAATTTTAGATACATCATTAGATGCTTTTGCCGAAAAAAATGTGGACAAAGACGTTAAAATTTCAATAGACGGAAAGAAACTTGCTTTAGGTTTTGATAAAACTGGTGACGAAAATTTGGTTGGATTTCAGAATTCTCCTACTCTGAAAGAACGTCAAGAACGATTGGCAACTAAACAAAACAGAAAGACACATAAAAGACCATTTCGAAAAAGATAATTTAGATGGGGATAAGGCTAAGCTAGGCTTGCTATTGACCATTTTATATATGAGTAAGCGTATACACCGAACTTCGGGAATTCAACGTGAAAAAGAAGCGGCATGTCGAAAATCTAATCAAATGCGTAGACGGAAATTGGCAACAAAGTAAGTTCGCGCATGCCATAAGTTACTGGCAAACAAAGCTAGTTCAAGCCAACAACTGTGTATTAGAGTTAATAGATGGTATTGATAAATTAGGATACGCTGTATCTTGATTGAATGGTACCACAAACAACTATATCCAAGGAAGTAAATCCACCGTATGGTTAAACAGACAAGAGAATTATAAATGCTTAAAAGACGGAATAGAGGTAAATGAACCGTTGCACCAAGATTCCAATATCATAAAACAAAGAAGTAATGCGTGGCATTAACTTCGAAATGGAAGTAGAGTTACAGGCAGTACAATATTTAGAGCGCTTGGTCTGGACACTTTAAAAGAACAGCAGAACCATTATGATGAAATTTACAAGGGAGTGTCACCACAGTAAATACAATTATTTCAAATCTTGTCTAGTCTATCTCAATTTCGACATTCTCGAAGCCAGTAGTCATCTGAAGGCAATTATTATGGTAGCCACGTATTCGATCGTCTGTTCCTAACTGCCAGAGATTTTGGATTTTAAAAAATGATTCATAAGATTCTTTCAAAATATATCACGTTTGAGGTATAGTTACTGTCACGAGAAGATTTTTGAGATGAAGTTCCATATAAATTGGTCTTGTGTATAAATACAGACGAGATTGAAAATTTCACCAGTCCAGAAATTCATACATTTTACTTGCAATCATTTAAACTCGAAAATGCAATTTTCATGTTAAACATTAACACTCCAAAAATAGTAGTTATTTTCTGTCGTACTCAAAAAGAACAGTACTGGTACAAAAGTTCTTCGTACAACCGAAAAGTGATATTTCTAATATTTGCATAGATTTGTAGTGTTCATTTGCATTTTGACAGGTGGTTTCAGCTTTTGTAGTATTATACCCAATCATGTGTGCTGAAAAATAAAGGCAACAGTAGTATACCGCTGTTCGAAATTCATAAATCGATTGAGAATAAACAAATCCGGGTTTCAAACTAAAACTGAGGGAAACGCATCAAATATAAGAGGAGAACTACGACACAACAGAAACACAGCATTAAAATGTAACACACACAGAAACGAACTATAATATAACAATGGCCATTTTCCTGACTTGGTACAGGACATTTTAAGAAAAAAAATGGTGGGTTGAACCTGGTTTTGTGGCTAGCCAAACCTCCCGTTTATATGGCAATGTTAAATATAATATTAAAATGACAACATTACATGACAGGACTACAATACAAATAAATGGGAGAACATATAGGACAGAGAAACATACGAATAATAGCTAACAAAAGGTACCAGGTTTAAAATTTAATACACAAGACGTGCGTTTCGTCCACACAAGACTAACCAGTGACGCTCAGATCAAAAAAGTTCGAAAGCCAAAACAAGTACAAAGTTGAAGAGCATTGAGGACCAACAGTTCCAAAAAATTGTGCCTAATACGGCTAAGGTTTTCTGTATGGGATAAGAACATCCTTATTATTTAGAATAATTCATACTTTTGCAAACAGTAAATTTATAAAAATGACTATTTAATAGATAAACATGATAACACCGAAATTGTGACTAACTACAGAATAAAAACGGATACATAAAACAACATAAACCAGCACATAAAAATTCACAGCCGAGTTAGCCAAACCGATCAACGCACAAAGTGACGTCACATTTGAATTTCTAAAAATTTCCCCAAAATAGGATAGAGTTCAAGATTAGGTTTGTAATACTCATATAACATTTATTAATAACAATGAAAATTACAATACTAATTAATATAAAATTTTGGTAGTAATTAGATAATTAATTGTATTATCTAGCTATGTCAGTGTTTCTTCTAAATCAAATTGTAAACCAAATATATCGTATAAATTTAGTTGACCCAAACTAAAATCTAATAAATGAACTAGGTGATTAATTATCTTTACCATAACACACAAATACAACAGAAAATTAATAAGATTTACAACTATAAACGATAAGACATTTGACAAAATTCGGTGAGAATAAAAAATAAAACATCAAAACTAAATACATAAATTTTTGGATAGAAAAGTACCGTGACCCGTCCTATAGCAATGCGAATTCACACTCAGCAAAACGGTCACAATCGGGAATAAGTCACGTTCGGTAATTAAAAGATCAGACGATGTAATGTCAAACCACAATCTAACACGTGATAAAAATGTCCTGAAAAAACCTACAACATTCAACCAAAATTAAAATGCACAACGAGTCATGTTAATTTCAATGTCACCAGATCCTGGAATAAGGAAAATATATTCAAAATTTCGACTGTTATATACCATCTCATCCATGTCTTTAATATGCGTTTCGAAACTTATTTTTTTTCGCAATCTATATATCTAGTACTTTGGTGAATACTTCATCAACGGTTCCGTATGAAGTTCAACATGGATTTACCACAAGACGCTCACCGATCATTGCACTCTCCTGTGTTGGTTTTTACACTCGCTTATAACCTACACTTGGTACTTATCATTTGTATCATATTTTTTTCTGTGAATCTTGGTTAATGAAAAAAAAAAGGATTCTTGCTGTTCACATTATCGGAAACTAAGTCCATTCTAGTTAGATGCATACAAAAAGATGTTCATAATATTTCCACAAAGTGTTATTCTTTTGTTTTCTTTATGTCTGTTTGTTTTATTCACGCATCGTTGTTATTATAATGGAATTTGATGCGGCTGTCATACGGGAGGTTTAGCGCTATAAAAATAGGTTCAATCCACCTTTTTCTACATAAGAAAATGCCTGCACCAAGTCATGATCAGGAATATGACAGTTGTTGTCCATTCGTTTGATGTGATTGTGCTTTTGATTTTGCCATTTGATTAGGGACTTTCCATTTTGAATTTTCCTCGGAGTTCAGTATTTATGGGATTTAACTTTTTCATATGAATCTTCTATGGCAGTTAGCAACTTTGGGAGTCGTTAGATGAGTAACTTTGAATTTATATATTAAACTATTGACATTCGTACAGTTTGCCTTATGAATTAGAAAGTTGCTTTAAAAGATTTGAAAATCCATACATACTAAATGTTAACTTTTTCATTCACTATTTTTGTTTTGCATATTTCAATTACAGACAGAGCTTTGTATCATGATAAGAAAATCTTTGTCACAGTGTTGTTAAAATGAAAGCAGTTCCTCTTTCACAAATTCTATATGGACTTCCTGTAAGTGAGAAAAATCCGCTTTTTTCAATTTAATAGATTCTCTAGACTATAACTTGTGTTCGTTCTGGTTCAAAACACCACATGAAGGGGTTCTTCACAGACTTGGTTAAAACTTTTATTTTGATGATTGCATGTCGGACCTATTT
Source organism: Mytilus coruscus (assembly GCA_017311375.1). Taxonomy (NCBI): domain Eukaryota; kingdom Metazoa; phylum Mollusca; class Bivalvia; order Mytilida; family Mytilidae; genus Mytilus; species Mytilus coruscus. Next base: position 11,279,533 of record CM029600.1, on the reverse strand, counting down.
AATTATAGTAGTCAGGAGCGAGAATCGAAGGAAAAAAGGGGAAGACACTGAAAGAAGTTCAATAAGTTTTATTTCATAATATTATTTTTAATCTTTTAGAATTTTATTTATTTTTATCTTGATGAAACACTCCAACATATAATATCATAATCTATCAGAGATACAAGTTCATTTCGCGTCAATAATTTTCCGAAAAATATTTAAACTTTAACTTGTGACGTAATCCGTCCAATCATTCGAATGTATAAATCCGTCATCCGTACTAATTTCGAAAGTTGTTTTAATCCGCCAAAATTTATAAACAATACGGGAAACCTTTCGAACTTATTGGACTTCATGATTATTTCTCTGCATTTGACGTTATACAGCTAATGCGAATGACACGAGTATCACCAGCCCAGTAGTCAGAACGACGTTTGTGTTGATACGAAATATCATTGTTAGGTTCATTTTCTGTAAATGAACTGTTTCTATAATGTCGAATTCGTTGATTTATTCGAAACACTAAGGTTTTTTTTAACACCCGGGCATAAATTGCCATTGCCAAATTTGACACAAATATTTTTAACTCTATTCAACTTCGTCTTTAATTTGGTCTTCGAACTGTTAAGATTCGCGGGCAACACCTCTTGATGGATTTCGTAAGTATACTTAATCTGAGAATCCAATTATGTTGGCAAAGTTGAGCCGTTTTGGTTTTTCTTTCATGTCTGAATCTAAATTTTACCTTCCGATCTTACATGATTATGGTAATTTACAAATGGCTTCAAGCCGCAATAAATATGTTTGATCACTCACGTCACAGTGACAGCATTTAATTTGAATTACAAAATATAAGGATAAATGTAGTCTTATGGTGTTGAACACAAAATTGGTTTTTGCAGTAAATTACAGTCGGACGATATTTCTTTATCTGAACCTCAAAACGATTTCATCTCGTCCTGTGTCATTAAAAATTAGGTTACAAAATGTATCATAGTGTAATAAGTGGATATGATATTATACTGCAAATTACCGGAAATTATCCAACATATCAAATTGAAGAATAATGATGTTGATTTCCTGGTTCGATCTTAAGCCGTTTGTATTAAGCTTCTTACCGATCAAGACGTCAGAAATACTGTGGATAATTGGATGGTGATTGATATAAGCGACAGGCGTAATGGGATATACGTAACTTTATATTAAGTTCATAATCTTAGAAATTTAATATGTTTTAATCTAAGTTCGATTGGTTGATTTTTGCTAATGCGTCGTTTGACAGTTCAGTTATAATATACACTCTATATAGAAATGATAGCTCAGTTCATCGAACGCAAGGAGGTACATGTAAGCCTTATTTCCCTGGTAAATATTTAAATGACAGTCGACATCAAAAGAACAATAATTATATGTATACGGTAAGGTTACTGATTTTGATTCTTGTGTAGGAAAACATGATCTATTTAACATTAAAAATGGAACTTAGAACTGAGTATTCATAGATTGGTACTTTTTGTCTCTTGTCTCTTGTCATTGTAAGTTGTTTTAACTACTTAAAATATGATGAGTCCAGCCTCTTCCCAAAGATTTTTAGTTTGTTCTTATGTTGTGCTGCTACACAACTAGGTTAGAGTACCGCTCATGAACATGTTAAACCGCGCCACATTGTATATCTGCTTGTCCTTAGTTAGGATTCCGTAATTCAACCATCATCGTTGTTGCTGTCTGTCACATTTGAGTTTTGTTTTTCTTTCTCATTCACTATTCCGTTGGTTTTCTCTTTTGAAATATTTCACAGTATTTGTCATACCGAGGTCGTTTAAGGCTTATAACTATACAATATGCTTTTGACCACTATTTAAGGCATTACGGTGAACATCATGTGGCTGTGGTCTCTCGTGGATATTCGTATTTTTGGCAGTCATCTCCTTATTTTCATATGGAAAGAAATCTCATCAATTTTACGTATATTACATGTATTTCAGCGCTCAATATTTTGACTATTGTGATACAATATTGCAGTTTTTACTTCCTTTTGCAACAACGCAGATATTTCACTAGAACAAATTAATGTATATCTGGAAGTTGAGACTTAGATTTGGCTTAATTGAAAAATAAAGATTTAGAAATAGCAATACTGTGAAAGTACATATATTCATGGGTATCAATTTTCGTGGTGTAAGCAAAAGTTGCATGTTCATGGGTTCTTAAATTCGTGGATTTTAGTTTTCTGAAATAAAATTGAGTGAAGAATTTGAAGCCAAAAAAAACTTCAAAGAAAATTCTTGAAAAATAATCGTATGTGGTTTTAAAATAATTTGTTGGACATTGCAAAATTAGGTGTTCATTTTCACTTTCTTGTTCGTCTTTCATTGCTGACAGCGTTCATAATTTTTTTAATCAAATAATTGCTTTCGGAAATAAGCTGATTCATCTATGTTCACAAATTGTCTGAAGGCAAGGTAAGCATTTTAATTGTTGCACAAGTGTAATCAGAAGTGATGATACTAATTAACCATAGATCGAATGATCAACAGATTAACGATCATCAAAGGTGTTAATTGGGCCATAAACATGGCACTTAAAGAAATTGGTACACAGAACAATGATACAAATGTACTTTGAATTGTAGAATTCTTATGAAACAAAAAAGCAAGCCCAATATTTTTTGTGTGAGATTAATGAGGAGATAAAATGAACACTTCATCGCATGTCATCACCGAGAGTCTGCCTTTGATAGATCAAAACTAATTTTTCATGAGATTAAAAATTCAAAAGTAGAAGTTTAGGTTTTTTAAAGATTAAATGGGTAAAATCCTGTTTGATTTGTATATATAGTTCAAAGTGCAAATGCTGATATTTGATGTATTCTCTAGATTATATGCCCGTATCCATGTAGTCAAACACACGTGGTAGTCTAGATTGGGACAACGGTTGTTATATTTCGTTGGACACTTAAATTCGTGGATAAAGCTATCCACGAAAACCACAATAATTAGTACCCCACGAATAAAAGTACTTTCACAGTAGCTATTTGGAAAGGGACCCCAAGACTTGACTGGAGTATATAAATATTGTTACCTGGGATTCTCCAATGCGGCAATAAAAACCCATGCTACAAAGGTCGTCTATTTGGCTGTGCAGGATATATAAATACAAGAGAGTGCAAGGTTCACTTGAACATTAAATTTCACTTACAACTCTATTAGGATTCGATATGCGGCCTGTTGTACGACAAATTTTCTGCCCCTATCCAACATACCACATCGTCTTTACCCAGTTGCAGTCTTAACTTTCTCGGTCATTGTAGAAACTATTGTATATTCTGTGTTAATTAAAAATCATTGAGGATGTACCTAATGTATAAAGTTGTTTTCACATTCCAGCACGGAGTTTATAGCACCTGGTAAAATGCTAGTCTCCGAGGATATTAGCAGCTCAGTAGTCAGAACTTAATCACTGACATGATTTATACCATACATTTCCTAAACAGTTCGTTGAAAAATGAAGAAATTATTTGACAACTAAGGTTCCGACACCCTAATGCAATGTTGACTTGGTTGAATTGGACTATTATATTCGGTACCATTTAAGTCTATTTAATTTATTTAAGATTTGAACATAATTTACTACTGTTACCTAAAATTAGTAGTTAAATATAAGGTCCTCAAGTATACAGGTATCTATGCCTCCTTGGCTTTTAATATTTTGGGTTTGAACATACCTGATGAAGGTACATCCAACAAAGCCGCTTCAGACAAACATTACAACAAGTGCTATTTTCTTTTCGCCTACTGAATATTGATCAAATAATGGACATTTGAAAATATTAAATCAATATTCGAAGAAGTTATATAAAATAAAATGTGTGGCATGACTGCCGAAGCAACAACTTTCTATATAAGAAAAAAAAAAAAAAAAAAAAACGATGATGCAACTCCTGTTCCACGGATGGTCGTGTTTACATATAGGTGCATAAGTTATAATTAAAACCACAAGCATTTCAGAGTTCTGTCGGATGGGTAAATAATGTTGGGAATACATCAATTTGATCCTAAAGACAAACACTACAGATAAGACATATAAAGAACAACATTCAAAAAGAAGGTGACCATACAATTAACCTTCATCATGAATGCTCAAACAAAAAGAAGGTGACCATACAATTAACCCTCATCATGAATGCTCAAACAAAAAGAAGGTGACCATACAATTAACCTTCATCATGAATGCTCAAACCAAAACATTTGAAGGCAGGAATGTATATGTAGAAACGTTAGAAGCAAAATAACAAAAAGAAAAAAAAAAAAACAAAAATCAAAAAAAAAACTACAACGAAAATTCGAAACGGAAAGTTCATTATCAAATGTCAAAACCAAAAGCTCAAACACATCAAACGAATGGAAACAACTGTCTTATTCCTGACTTGGTACAGGCATTTCCTTATGTAGAAAATTATGGATTACACCTGGTTTTATAGTTATCTTAACCTCTCACTTGTATGATAGTCGCATAGAATTCTATTATATTGCAAACATAATAGGTAAAAATGTCAAAAATTGGGGTACAGCAGTTGACATTGAGTTATGATCTTAATCACAATAACAAAAAACTATGTCAACAAAGAAATAAAAAATGGCACATAGACACTCTATAGACATAGCACATATTTAACAAAAATTAGAAAACAAGAATACAAAAAATGACCATAAAACAATAACACAATGACGGATTTATAAATATCGAGCAACGCCAAAGGGATATTACCAAAAAAAGACTAAACAGTAAAGGTTAAAAATTAACAAAGGCAAAAAAAAAAAAAAAAAAAAAAAAAAAAAACCACTATAACACGTAATTCAGATAATAAATAAGGTCAGTACCTAGAATCCAAACTTCAAGACCATAATGTATTATTTATGAAGTTTATACGGATTATTTATCAACAAGATCTTGGTATCTTCCGATGAACTATTTTTAAAAGGAACCTAAATATGAGTCAAATTTATCTAAGGTCAACTTTCCCTGATGTGTTTTATGTAGACAAAACGTGCGTCATGTGTACCCGATTATAATTCTGGTATCTTTAAGGATTTTTACAATCCCTAGATTGAAGCCACATCTGGTGGACATTTTGTCCCATCGAGGGTATTACCAGTAAGCAGTACGATGTTCCGGTAGTTGTAACTCGTATTTTTGCATGTGATAATGTAAATGACATTTATAATTTTAATTTGAACCAGATGATCAAATAGCCTGAATTGCTAACCTTGAAAAACAAGGCCATATTGAAATTATTTTGCTGATATTTTCATTTCATTTCTTAAAAACTAAAATAAAAAATTTCGAACTCCAAGGAAATTTCAAAACGGAAAGTCCTTTATCAAATGGCAAAATTAAAAGCTCAAACGCATTAAAGTTTATCGCTATAGATTTTGACACAAATGCATCAAAATCATCATTCAGGGGATATAAGTCCTATAAGGAGTTGGTTGACAATTTAGGTCATGTTGACTTATTTTGTATATTTTATTGTACTGAACATTTCCTATTTACTGATTATCTCATCATCATAGTTTCTGCAAAAAAAAAGGCAAAAAGTGTAAAAATCATCTTTCAATGACAATGACTACTCTTAGGAGTCAGTTGACAATTTTGACCATGGCTTATTTGCAGTTTTCATTTTTTGCTGAACATGTTGTTTTACAATGATGCTCTCTATTATAGTTTCTACAATTAATCATAAAATGAGTAAAAGGGTTATTTAAGTGCAGTAACTTCTTTAATTGGTCAACGTTTGGCCTTGTTTTGCTGAATAACTTTGTTAAATACATTTTCTATCCATTAAGGTCTCTGAAAGTAAAATCATTTTTCAAGGGCAACAATTATACAAGGGGTCAGTGGGCGATTTCGGCCATGTTGACTGTATGTTTTTACAATTTATCTTTGTTTATTATTAACATTGTGACACTGTATCTGTAGAAAACTTATTTCAAACGGAATAACACATCATAATTTTTTTACGGAGATGTTGTTTACCGGGCACGGTAATTAAGATACGATCCAGGTTAGGCCAGAGCTGTTTTTCTTTGTTTTGCGTCAGCGTGCGGCTAGATTTTCGACGGTTTTGAGGCAAATTCAAACACAGAGAAAATTCCCGTATCGAAAAAAAAAAAAAATCCGGCAATTTAAGATTGCGCGGAACTGGATCATATTTTTTTAGGTTTTGTCTCCCGCGCGATTTAATATGCAACAGTGAACGCATATAACCAAAAGCATAAAATCGACGTTGACAAATTCAAAGTTCGAAAAGAAAATTACGAGCTAAATACGGTAAAAATATGTTACTTTCGAAGTCTATCTTTTGAAGTCATATTGAAATGCCAAAACTTACCTTGCTCGAATTCGGTGGCAAAATTGAAATCAGTTTCCTGTGTTTAGAAGCACTTGGTTGTCTTTTCCATGATACAAAAGAGATAAAGATAATCATGTGCTACTTCTTTTTTTCATATACAAAATTATTGTAAATGTTCAATGTGTTGAGAGGTTTAATCTCGTGAAATATTTGAATGAACAGATGCTTAATACAGGAATGATTCATGTGCTCAGGAAGGGTGTTCAATCTTTCACTTGATTAATTTGAAGTCAGAGTTGATAAAAAAAACAACTACTAGTTATGTCCTTTACATCAAGGATGACTGGGAAATAAAATATGGTCACCCTGGTCTTCTTTCGACCCAGTAAAACCCTTGCCAAAGTGGGGCGTCCGTTTGAATGTGCGAGATGTACAAGTACGCAGCCACGTCCAGTCAGAATGGGGACGTTAAATTCGATGCCTCGTGTAGAGAGTGCACGCTCTTTGCACGTTCAAGAACCCTTGCAAAAAAAACCTCTTTGAGGGGTCCGTAGGTGGCCTGTTGCAAGGCCAAATTTCTGTCCCTATCCAATATACCCTCATGATTCTGTTGCAGTCCAAATTTCCCCGATCTTATCCCGGACGGCCTCTATAACAGGACCTACCTATTGTATTTATTGTTAATATGTTCTCGTCCTGAACATGCATGCACATATTTGCCACTTGAAGTTAAGCAAGCAACAATTAATCAATCAATCTTATTTTTACTTGTAAGGTGTTACTTGTTGCGAAATACAGGACTGACAGTTAACATGTTAGTTCGATTCGAAAGCCATTTTTTTATACTTTTCCAAGTGTTTTAAAAGTTTGTCGTGTGGCAAATTTTCAAAAAAATACAAAGTTTCTAGGTCTTTAAATTTTAAAAACAAAAGAAACTGGTTTAAAGATGAGGAAATAAAAAAAAAAAAAAATGAGAAAACGAAAAAGTATAATAAAGTTCAAAATGTGTTGGAAAATGGAAAATTTGCCAACAGTGGCAAAACGGGTATTAGGTATAGCCTTTGTGAGGAAATTGAAGATAATATCCAACATATAATCATTATTATACAACAATTGAATGATGTAATTCTTACAATTGAAATCCTTCAAATATCACAAAGTTGTGAAGACAAAAATTCAGTAGAGGTGTTTAACAACACATTAAGAAACCTACAGCATGCACCAGCTCAAAAGCGTTAGCAAACCACACCAATAAAACAGAATGATAAATGTCAATCCTTTTTAGTAACAATCTTGCTCTTCTTGGGAACAATCAATGCATCAGAGATTATGAATGGCGGTGCAATTTGGATGAAGCTAAAGGAATCAATATAGGCAACATAAATCGCAAGCAAAAAGCAGCGCATACATTTTGCAATTATGTAGCTGAAAAAAAAGTTTTTGTTTGATAGATATAGGAAGATGTGGTGTGAGTGCCAATGAGACAACTCTCCATCCAAATAACAATTTATAAAAGTAAACCATTATAGGTCAATGTACGGCCTTCAACACGGAGCCTTGGCTCACACCGAACAACAAACTATAAAGGGCCCCAAAAGTACTAGTGTAAAACCATTCAAACGGTAAAACCAACGGTCTAGTATATATAAAAACGAGAAACGAGAAACACGTATAAATTACATAAACAAACGACAACTACTGTACATCAGATTCCTGACTTAGGACAGGTGCAAACATTTGCAGCGGGATTAAACGTTTTAATGGTACCAAACCTTCTCCTTTTCTGAAACAATAGTATAACATCACAAAATAGAAAACACACGATAAAACATCATGGATTCAACCTCTTTGATTCTCTCTTTGACTATGGAAGGATCTACTGCTTCTGCAGTTGTTGAGTAGGAGATTGTTTTTGTAAGGAAATTTAAGAAGGTATTACATTTATTGATATTTAAAAAAAACAATATAACTGGTAACTTGACAATTTAAACTCATATTAAAGTATTATATAAAGGACTGGAAGCAATCAATTTTACCTTTTGAATACCTTGCAAGATATCTTGTATAGATTTGTACTTTAAGCCAAATGTTGTTTTTTTCTGTCATGTCCATATCCTTTTTATTTCTTTAGTTACAATTATAGATGGTTGAAGTTCTTATATATAAATCATGGAGTTGTTTAGATGCCTCTTCTACTATATAACTACACATTTTCATTTACCATAAGAAAACGTAAAAGTTTAACACTGTAGTGTACAAGTTCTGCATCACTATACATAAGTATATACCTGTATACAAGGTATATAGTTCAACATTTTATATTATTGAAATCATAACATGGTGGACGAGGCCATTACTTGGCGCGCTCAGTTCATCAATTGACCGGGTCAGATCAGGAAATCGTTCGTCTGCTACGTACACGTTGTTTTTATAATGAACATTTAAACGTACGGGGTCGCCAAAGAATTCTCAACGCCTTAAAAAACTCGAAAAATACTACTGTAGTAAACCTTGTGCTTTGATTAACATTTGATAACACTGAATATTTTAATATTCTTCGCTGATAATCGATAATTTGATTTATGATATCGCAAGTTCTTTAAATATTAAAATAAAATTTAACTAGCTATACAAGTAGTATTGAATGTGTTAGCAATTACTTTTTTTCATACTTCAAAGCGATTTTACAATTCTGGTTTTCTAAAATATGTACCGGCTCTTCGTATCTTTCAACTTATATTTTGTCAAAAATTTTATTTTTAGAACGAATGTATGATACACTTTTAATCGTGGTGCAATTAGAAATTTAAAGAAAACAAATTCTTTCGTCCAAACTTTTTCGAATTTTCAATATATACTGGATAGTAAAAAGCAACATGTATTAGGACATGAAAAATTGTGTTTTTTTCTCTCTCATAAACATACAGGAACAATATTGTTTAATCCCAAGTGTTTCTTTTTTTGTCACTAATATTAAATTAAAATTAAAAAGTTCAATTATCAGGCAAAGTTGACCTTAGATGGATTTGGCCATTTTTCAGGTCCTTTTTGGTTGTATAGTTCTTCAACTGTTTCGGTTCTTATACACCCTCGGCTCTCAAATATTTGGCATTGAGCGTTCCTGATGAAGGTAAATCCAGAAAAGCACTTCGGACGCATGAAATTTATAACGTGCTGTTTCATTTTTATTCACTTTTTTTGAATGACTGAAGAATAGCAAAATGGTGAAATCAGAGAGGTTAATTTGTCATGATGAAATTAGTTTCGATGTCATTTAAGGTTTGTGACCGCTTCTGTGGCCTGTGAATTATGAATTTTCAAACTGCAATAGTATCAAAACAGCAAAGATAATGAATAATAGAGATGGGCCATTTTGTACATATACCCAGGGGAAATTTCGTGCAAAGCATAATTATTGATAGTTTCATTGCATTTAATAGAAAAAGGTAATTTTGGTGAAAATACAATCAAGACTTTAATACAGAAAATTTTGTTATAAAATTGGAAACATCTCGTGCTGAGTCACTAAAGTCGAGCGAGCGCACCCTAGAAGGTGTACTTGATTTGGTCCATATTTATATCTATTTTAACCAATATCTAAATTTATAAACTTGTTTTAAGGAAATCATTGCTAGCACTGCATGCAATAATCCTCTATCTATCAAGTACCGATTTTCCAAATATCAGAGTACAAGGGGAAAGCCTGTGGATTTTCTATAAAATTTCCATATGTTTAACATGGAAGCAACACAAGGGTACATAATCCTTAAGAAAAAAACCCAAAAAGTTTGAAGACAAAAACCAGGTGTAAATTTTTAAGACAGAATCAACAAAATGAAAGAGAATTTTCACCCAGGAACTTTACTAAGACTGACAGGTGGAGTAGAATGACTACAACCACACTGAATGACATCATGAGTGTTAAAATGGTCAGTCTTGTCATCCCACTTCAAATCATCCAATGCGTGGAGATTTGGTGAGTTGAAGGCGCATGCCAGACTTCATGGAAGAAAAGAAACGTAATAAGCCGCTCATTAGAATGTTTGAACCTATAGCTACAGGTGTAGCAATACCCCTGAAAGAGATGACGAATAAGAATAACAATGTCGGAAATGAAATTATATGAGCTTGAGCTTCAAGCTGGTTTTAAAAAGCGATTTTGTTAGACAATGTTTATGACTTATACTATCAACGAATAAAATTAAACTGAATATATTATTTAATTTTTTTATTATACACAAATATAATAATGTATGAAAAGACGGCAAGTCCCAAAGAAAAGTCACTCGCCATGCTGGCAAGTGGAATTATAATTCGCAAATTTGGTTTGCACAAAAATAGTATGTTGATGGCAATTACTCCAATAAGGCGTTAATTAACGATTTCGTCCATGTTTGTTGACATTGCAGATCTCATTTAGCTTAGCATTTTTACTATTCTCAACATTCTCTTCATCTGCTATAGCATCTGCATAAAATCCGTTAAAATGGCAAATATCATTATTCATAGGCAACAACTCTTAAAAGAGCGAAGACAAAGATAAAAAACGATAACCAAACTCATAACTGGATAAAGAAACTGACAATGCAATGGCAAAATACAGAACACTAAAGACAAACAACTGTACACAAAATACAACATAGGAAATCAAACACTCGGCAACACGAACCCCACTTGAAAACGAAACAATATACGATTTCTGAAAAGTTGCCTTATTTAAAGATCTATTGTTGACTGTCATACAAGTGAGAGGTTTAGCTAGCTATAAAACCAAGTTCAATCCACCATTTTCTACATAAGAAAATGCCTGTACCAAGTCAGGAATATGACAGTTGTTATCCATTCGTTTGATGTGTTTGAGCTTTTGATTTTCCCATTTGATTAGGGACTTTCCTTTTTGAATTTTCCTCGGAGTTCAGTATTTTTGTGATTTTACTTTTTGCTGTGACCATTGTTACTTCTAAAAAAGTTCTCTCTAACTATTACAGTTTACAACATAATATTTTATACTAAACTTCGAAATGGGCTTAATATTGACATTCTATGACCAATAACTCCAAAAGAGATTGTACGGTATTTCTGAAACGTTCATATGGGATAGACCTTGAAAGGCTGATAACTTTTACCCTGTTCAGTTTTGCTCTTACTGCATAATTTTTGCAATATAAGCCAAAAACAGTTTCGCCCCTAATTATTTTTAGAAACAGCAGCTATGTTCGTGTAAGAATCAAATTACAGGATAAAACTTAAAACAAGATTCCCAAGGAAATTCAGTTCACTTTTGTTTACATTTAGCCTAGTTATTACTTTGGAAAAGATATTTAAAAAAATATACGACAGACGCTGTGATGCTGTTAAGTTGCTTTTCAGAATGTTGTTTATGTATACAAGTTAACGACTACTGAACAGTCTGACCATAGCCTGAACAGACTTAGTTGACTGCATGCGAATTGTCTGAACAGTACTGAATTTACCGCAGTTGATAGACGGAAAGATTACTGTTCAGTCTTAAAATCTGTTCAGATTAAAATGACCGTTTTAGATCAAAACTGGTGTAGTTTCTTCCACCAAGTCTGATAAATTCGTGTTTCTGTATTATCTTTAGAAGATAGTCTTTACACTTTTCTGTAAATCCATTACGTAAATTCCTATAGCAGCTAATTGCATGGAAATTTTCAGTTGAAGCTCTTAATCACGATGTAAGACAACGAGATGTAAATATCGAAAGTCAAATATACCGTGACCTTTGAGAGGTGAAAAATAACAAAGGGACATTCAAACTCATAAGTCGAAAAGACAAACAACAGTATAAAAAACACATCATAGAAAACTAGACTGAGCAACATGAACCCAACAAAAAACCCGGGAAAGGGATTTCAGGGGCTCCGGTAGGGTAAGCAGATCCTGATGCACGTGTGGCACCCGTCGAGTTGCTCGTGTAAGTTCAAACCCGGTTGCAAGTCTAATTCGGTAGGTCACATTCTAAGTTATTTAATTAGGAAAGAATCAATGACGTCTTATGTACACACTAAGTAAAACTGTCACTTTATAGCGAATTTATTTCAAATGGCGTATTAAAAAAACCGCTTACAGCTTTTGGGCTTCGTCAATTTTTAACTGATGACGACTATTGTACTTCGATTGCTAAAGGCGTTTCATCACAATTGATCGCAGTCAATAAACAGATTTCAACTGCAGGAAAAAATAATTAAAAAATCTTATAAAAAAGAAAGAAACATTCGAACATAAATATAATGGCTAAATATGACTGATATTAAGAAGTTTTTAGTTAAATGTGAGTTGTATGAAATGATTTACATCTAAAACATGTAATACATATATCAATTAAAAGGTAGAATTAAATATATCATTATAGTTTCCGTCTTACACAGCTGTACGCTGAAGACAAGTGAAGCGTAAACCTTACTTGTTTGTCTAACATCTACATATATAGCTGTATGCAAATCATGCAAACGTAATTGTTAGAATCAATATGAAGAAAAGGAGTTGTGGGTATATGTCAATAAGCCGACATCCCAATGACAAAAATACCAAAAAGACATCAAGACATATGCAAGTTTTATCAAAAAGCAGTCATGTCTCCATATGCAAACATTGATTTTCAAATTTATCATTCAGACTTTATTTTCAAAAAACCTGTTAGTACAAATCATTCTAAAATGTTCGTATATTCAAGCATTTTTTTGCTTCTGATTGGATGTGTAGAGTATAAATTTTAATCAGTTTTTCAGCAACATCAGTTCGGCTTGGTCCTGTACCTAGCCTTTTGGAAATGAACTATACAAGTTAATAAATTGTACCATTTTGAGTATTTTCATAACTCATAACAAAAGGGTTGGCATTCAAATCTAATTCTTTAATCGAAATTTAAAGTATGATTTGTTTTCAATCTAAAAAACAAATATTTCATTTTCGTTCCGGATGTGCTTAATTTGAGAAAACATGTAACTCGTTTGCAACATATAAATTGTCTTCAACTTTTCTTCTCAAATTGGCCTTGTTTGAATGCATTCAAATACAAAACCACTTTTTTCGGTCAGTAACTAATGATCAAAATGAAATCATTTTTAAAAATGTTTATGAATTTATTAAAGAATAAAATGAAATCATTTCTAAAATATGTTTATGAATTTATTAAAGAATCAAAGATGTTTCTTATTATGTAACATACCATAATAAAAGAAACTTTGTCGGCATGCTCACATAATCCACGACACCACATTGTTACTGGGCAAACAAAACTCCATAGATAATTAAGTTCAGAGACTCATAACTCCTACAAAAGTCAACTGATAACAAATTCATGTGGATATGCACATCTACATATGTCTTTATAACTACAAAGTTTTATGAAATTATGTTGTTTGGTTTCAGAGGAGTTGCGATGAAAAACGGTTGCAGTAGTAAATTTAGGCCAAAATTCTAAGTTCCAAAGGGGCATAACTAGAAAAAATTTAATCATAATTTCCTATGCACATCTACATATTATGACCTTATTATCTACAGATTTTCATAAAATTCTGTTATGTCATTTCAGAGAAGTTGACATGGCAAGAACAGGACGGATGGGAGAACGGGTAAAAAAAAATAATTATACCCTACGCAACTTTGTGGCGTGGAGTATAATAATGTACATACTGTGTACAACCTTTTACGTCATCACTTTTCGAGATCATTCAATATATATATATATACAAATGTCATTGTATTGTATTTTAATTATACGAAAATAAGGAGATGTGGTATGATTGTCAATGACACAACTATCCACCCAAGTTCAAATGAATGAAATGGATGTAAGCAATTATAGGTAACGGTACGGCCTTCAACAATGAGGAAAACTCATACCTATAGTCGGCTGTAAAAGGCCCCGACGTGAAAAATATGAAATAATTCAATTGAGTAAACTAACGGCCTAATTTATAACGAAATAATTTACGAAAAAAAATATGACACACATGAACCAACGACAACCACTGAACTACAGGTGACTTGGGACAGGCACATAGAGAATGTGGCGGGATTAAACATGTTTGTGAACGCTTAAACCTCCCTAACCTGGAACAGTGATATTACAGCACAACATAAGAACAAACTATAAAAATCAGTTGAAAATGGCTTAACTCAACAGATCGATACGAAGCAGAAAAACAACTTAAAAACACAGACCGGACGTGGCAAGGTATTTATACATCCCTAACAAAAAAAAAAAAAAAAAAGGCACAAAGTACAGGTCTGAGAGTGTTTGCAGTTACTGACAGTTAGTTCAAAGCCAATAACAACTTATAAAAGAAATCATGTATCTAAGACTAATGTATCAATCAGTAAACATGCAATATCCAAAGGATTAATTGTAAAGAAGTCATTAACAGTCAGAAAAACATGACCTTGTGCAATTATGCATTCTTTAAGAAAATTCTACTGCAACAAATTGTTTACGGAAGTAGACTTTATTATATTGAATAAATTGTGTCTGATCCCTTTTGAATCAAAACTGCATGTTTAAATTTTCAAAATAAAGTCTACTTAACTACTTTTCTTGCACTTTCAAAAATTAAGAAACAACACGAGCACGGATGTCTTTTGGATTTATTGTATGTTTGAATTAAATGGAACATTTCTTTGATAATTAGAAAAATTTGTAAAAAAGCAAATAAATTAAAAACTATCATCTTTCCCTTAAAATTTACATTTTTTCTTTACTCTTTACTGATATGCAAAAAATAATTCAAAACTAAGATAATTTAACTCATTTACGTTCAATGTAAATTGAATTATTAGAATTACATCTTTCGCAGTTCAAAATGTACCATTACAAAGACTTTAACAACACTTAAAATCTTTAAACGAAAATCGTCTTCATCATTTTATCTATATGACATAATTGTGATCGAATGCTTTTAAAATATCAAATTTGGCAACCAGATAAATCAATTGGTATTTGAATTTATTTAAATACTTAACAAACGTGAAGTGAAAAAAAAAATAAATGTAAAAACTACTTTTGTCATACATTTATATGACTTTTGTATTTGAAATTACATTATTGAAGAACCAAAAATACTAGATGTACTTGCCAACTGTCAAATTTGAATTTCAACATTAAATTAATAAACGTTGATTGCAAGAATGATATAAGTACAATATTGTCAAGAAAGAGAAGTTATCATATTGCAATAATCGTACAGAAGGAAGCTGTACTTTACCTCAACAGAATGCTTTATTACAATACCTCAACAAAATGGTTTATTACCATTTGCCGTATTGTAGTTGCTTATCTTTCAATGGTAAAAAATAAAAGAAACAAAAACTTTTCAAATCGTATGCGTCCGATTCGCTTTTCTGGAATGACCTTAATCATAAAACGCTCAAAACCAAATTTTTGAAAGCCATGGACGTATAAGAACCAACACAAAGTTCTAAAGAAAATCTCCGGATTTAAATACATATGCAACAAACCATTTGCATTTTTGAGACACTGGTAGAACAGACAATTTCCTGTAATATAAGCAAACTAAAAACTAAAGCCCTGTTCATTGATAATTTTCTATGTTTTCTATGTATTGTGTGCGATTTTGTCCCATGTACATTTACCCCATATCCTTTCATTTTCTAAAAATTTTACCTCATTGCCAAGTAAAGACGGAACACTCTGCACTCATAATAACTTGAGCACAAGAATACTTCCACAGTGGAATTCAAACAAGACTGCAATGCACAGCAACTTTTAAACGTTTAATCGAAAGGACCGATTATCAAATACCAAAAACGTTCACCGCTTAACCGGAACTCTTTTTAATTCAATAGATTTGATATCACTAAAAAAACAGATTATTGTCGTAGGCTGATGAAATTCATAATTTCACTTTGATTAAATTTGTGTAGACCTGCATATAAATATGCCACCTCCATCGTCCAAAGATTGGTCATACTTTAAACAAAATGCCGACTCAAATTGATTGGAATGAAAATTATGTGAATGGAATTAGTGTATACGGATGGTACGAGTAACATACTTAATCATCCCAAATTGAAACACCCCATTGAATTCTCTGAGACGCCAGAGAAAACGAAACAATTGTCGGTTTCAGATTTTTTCAATTCGTCAATATTAAGATATTATCAACCCTATAATGAATAGGGTAGTATTAAATTTTTGAAAATAAATTTTCTTTAGGAAGCGTTAAAGCCAAGCCTTATAATGCCCAAGGATAAACTTCAAATTCATCTTATGACAGTTATTTTCCATTCGTTTGATGTGTTTGATTTTTTAATCTTGCCATTTGATAAAGGACTTTCCGTTTGAATTTTCCTTAGAGTTCGGTATTTTTGTTATTTTACTTTTCATTTAACCATGCATTTGTTGAGTACTGTTGATAAGGCATTTGAACATCAACTAAACTACAGTAACCGGTTGATCAGTCGAAAGATTATCCGAGTAACTAATTAGGTAAAACTGTTCAATTTGACAACACTAATTTAAACAAATTGTACAAGAATAGAAAATTTGAACATTGTTTTAGAACCAAACCAAGAAACTGCTAATCATATCATACTTCTGCTTGATATTTGGAATTTTACATAACAATAAGGTAAATTTAACCATCAAGTAAAAAATGGTCGTTTATCTACAATGAACAACAATGCGATGAAAGGCATCATACTAAGGCGCGTAATACATATTGTCATGGATTTTAAAAGAACTTCTGTGGTATATGTGCTCTGCTTGTGAAGACTTCTTTAAAACGCACAATGTTACAAAAACTCACGACCAAAGATAAGTGCAGTTAAGAAACAATGCATAGCTGTGAATTCTGGAAACAATGAAGATAAAAAAAAAAAAAACTAAAAACCAAACACAATTTATAAACAATTTTTATCAAAAGGACCATCAGAAAATTTTGAATTTTACTGGAACCAAATACAACACTGTAATTCAGACCTCTTGAAATACACCAAAGAAGATGTGATAATAAAACTCTAAGCCTTATGTGTGTAGAAAGAGAATATAGAATGGTGAAATATTGGATAAAATTATTATGTACTGATAATTGCATATTAAAAAAATTGTTGTAATGAAATGTTTAGTAGCTTTAATAAAAATCCAAATAATAGGCAGAATTGGTGCTGTAAGATTATAGATATGTTGGGTAAATATGGTTTCAACTATGTATAGTTAAGCCAAAAGGTAGATAATGTAGATTGTTTTCTGAGACAATTAAAAGAGAGAATGGTTGATACATTTATATGCGAAGCAAATGCTTTATTTGAAGTATAAAATAAATGTCAATTATATAAATATATTTTTGTACACATACTTACAATGTTACTTAGACACAAAGGTGAATTATATTCATAAACCTTATATTTGTAATACCGTATTTGTGCACATAATTTGAATATAGAGACAGGACGATATTATAATATTGACAGGAAAGATAGATTATGTACTTATTGCAATACAAGTTCCATTGAAGGCGAATTTCATTTTTTATTGGAATGTAATAAATATGCTGACATTAGGGAAAAATAAATCAAACAATATAATTGGAGACACCCTCTTCTTATAAATTGATACAATTGTTACTATACTATATATAAAAATATTAATTTTCGTGAACCATTTAGGTCACGGAAATTCCAAAATATGGCATCAGTAAGGAGAGTTGTACAAATAATGTGAATACACAGAACCCCGATCCAATTTATCTTTTGCTAAAATTATTCATCATTTTCTGTTTTGTATGTACATGTACTAACAACATTCTATTTTTCTATAATTTCGATTAAAATATTCTAAAACCTGCAGTTAAAATAGGTCACATGCCCCAAATAAACATTCCCCGATTGGTTGAACTACTGTGGCCTCGATGTAAAGCAACGCAAGCCTCGATGCAAAGAACATGCTTCCCAAGAGTAAGGAGAGTTGTACAAATAATACGAATACACAGAACCCCGATCCAATTCATCTTTTGCTAAAAGTGTTTATCATTTTCTGTTTTGTATCTACTAACAACATTTCATATTTCTATAATTCCGTTTTATATATGCCAAAACCTGCAGTAAAAATAGAGGTATGTCCCAACTTAACATTCCCCGATTGGTTGAACTGCTGTGGCCTCGATGTAAAACAACGCAAGCCTCGATGCAAAGCACACACAAAATTTTCCGTTAATACACAACAATTTCCGTTAATATGTTGAACTTCGACCCCTGGATTCAACCGATTCACAAACAGAGATGTTCTTGCGCTCAAATGTAATTCTAAGTGAAGTATATTGGTAAAGTAAAATTCTAATCTTTTACAGAAATATATACACATTTTATCATTAATATTTTGTCATGCTTTTGTATATTAACTTTTATTTCCGCTGAGCTATAGTTAAATTTAATGCTATACAAATTTTGTTACGTCTAGCAATAGGAGTAAGAATATTTCGCGCCAAAACAAGGAAATAACGTGCAATATTAAACTATTATATCATGTTTTTGACATTTCCAATAGAAAAAGCCTTTGGTATCAGCAATTGTGGTAAGTATTACTTATTATTGTTAAGGTTCTCCAGATCTGGTTCTCTTGATCTTCTTGACGGTCAATTTAATCCCATTTATCAATTATTCCCGATGACACTTTTTTTTACAGAAATGTCAACCCAGTCGATTTGTGTCATGGGTGAAAATCTGATCTATTTGATGAAATAATTTCTTCTTTAACTGTACATGCAATATTTTTGTTAACAAACCCTTTGCATGTCTGCAAGGTAAATGGGTTATGTATGTGTTAATTGTGTAATTTCAGTAATTGTGTAGTTTGTGTCGTCAGTGCAGTGCGTGATCACGTGATATTATTATTTGTAAACAAACGGGCCCGCGATGTAACACGTGTCGGAATTATCCATACTAGGTGCAATCAATCTTATATTTCACTATTTGATGATATTTCTGTGAGTTTTAGTAGGTGTTTCAGATCAGAAGTCATAGATTCATAGGCTCCCGATGTAACACGTGTCGGAATTATCCATACAAGGTGCAATCAATCTTATATTTCACTATTTGATGATATTTCTGTGTGTGTTAGTAGGTGTTTCAGAACAGAAGTCATAGATTCATAGTACGATACTAGTGTTAGTGTTCCAGGGTTGCATTCTATATCCAGAGTCGGATTTAGGGGTGGGGCAGGGGGTTGATTATATAGGGAATCACTGAAGCATGACCGGAGCGGGCCCCCACTTACGAAAATTTCTGGATCCGCCACTGATATCGTAGCAGCTTCATAGGGCTACGTAGATTTTTGACTACTGAACGTGTAGCTAGCCTAGCTGCTAAATAGATAAAGTCATGATAGCAGCTAGGCTAGCCAGGGTTAATTCTCACTAAGGATTTTTGGCACTGGTGAGTCCAACAGTAAGAAAAAGATATTTTATTGCAATATAATTTATTATTTTAGTCTTTATGACCTAATAGAGCAATGAAATGACATTAAATTAAGATTACTAGGTTTGCTATAAAATGATGATATGTGTGTTCAGTTTATACAAAATATTTCAATCTTGATGCATCTTTGGACTCGCCAGTTTTGAAAATGGTGAGTCCAGACAGATTTTCGTGAGTCCAGGATTCGTGGACCCGCCTTAGTGAGAACCCTGCTAGCTACATGTTTAGTAGTAAAAAATCTATGTAGCAGCTGCTACTAAATTGAATGCAACCCTGTTTAGTAGATAAATACATGTACACGTAGTTGTGATTTCATTTTATATGAAACTTCTTTGCCTTTGAAAACAGAGAATATAATCTTTTTGTTTTCAGAAATTCCGTTGAGCATTACAATTTGTATTGTATTGAGGTGCTATACATGTTGACCTTTGTCTTTGAGAGCGGTTAGTAACAATCCCGGTTCTTAGAAATGTAGACAATGGACACAAATGTGAACCATGACGATATGGGTCACTGACATTTTTCTCTGATTTTAATAACTGAATTATCTGTATTTGCAATATCTTTGTATTTCATGTGTAATCATGAACAGATCTTCAATTTGTTCAAGTTAATACACAATAAATTGCTATTTAGGGAGCTACCATTTGATTTTTATTTTAATTGTAATCTCTGTCCTGCCTTTTTATTTTTCACTCTATTCGGTCCTGCCTTTTTTTCATTAGTTTATCCTGACTCTTTTTACATAAATTGTCATCCTGCCTTTTTTTTTGCCAAGTTACTCATCCTGCCTTTTTTTACTCAAAACTCCTGTCCTGCCTTTTTTTCAAATTTCATCCTAGCCCCCCATAAAAATCAAATGGTAGCTCCCTTATGATGATGAAGAATTTGTAAGCTCACATAAAGATGGCGGAATGAATCTTGATATCATTGTATAATCTAACACGAGACATTATTATTTGTAAACAAATGTCGAAACAAACACTTGTCGGAAATTTCGATATCATTCTAAATTTTGGATTATTTTTACAGATTTTGCAAAATATACTGGATTCCACCTATTTGTCTAACCAAATTTTTGTCTTGAACTAAAATGCCCATGAAACTTATGCAAAAGACAATACATTATCATCATCCATATATATACATGTACATGTATGTAAAATAGCTATACTATAGTCTGCACGAAGCAACACATTGAAAATATGATTTCAACAAACATGTTCAATACTTGAAAAAAAAATACATGCAGTGAAATTTTTTGGTTAAAATACATATATATGGTTGCATATAATTTCTGTAATGCTTTTTCCCTTCATATTAGTATTACAAAATGTACTAGTCCGAGATTACTCTTACTTCCCAGGCCACGGCCCCAGCTTGTCTGGCAAAACAGTGAATGTACATGTACATGTATGACAGTATGTATACTAAAAACTACATGTATTTTTAAAATTCACATGGTGTGGTCCAAAGTAAGGAGTAATATGTTTGTAACGCTCAGAAACGAGATGTTGATCCCCCAAACCTGTCCTTTTTATAATTATGAATACTAAAATGCTCCATATGAAGCCAAAATGTCTTGCTTTTTAGTTTTATGAATGCTTAGTCATGTCCACTGTTTTAAATCGTGATTTGTAAATTCACTAACGAATTGACTTATTTTTTGGCAGTCACCATTGCACATTAACACTGACAGCTGCTATTGTAGGTGAGAAACCCTTTCCTTATATATAAATAGACCTCTTTAGAGTATGCTTGAAAATTTAGACGCCTTTATGACGTCATTTACTGGATAGAGGGGACCGCCTGTATCACTGCACTATTAAAGATCATCAGGTATCTTTGTGATCATCAAGATAAACTATCAATAATAATTGTTCTAAAAGGTTCTTAATAACATTTCTCTAAGACAGAAGTGCTGATTATCAATTATAAGAATTTAATTCACCAAAATGATTCGTGTAATAAAGCTTTTTTATGCCCCTGCCATAGCAGAGGGGGCATTAAGTTTTACCCTTGTCTGTCTGTACGTACATGTACGTACGTCCCAAAAATTGGTTTCTGTTCTCTAACTTAACTTAAGTTTGCCTCAACCAAATGTTATCAAACTTATACACAATGCTTATTACCACAAAACACAGATCAAGTTTGAATTTTGGTGGCGTCACTTTTACCGTTCTAGACTTATGCCCCTTTACAAATTGAAAATGCTTATTGCTAAGTTTTAATTTTGGTGGCGTCACTTTTTGTTTCAAATTGAAAAATTGCGTTCTCTAACATTAGTTTGCCTCAACCTAATGTTATCAAACTTATACACAATGCTTATTACCACAAAACACAGATCAAGTTTTAATTTTGATTGCGTCACTTTAACTGATCAAGAGTGCTGCCCCTTTATAAATGGAAAAATTGCAAAATTTTTAGGTTCCATTCTCTAACTTGAGCTTGCCTCATACAAATGTTATCAAACTTTACACAATGCTTATTACCACAAAATACAGATCAATTTAGAATTTTGGTAGCGTCACTCTATCCGTTCTAGAGTTATGCCCCTTTATAAATGGAAAAATTACAAAATTTTTAGTTTCCGTCCTCTAACTTAAGTTATCCTAAACCAAATGTTATCAAACTTATACACAATGCTTATTACCACAAAACACAGATCAAGTTTTAATTTTGATGGCGTCACTTTAACTGATCTAGAGTTCTGCCCCTTTATAAAGGAAAATTGCAAAATTTTTAGTTTCTGTTCTCTAAACTAAGTTAGCCTCAACCAAATGTTATCAAACTTATACATAATGATTATTTCCACAAAATACAGATCATGTTGGAATTTTGGTGGGGTCACTGTAACCATTCTCGAGTTATGCCTCTTTATAAATGAAAAGAAAATGCAAAATTTTTAGTTTCAGTTCTGTAACTTAAGTTTGCCCCAAACATTATGAAACCTTTACACAATACTAATTACCACAAAACTTAGATCTGACATGTACAAATTTGGGTAGCGTCACTTTTATCGTTCTGAAGTTATGTTCCTTTATAATGTTGTATGCAGCTGGGGCATCATCTGTGTCCATGGGGACACATTCTCCATTTATTTTTTTAAAGTAGGTCTGGCTAAAAGTTGAAAGGAATGGCAAAACTGTCTTACAGGATCCAGTGTTCACAAGTACTACTTTAAAATCTAAAAACTTTTGAGAGAAAATACAAAACTGGCTGAACAGTTAAAGCAAACGAGACTCAAATTAAAAGAACAGTTTCTGATCAAGGTATAAACCAAAAAAAAACAAAAAAAAAACAGCCATCACATATACATATACTATTATATATATAGAAAGAAAATATTTGAATCATGGATTGACATCTTGGTTTGATATAACTTCATTATACATTTTTTGTAACATGCCTAAATTCAATATATTGATGATGAAAAAACCCAATACATTAAAGAGTTTGGTGGTGAAAAACCCAATTTGATATTTGCTTGAAGGGTGAATTGGAGTTAATAATGCAATTGAAAAAAACTTTAATTGGTAAAAACCCCAATTTGTGAATTCTTGCTCTGTTATATATGCTAAATCTGATTAGTTCAGTTTATGGGGAACCAGTACTGGTAAATCAATAATATGTGGTGTGTTGTACATGTATCAGAATAACAACATCTCATCAATGGGGATTAGTTGGTCAACCACCTTAATCATAGTTGTCATGGTCTATTGGCATGTTACAGCTTAAAATTAAAAGGCCAAACCTCAGAAAATAACAATAAGACCTATTAATATTCTGGTGTAAGAATTTCATCCTTCATTTAAATAAATGCCACGAGGATTATTATTAATTTACATGTAAAACAATTCTAGAGGTCAATTAATACACAATCTCAAGCAATAGACAAAATACAAAACTAAAAGTACAGCCGATTGCTGAAATGTATTATTACATGTATTTGCAAGACTTAAAATATTATATTGTTCACAACTTTTTTGGGTTCAACCTAACATTTTATAAAACTTGGATTTCGTTGTGGCTAGTGGCTATATATATATATATATATAGTCTAAAAAAACATCAATTACAAAAGCCAATACTATTGTGACATTAATTTGAGAACAACAAAAAAGATGTATATTTTAGGGATATATAATTGGTCATACAATAACATGTAGATTTGAAATTTTATTTTTATTGTGATGTCAGATTTGAATGTCGACTTCAGGAATGGGGGTTGGTTAAAGACTGGATGTCAATCAGAGTCTTGTATATGTATATATTGATTCAGTTGTGATGGTAAATAGACACTGATAGATAAGTCTGATAACTTTTTATAGTGTAATGTTTGGTCACCTATAGCTATTTACAATGATTATGTGGAAATATGATCTTATTTCAAAAAGAGGGCAGCTCGGCAAATATTATTATACTAGTGCGTGAACTACTTGCTAGAAACGGAATGTTTTTACCACAACTTTGTATGTTTCAACTGGGATATGTATATGTAATATGATATAAACAAAACACATGTCTTTTTCAGGACTTCTGATCCATGTTTGGCACGTTAGTGGTTATTGGAAGGGTGAATGTTCATGACAGTCCTCTATTACAAAGTATATCACTGGACTGAGCTTTTTGTCCAAGTGTATTATTAAAGTGCTTTACTTTGAGCTCAGTTCATTGTTATGCAAATGCATTGTTTGTGAAATGAAGATTTGACAGACAACTCACATCTGCACATGATTTGCTGCAAGGTAATATGATTAAAACTGTCAGCAAAAGGAGCTGTACCATTCATTCAATGTTCCCATTTATGGGGAGATTAAATCATTTTATTTGCACTTGAGCCAAACATTTTTTTGTCCACATGGTCCATAAGCCAAATAAAAAAAGCACAAATTTACAAAACAATGATACTCCTGCTACTAAAAATATGATGGTACATGTAGGTGGTTTTGTAACACTTTTTTTAACATCTGTGCTGCCTGCTGATGAGTCCTGAGTGTAAAAGATCTTTCACTTATACATACCTGTAATGTTCCTAAGTATAAATTATATTTTTATCCTTTTGTCCTTCAATCCTGTTCATACATGTATTTAAAAGAATTTTAATCAGTTTGTAGGAGTTATGAGCATCTGTATTGGAATCTGCCATATCTGATATATTATCGTTACTATCAAACCATAATAATATATCTTTAATTTCCACATTTAAACAAAAACTTTTACTAATGATACTGGGAAGATCCTTAACAAATTTTTAGTTTTTTTTGTGTGGAAAAACCCAAGTAAGAAATGACCACCTCAAAGGAACACAAATACAACCATACAAATATTACATGCATACTACAATCCCATCATGCAGAAATGTAATGTGGTCCTCCTCTATTTTTAAGTTTTTGCTGCTATCCCAAATCAAATTTCTAAACTTATTTTATTGGAATAATTTGGCAATCCTTCTAAATCTTTTGCTTCTTTACGTAAATCTCTCCAGCGTCGGAGCCAGCTCCGCTAGCTGTGTTCCCTTAACGGATCATTTATAAAAATGTTTATGTATTCACATAGAAGTTATTTCACAGTTAAAATGTTGAAAGGAAATCCTCCAATGTAACGTTGCCCATGCACAAAATTTATTTACAGGAATATACATATTATAAACAGGAAGTAATCATAGCACGTTGGCCAATATGTAGATTTGATATTAAAAGCAATGTCTAGCTAAATAAAATCTATGATCGGTCAGCACTGATTTAATGATGTGTCTCCTACATGACAATCTTGATTGACCTGATAATGGTTTACTTTTACAACTGTGACTTGGATGGAGAGTTGTTTCATTGGCACTCGTAACACATCTATTTATATATATTGAACAGTCAAACGCAATATTGAATATAAGACTGCTATTTTCAGTGTTTGGTACATATTGACTGTCACTGGGCACAACAGTTCAACATAGAACCCTATGGGGAAAACCAGAGAACTCTTTTGTCAGAAAACACTGTCAAACATCCAAACATACTATCCACACTGATCTGTGTCCACACTTGTTATCTGTAGAACTAAACAATCTTTGTAAATACTTAAAATTAGCTGAGAAACTACGCTGCTAATTTTGAACAATTTTATGTATGTCATACTCTGCGTTATACTTAATATTGTACTATGTATAAGAGTGATTTAATGTATTTAAATGTAGTTAACATTTGATTATATGTCTGTTTATGTGAGATAGTGCATGTATAACTTGTCAAACATTGTATATATCCTATAAGCTGTACTTGCTTTTGGAATAAAGTATTATTATTGTCTGACACTATCCTGTAAATCAACAAGTGCCTATGAAGATTAAGGCAGATTACCTTCTTAATTAACATTAATTTATTATACAGGCTGTGTCAAACAAAACACAGGGATAAATCACGATAATTTGACGTGGACGAAAAAGGAAGCAGAACGTCAACTGGCCTGTTCTTTTGGACATAGGGGAGGCCAATTACTGGATGAAATGACAGTTCAGGATAATATAGGCATAATGCGTAAAGGTGATACCTGGGGATTTGTTGGAGTCGTTGACATGGGGGAGACAAACAATGCAATAATTACTACTAGTATTGCAAAAAGTAAAAAGGAAGTATAACTCGCAACACGTGCACACTGCTTACTGTTTACGTTTCGTGGATTCCAAGGATTCAGTCGACCTGTGGCCTATTACGTATCAAATCCAACAAATACACATCAATTGTATGTTAATATCTGTGAATGTGTTGATGTTTTGAATGAATACGGTTTTGACTATTAGATGGAGCAACAACAAACTTCTGTCTTACATTATTGATTCTTGGTAATGATGCAAGGTTTTCAAATTGTGTTGCCACTGACGTTTTTGATAACATTCCTCAATTTACAATAATTCAAGACATAAAAATGTATTAAAACAATATAAACAGTTTTTTGTAAATTATCCATCAGAATGTAGCAGGCATAGCCTTCGTAATGGTCAGCCTATAGTATGAGAACACTTTGAAGAAGTATTTAATTTCAATTTAGTGGTGAGTTTTGTATTCACAGGCTCTTGACAAAAATGCATATTAACATTACGGGAACAAGTAAAATGAGAAATAGGTAAGAGGAAGATGTTGTGAACGGGAATATGCTGTATCTTCTGTTTCTTGTGAAATCTTATCAGGCAACATTAGAAAACCCTTCCAGATAAGTTCCACAGTTGAAAGGTTAAAAAATACATCGACTGTTCGACACTTTCCACTGTAAGTTGCCAACCCCTGTAGATATCAACTGTCAAGATGAAGAACAGGAATAAAAGCCCTGTTCATTGATAATTTTCTATGTTTTCTATGTATTGTGTGCGATTTTGTCTCATGTACATTTACTCCATATCCTTTAATTTTCTATTGATTCTAGAGTTTGTCTTTAGTGATGTGTGGAGGCAGTAGAACGTTTCCCCGTGCTTGAGGTGTTTGCTCTTATAATATTTACAGTTATGGTGCGCTTGTTCATGTGAGAATTTCTCATATTTATACACCGTCAAAATTTCATGTTTGGTTAAATTTCTTCAAAATACTGGTCTGGTCGTCTGTTTTGTATATTGCCCTTACATACTATTTTAAACTGCTAGGTTTTCTTACAAATATTTCGATGTGCCCCGTGCTGTCTATCATTTGTTGTTTAGCTTTATATGTATTGTCTATCATTTGTTGTTTCGAAATTATTGGTCTTTTGTTGGGCAATGTATGACAAATATATGTTCAAAAACCTCGCCCGTAGTTATAAATTATGTAGTTCATTGACCGCTCCCGACATGTGTAACTTCAAGGCATATTTTAGCGGCGATCGATGTCTTTCAAAATTACTTTATTTTTATCAATAGTACCGCTTAAGTCGACGCTAGAGGTCGTTTTGACCTTGTTGTAGGGTATGAATGATTTGTTCATTGTCGAAGACCCTACATCAACTGTCAAGATGAAGAACAGGAATAAAAACCCTGTTCATTGATAATTTTCTATGTTTTCTATGTCATGTGTGCGATTTTGTCTCATGTACATTTACTCCATATCCTTTCATTTTCTATCGTAACGCAGGAAACCCGTGATGACCTTAAATATTCCTTCAATGGATTTATTTCACTTTGCAAAATATTTTTAGTGGTAGGAAACAGTATTTCACCTTCATTTCTAAATTCTGACTTAACTGAAAACCACTTTTGTCAACAGAGATGCATATATAGTGAGCAGAATAATAATCAAACAATTAAGCAAAGAGGCAATCATCCTTATACAAAGTATGGACCATTCATTTATAAAAATATAAAGTGTCATTCATGGTTTCATATATTGTTTTTAAAAAAGAATTTTAAGGATAAAATATTGAGATTGGGCTTCTTATCATTACTACTTGTAAAACTGGAGAATTGAAAATGCTAAATACAACATGAAATATACGGAGAGGTATTATTCTTTTCATCGTAGGGTGTTTAACAAATTATCTTAAAACATCATGTTGTTTGCTCGATGATAAAAGTAGAAAGAACGTTGCTTAAAATCGACTATTTCTGAATATTTTAATTTTTAGTGCGACAATGTTGTATCTAAAACTTATAATCGATTTGGCTAAATGACAGGTACTGCGAGCGTCATGTTTTTTGTCATGCATGCAATTATCTAAGTTATATGATTGATTGATTGATTGCTGGATGCTAAACGTCCAGTGGCAAATATTCCATGCATGGTCAGGAAGATAACAAATACAATAGGTAGGTCATGTAATAGAGCCGTCTGGGATGAAGGTCGAGGAAATTTGGACTGTCATGGGAAAAATGAGGGTATATTGGATAGGGACAGTAATTTAGCTTTTGCAACAGGCCACCTACGGGCCCCTCAAAGAGTTGTTGCAAGGGTTCTTTACGTACAAAGAGCGTGGCACTATCTTTACACGAGGCATCGGATCTTTACGTTGAAAGAGCGTGGCACTTTCTTTAAACGAGGCATCGGATTTAACGTCCTCATTCTGACCGGACGTGGCTGAGATGTTGTAAATCTCGCACAACCAAACGGACGCCTCTCTTTGGTGAGGATTTTACTGCCGGTCGGAGGAAGACCAATGGTGACCATAATTCTATGCACCAGTCACCCTTGGGACCCCGAATTACATGTAATGTAAGTAAGGTTTTATTAAATCAAATGGTTGTTTATTGTGCAGCAAGGTTTTTAATGTTGGTTGTCCACTAAATATTTAGACAGATCAGATAATTAAACTGGTTTAACCCCATCATACTGGACTTCTCCAATATGCCAGCCTTTAACATGTCAGGACATCTCTATTTTTTATTGCTGTTCCATTTCGCATCTTGCACTTTTCAGTTGCTAAGTTAGATATATATATTTTTTTGTCAATGGAAAATGGGGTAGGTTGTAGTTGAATTAATCTAGGGGTTAAATAAGGTATTTTTATAAGTGAATACAACTTCCAAGGGTTTTGTTTGGAGGATACATAAATCCCTTCTAGTAAAATTATAGACCCTTTTTATTTAATTTCCCCGTTTTTGACAGATTTCACCAAGATCTACACGACTAGTCTCAGCTAAAATATCCAAGGCTGCCTATAAAACAGTTTTTTGTTGATATTACTATTTTATTGTTGTTTTTTTTTCAAAGAGCATCATAATGGCTGGGATTATGATCTCATCTGGACTAATTGATAGGGACCTTTCCGGTGGCCATGTCAAAGCTATGCTTCAGACTACAATAATCTAGACGACTTCACTTATATCAGAGTTATACCCCAAAATTGTTTTGCTAGTTCAATGATTACCCGCCATTATTTGATAAAATACATTACCTCTTTTTTTGTCCTTTTTGGTTTATAGCTCTTCATCTTTTTAATAAGCTTTGGATTTTCAAATATTTTGACCTCGAGCATCACTGAAGAGACATTGAATGTCGAAATGCGCATCTGGTGCAGACAAATCGGTACCGTTTATGTTGTTACTCTTCCTAAGTATGAAAATCTCATGCGTGGGACAGCAACGTAATTGCAGTGGGAACAGGGACCACATTTTGTCCCCCATTTCTTCAATGCAATTTTATCATAATTGAAGGACACCTTTTTTATTCCCTATAATTGACTGCCAAATTTTAATTACTTTCTCATATTAGTAGGCCCTTCATGACTTCTTGCAGAATACTTGACAGGTGATCAACATTGAAAGGAGCAATATTGTTTTGAGTACTTTAAAAAGAATTAAAACCATTTACTCAGACAATCATCCAACCTTTACTTCAGAATCATGTAAAATATAATTTGAAGTTGACAGTTTAATGATTACCCTTTGAATTATACTACAAATTTAAGAATCATATCATAGTTTTCATCTCGGGCTGTACAACATCTCCTAGAATATTATCAGTTCAATGATTATGGGATACGGTAATGGAACTACATCTTACATATTTGTTAACCCGTTTTCAGAATTATATGATGCTAGTTGAACTCTACATTTCACATAGAATATTATCAGTCAAAGGATTTTGTGATATTAGCTGTACTTAACCATAAATTGGGATACTTTGGCTGTAGTCATAGACCCAGGGATGCTCATAGATAGAGGTTACTGAAGCATGCATAGACAGGCAGTCTCAGTTAACACATGAATAAAAAAGTGAAAAACGTATATAAAGTATATATAAAACAATTTCATATCAATCTTGATTATAAAAAACCGTATTTTATGAATGGAAATGTGTAAAAATTATCATGTTCTCTTCCATTGAAAGACCACTGACATACTGTAAATGCGTAGAATTTGGCTTATTGTTTGCTAGGGGGAAATACAACAAAGGTTTGGCATAAGTTAATATATATTGCTTACGCAGATCTACCCTGTTTCAAATCATACACAAACTGTAATGGGGAAAAATTTCAGCATGACAAGTAGATACGATAACGTAACTCTATATCTGATAGGTAGAGAAGCAAACAAAGGGTTAAGTTATTGTTTCAAAAATTAACTTGACATTTCAGACATGTGGCTTCCGAAATTTTCAATGCAGGTTGTAGTGGTTGACCAAACTAAAACATTTATACTTTGACATTTAGAATTATGTGTTTACTTTCGAATATTCGAAAGAAATCGAACATGTTGCCATCTTTTATATTTTCCATAACATACTTTTCTACAATTTAATGATCGGAAACGATTGAGTTGATTCTGTGAAGGGTAAAGATTGATTGCTTAATGTTGCAGTAGCTTATACTTTTATGCATTTGGATGGCGATAATAAATTCAATATGTATAGGTTTGTTATTTGGGTCGAGTTGGAAATTTAGACTCCCCTGCAAATGAGGTTACTATGTAAGATAGGGACATAAATTGTGCCCTGCAACAGGCCAATTACGAACCCCAGAGAGTTGTTGCTAGGTTTCATTAACGTGCAATGAGCGTGACACTCTCCTACACGAAACATTGGATCTAACTTCCCCCATTTCCATCGGACGTGCTTTCGTATTCATTCATCACAGACAGCCAAAGAAGAATGGATTTAGTACCGAAATGATAAATTCAGGTGACCATATGTATATATTCCAGTCGGCTATTGAGGTTCTAGGGGTGTCTATTCCTCTGTACACATTTTTTCAATTAATTTGAAAAAAATCTTATGCAATACCTACATCAGATAAATTATTTCCTTTTAACTGCCACAAATTATTTCTTCTCTTAGAAATTGAGAATATCCCTGTTTTCAGTTAAAAAGTTGCTTTTCAAAGATTATTATATAAATCACTCAGCTACTTTGGTGTTCATTATTATGATATTTTCTAAATGTTAATGGTCATTTGAGACATTTGAATTATTTAGGAGTTATGATACGCTATCACTTCAATTTTATCAATTACAATCTGAAACCTTCGCATGAGATACTTTCAATGTTGCTCCCTTTCTAGATAAACGCGTATAAGCACACCAAAATCCATAGAAATGTCTCGTATTCTTACGAATTTAAAGAAATCTTAAATTCATTGTCACTTGTTCATTATCTGCATTCGTGGCATGGAGCTATGGACATCAGTTTAAACAGATACATTGTCTCCTGCGTTGCACATATTTTATCTATCCAGGGGCAATAACTAAAAAAAAAAAAACACTTATTTTTGTTGTTCTTTAAAACATCTATAAATAAAAAGCGTGCGCAGGGGACAAAAAAGATTTTTATTGTATACTAAATATCTCAAACAGACCTTCAAGGGCGTTACTTATAGTATACTATAAGTTTTATAAAAAAAATGTACCCGTGAGAGCGCTAACGAGGCCATTTTCCATCAATTTAATATTTTCAAGGGTCATATCTCTTTTAAAAAAAGTCGATCGTCCACCATTATATTGATTGATTGTTGGTTGCTTAACGTCCAGTGGCAAATATTTCAGCGATTCAGGTTCTAAGGGTTTCTTGTTTGTTATACGTGTATTTGGTAGTATCCTTCAGGTCACAATATATAGGTGTTTTGTTCCACTTCTTGCTTCACGGTATATACATGTACGGACCTTGTAATTACTTCGTTTTAATGTTATGTCGTTAACTTTCAAAAATGTAGGAGCCATGTTAATGAATAACATGATTGTTTTTAAATGATGTTCATTAATGTTTCAAAGAGATAACTTTTTCGCATTCAAAATTTTCTATTTTTCGTTAAAGTCTAAAATCTCTTTGTTTAATGTTATAATTAGTCTAGTAACTGAATGAAACGAAAGGAAAACGTGATGTTTCAACAGTCAAAGAAATGTTTCTAAAGTACTTCACTTGTTTGATATGCAATTATTAAATAATGCATAAAAGGTTTCGTGCTGAGTGAGCAGATTCTATTCATTTAATAGTCGCAATTAAATAGCATTGATGTTTTACTAAAAAGAAAATAGGAATATACGGAGTAATTGTAAGAACTTTAAATATTTATATGTCGAACATGTTAAAGCTTAAACAGAAGCGATTAGTTTTACATCAAAATATGCGTGGAACTGATAAATGAACTGTAATTGAACAGTCTGTAGAACGGTTTCCACTTATGCGATAAAAAATGTAATGCAATTTGTACCTACCACGAGCGATATGACGGGTGCTCCACGTACGGGATCACTGATTTCATCCCACGTTTTTGGTAAGGGTCGGGTTGTTCTGTTATGAAGTATTATTCACATGTCCTAGCACTAGAAAAAAACCTCCGTTGGTGGATTGCTAGTCCCGAAGGCATTATCAGACAAGTAGTCAGTCCAATGCACAGTGGTCCTATGGCACCGATATGCTTTACAATGTAACTTTGATCAATGATTTATAAAATACGTTTTTGAAATTCACCTTTGATAAATTTAGAAATTATTAGGAAACTATTTGGATGGGTTAAAATTACATGTCTAAATGTACATGAAACTGATATAAGGGACATCAACAAGGCTCGGACAAGCACTTTTGTCTTAAACCCTTAGCTTCCAAAAAACGGCGTCCCTGGTTGCTATGTCAAGGCTCTGCCCTGGATTCGATGTGGTCCGTAACCCCCCCCACCCCCCGCCCTTTCCCCTGACCCAACCGAAAATTCTGCTTTTAATTATAAACAGTTTGATTATACCACTGCAGTCCATTTATCTACACTTTGCAAAACCCATTTATTGGAAAGAAAACAACCATTGTGCACACTAGCAAGAGGAAATTTTTGTTAGATATATTATGTTGTTTTGTTATATGTTTAGAATTACCGAATCAATAGTCATCACATTACTCTAGTTTGAATTCTTTTCTTCAAAATGTATCATGATTGGTCACTTCGTGCACTGTAATGAGTGTACCGAAAGTTAAAGATCATACATCGTCTACATTGAAGAAAACGTAATTTAAAAGCAGATATTTCCTCTTGATAAAGAATAATTATTATGATCATTCCTACTTTTAACATTATCTGTAATGCTAGAAAGGAAACATCCCACGATTTTAATGTTTTGTTATGAAATCTAAGGAAGTATCGTGGATGTCAATTAATCAAATATAGCTAGAAGATTGACTAGAAGGTCCGGTTTAGGCGTACAGAAAATGACCTTTATGTCTTTTGTACTATACTACTGATATTTGTTTCATTTAGAATATTATATTCCCAAGTCGTCTGAAAATAAGGACTAAAAACCGAAATGTAATTGGTTTTATTGTTAGAATTCAACCAACATATCATTTTTGATTGAAGTTCTTAATGACTGATATTTAAATTTTACTATTTCAAAATCCATAGACATTGTTTAAATGTTAATGTCTGAAGTACATGATGTAAAGCTGACCTTTTATAATTACAAATGTCGATACCACCAGCGCGTGATCTGTAGATGACTAAAGTATGTCTTACAAATGCACGTATACAGTCTTAAATGTTTGATAGAAGTCATAGATTTTATATTTCGACAGAAAAAAAATTCAAAACATGCAAGATTTGGTTTCTAACGCTGCATGCCATACTATTGATTAAATGCTTTGCGTCAAGGCAAATATTTCATACCTATTCAGAACGACATCACTTTACATTTAATATAATGGATGGGTTTTGCAAAATAGGCGGACCGGAATAAAAGAGTGGAAATGTAGACCACTACTGCTAAAATATTTCACCGTCCCTTATTCGTAACCTTCAGAACGGAGCATATTTCCTGTTAGGTCTCATTATGTATCATATTTACTAAGAATAATGAAACTGTTAATCAAGTAAAAGAATCCCAAAAATGATAATAACTACTTCTGAAAAACAAATCAACCCTACAAATTCTCAAAAAACACAAAAAACAAGGGCTAATGTTATGTATGATACTACGAAGCATTCCATACCTTTTTGAAAAGGTGAAACTTGTCGTGTTATTTTCATTTACCTTATTGACCCCTTACGAGTTGTTGCAACGTTTGTTTACATTTAAGAACCGTAGCAATGTCTTATTTAAGAAATAATTCTATCATGCCATGCTCTATGCTCATTTTAACATGGGTAGGCATTATATTTGTTAATATCTTAATACCGAGCGTTAGCGAGGTATTAAATGTTTACAAATATAATGCTTACCCATGTTAAAATGAGCATAGAGCATGGCATGATAGAATTATTTCGATTCTAATAGGAATATTTTGAACTTTTGTACTTCGATGCGGACATATAGTAGACGCTCGAAATGTCGCCATTTTGATTTGATGAACCAAAAACGTTATAGAAAATCAACAGTTTATCAATTTAAAAAAGAACAGAAACATTTAAACTTACTTTTAGAATGTTTTTATTTAATATCCTAGCGAGCAACACCAACAAAAATGTCCATTTTGATCTCTGGCGTTGTTCAAAATTCATCTGACGTTGCAATTTCAATTGTGACGTCAATCACGCGCAGCCCATGTTCTATTGGAATTAGAACATGGCTTTGTACCCAAAGCTAAAGAAGAACGTCATATTAGAATGTAGATTATCAAAGTTAATGCATATTTCTATACATTCAACCACCTTAGGGTTCTGTTGAGATGCAAAAAATCCCGAGTTCGTATGAATTTTCAAAAATATTGCTTAACATTAGAACATTTTTCTTTCCCTTTATTAATTTTTTCTTAACTTATTGCTCTCTCACGGAGCCTCGTTCTATTAATAAATATCTTCCTGAAAAACTGACAATGATGTATATATTTTTGCGTGTTGGTCAGTCTTTAATTTATGTGTAGTGTTTTGTCCACTTACTTTTTCTTTGGCCATATTTTCGTTTGTTTTTCTTCGACATTTTTTTTATTTTGCTTGTCTCTTTCGTATCGTCTGTCCCTTTTTTCTGTTTCTACCTCATGAATTGTAATTACTTTATTGTAAAATAATATCGATGAGTTAACGAGCATCCTTTACATATAAAGATAAGATGTTAGTAGTATGATTGCCAATGAGACAACTCTCCATCAGAGACCAAATGACAGGGTATTTTTACATTCCCACAACAAAAAATAACACATAGTGCAGATCTGAGAGTACTCGCATTACTGACAGCCAGTTCAAAGCCAATAACAACTAATACAAAATAATCATGTATCTAAGACTAAAATATCAATTAGTTCACATCCAACATCTAATGGATTTAGTGTAAAGACGTCATCAACAGTCAGTGAAAAATATGACC
Source organism: Mytilus coruscus (assembly GCA_017311375.1). Lineage (NCBI taxonomy): Eukaryota > Metazoa > Mollusca > Bivalvia > Mytilida > Mytilidae > Mytilus > Mytilus coruscus. Next base: position 11,243,573 of record CM029600.1, on the reverse strand, counting down.
TTGTGCAATGCCAAGATACAGGTATCGACAGGTTGTAGAACCGTAAATGAGCATATGTATATAAACATATACATGCATATTTCGCAATTAGTCCTATTACTTAATATGTATTATATATTCATAAATTACTTGGGTAATTTCCTAAATTGTGCTTTAATCAAGAAATTAAATACATATTCAAACTCAGACCATTACCTGTATCAGTGATCAACATTACCTGTACCTGTGATCAACATTACCTGTATCTGTGATCAACATTACCTGTATCTGTGATCAAGGCTTTTAATAAAAGTAAACATATTGGCGATTCTTCGCACATATAATGTGACTAGTAACATGTTCCAGAGGCCATACAATTCAAAAGCATTTTCAACATTAATTGCCAGAATTCACCTACATGATTCACGATAGATGACGTGAATCCATTCTACAATCTTTTGGTATAATAAAGGATGATGAAAATATCCCAAACGTTTTCTCTATAATTTTTTTTTTCAGAAATCACCGAATTTACGCACGAAATTGATCGTCATTCCCATCTTTAACAACGGTCATTTTAATATTTTCAACTACAAAAAAAAAAACGGAACTCGTTGTAACCGAGATCTCACAAATTCCTCATGTTCCACTCCTTTTCGTTTCCATAAAACTAAGTATCAGCGACTTATTCCTCCACTAATATTAACGTATAAGACAAGGCTGTCCTTTATCGGCCCTTTTATTTGTTTTGGCTGTTGAAATTATGGCCCAGAGATTAAGGAATAATAAAAATGTAAAAGGGATAAATATAAAATTAGATGGGAAAAGTCATAGTATCAAGATTTCACAATTAGCAGACGACACAACACTTTTTTGCAAGGATAAAAACGATGTGGTAGCTGCAATGAACGAAATAGAAATTTTGGTTCCTTTTCAGGTTTACTATTAAATAGAAATAAAACAGAGGGATTATGGATTGGGAAATTGAAATCGTGTAAAGATAAAATTGTCGGGATTAAGTGGGAGATAAACCTATTAAAGCTTTAGGGTGTTTTCGGACATGACAAAGAAGAATGCAAAAATTAAACTGGAATGGTAAAATAGAAAAGATGAATAAATTATTTATGATATGGAAAAACGAAATCTTTCAATTTTAGGAAAATCCTAATTATAAAGACTTTAATATTGCCTTTGTTTACTTTCTTGGGAAGCGTCTGTCTAACTTCAGAAAATTATCTAAAAGAAATAGAAAACAGTAGTTATAAATATATTTGGGATGGGAAACCAGACAAGGTTAAAAGAAACATGATGATTGGTCCATATGAGAAGGGGGTCTAAAATGATAGATTTTAAAAGTTATTTTGTGGCTTTAAAAGCATCATGGGTAAATAGATTGGTAAATGGTAAACTTGCGACTTGAAGCTTATACCATTTAAATACTTAAATGTTTCAAACAATATTTTGTCAATATTTAATATGAATCTTGGTGATATTAAATCTTTAAGATATTTTAGAGATATTCCTGCGTTTTACAAAGAAGTAATAAAGTCTTGGAATTTGAGTGGCGGGGGCAAACAAAACAACCAGACACATTTGTCGATATTAGAAAGCAAGTAATATGGGGAAATAAATTTATAAAATTTGGTAATAAACCAATTATATTTGAGAACTGGATTAGGAGTGATCTAATTTACATTAATGATATCTTAGATGATAAAATGTTATTATCGGAAATCTACATTCTAAACAAATTAAAGTTCAAAGTAAACTGGATCGCCGAATTTCACAAATTTAAAAATCTATACCAGCAGAATGGATTCAAGTTGTTCAAAAGAGAATTCTGTCAAAACTACAGTTAATATTCAGAGAAATAAAATCATATGGAAAATCATTTAATCGAGACTACATTATTAACAAATAAAATGTTATATAACTCTTTGATAAGTATAAAACTAGAGTCGTCAATAGGGATAAACAGATGGCTTAGAATCCTACCAATACAAGAAACTCTTAATATGAATTCATTGTACAAATTTATTTTGAATATATGACTGAAAATAAATTAAAAATATTTAGATGGAAATTATTACATTATATTGTTCCAACTAAAAACTTTTATTGCAATGGAAAGTAACTAAGACAGATAAGTGTAATTTTGTAAGCAAGAAGAAGATTATGCTCACTATTTTCTGAAGTGTAGATATTTGAATAAATTTTGGCAAAATATCTATGAACTCTTTAAAAGAAGTAAAATAGATTTTGATATTAAATTGCAACATCTGGTATTTGGATATAAAATCACAGATAGTAAATATTACTTTATGAATTATATATTAACAGTGTTAAGTTTTTCTATTTATAAGTCATACTATATATCCGAGCAGAGAACAAAAACTGTTGATGTCTTTAGTATTTTTAAAATGAATTTAATAAAAGAATAGATGCATATAAATCAAGATGTCCAATGTTATTGTCAATTAAAAAAATTTTTTAGCACTGACAAATCTCTGTATAAGACAATTATACATCCTTTATATTATTTTTAATAACTTAATAGTTGGATCAGCTGTTTATTTCCCTGGATAATCAGTGGAGTGTAACAGGGTAAATCAAGAGAAGCTTGGACTCTTGGTGAAATTTGTAACAAGCAAGATTAGATGAATAAATATTATTATGTTGTTAAAAAAAAAAAATATTAACGTATTTCGAATGTTTTACATATATACAGCGCCGGAATCCGCCATTTTATATTTCACAGCCGAAAGAACGATAACTCAACATATTGAAAACACTAAAACAATGCGCCCTCTTTTAAAAGGTCACCTCTTGAGCGTTCACTTTTTGATACTTCACAAGAGTGACTGCTAAATACAGGTTTGATTGTACCAACTGACCCTAATCATTTTGATGAAGACCCTACAGAAACGATCATACACCATTGTTGTCATATCGCATAAGTATGGAATGTTTGCATTTTTATTTTCATATGTTCACTACTTGAATTATTGTTAATTTGTTATGTTTAATGAATATTATCGATACAACTCATCAACGTTTTATATCGTTTATTTCGGGTTTTAAATAGAATTTCTATTTTCCAATTGCAATCATCGTGACCTCAATGACAATTAAATTATCATTGATTATACTAAAGAAAATAATCCATAGATTATATGTAAAATCAGGACAATACTTATAGTAGATATTATTGGGGTGGGGTAAAAGTTTACAAAGCTCTCCTTGATGATAATAATACATCATAGACCGACTCGACCGTCACTAGGATATTGGATTCCAAATAGAGTAACATGGAGGCTGCAACATAAAACAAACAATTCACTTTAAATATTTTCATATATCGCAAAGAAAGTTAATACATACTGACTCTTAAGTACCTTAATTTTCGAAAAACACCAAAAAGAGCAGAAATTGAAATACCTTTGATTTTTTGTAGGATTTGGCCTCAGTCGAGATAGTAAGAAAAATCATGAGACTGATAATTTTGATGAAATATGAAGTAGGTAGATATTGATATTCGGAACACTCTAGTCCTGTCAGATTTCCCTATCTGTGATGTTTCAAGATATTAGACAAATTACTTGCATTTTACAGCCATTTAGTGGCTATTTTGGTTGATCGACAGGAACAAAAAATACAAACTGTATACTAGTTTGGTAGTGATACGTGATACAATTGTCGGCGGTTTCCATATACTCAACGTGAACAAATATCAAAGTATCAGTTCATCTACCTAACCCACAGGTTCAAGACGACTTTGTTTTAAATACATGTACATATACTGAATACACTTACAAGGTCAACAACCCACAACCCTAAGGGTGGCTGAGGAATAGAAATATGGCCACCATTTGTCTTCCTCCTACCGGCAGTAAAACTCTCGCTAAAATGGGGCATCCGTTTGGCTGTGCGGGATGTACAAGTTCGCAGCCACGTCCGGTCAGAATTGGGACGTTAAATCCGATACCTCGTGAAAAGAAAGTGCCACACTCTTTGAACGTTAAGAACCCTGCAACAACTCTCTATTACAGAACCTACCTATTGTATTTATTGTTAATTTGTTGTCGTCCTGAACTTGCATGAAATATTTGCTACTGGACGTTAAGCAACCAATAATCACGCAATCAATCAACAAATCGCTTCTTCAGAAAAAATACCAATGATAGGTTCGAGTAAAAATGTGCATATACTGTTGGTTCAAGCTTCTCATTCTTTACACTGTTAAAAGATCGATATTTTTCCCTTAAAAATGAGCCATATGGATTTGTACTGATTGGTATTTTATTTTAAGATACATGATTTTTATTAGTTGTTCCTAGCTTTAAGTTAAGATATATGATTTTCATTAGTTGTTACTAGCCTTTAACTATCTTTTAGTAACTGCGAGTACTCTCAGATCTGTCCTTTGTGTCTTTCATGTTTTGATAGTTATTTTTGTGCATTGTATCGATCTGATGAGTCAACAGATTTTTATAGTTTATTCTTATGTTGTACTCTTACACTACTGTCCCAGGTTAACGGAGGAAAGGGCGTCTACAAACATGTTTAACGCCGCCACATTCTGTATGTGCTTGTCCCAATTCAGGAGCATGTAATTCAGTAATTGTCGTTTTACTTTATATCTTATTTGTTTTTCGTATATTGTTTTGTTCATAAACCAGTCGTTTTCCTTTATATCTTATATGTTTTTCGTTTATTGTTTTGTACATAAACCAGGCCGTTAGTTTTCTCGTTTGAATTGTTGTACATTTAACATTTCTGTGCCTTTTATAGTTTGTTATGCAGTATGGGTTTTGCTCATCGTATCGGGCATACCAGATTTGGCGTCAGTACCTTCTTTTAAAATTTGACCTAGTAACGTGTATTTTTCACAAGAATTCGTACTTTTGATTGGCTGACAACAATCGAGATTCCAAAATTAGATTTTATTTCCGAATAAAATTCAACATTCATGACAGCACGTGATTCACGTGACAACGTCGTAACAAATCATAGGAAAAGAAATGCTAAAAATTGACAAAAGTCGTAATTTTACGGGTTTAGCATACAAATGTAATTATAAGAATTACATGTTTCTTTTTGGTTGTAAAAGCTTGTGATTTTATCAACGCTTATCCAAATAAAATTACAAAAAGCATTCAATTGTTAAATATTTCTACAGTTTCCACATCAGCAGATTTTCTTCAAAAATGTTCTTGTATATATTTACATTGATTTTTTTTAAAATTTCGCCTGCCTTGTAATTCAACATTCTCTTTTACAGGTTAAATAAACTCATCATAGGTACCAGGATTGAAATTTTGTACGCCAGAAAGACATAGAAGAAATGGGATACATAGTCCTGTCTTTGACAACGATGACAGGACTACAAAGGCAAGGCTGCGACAAAAAAAAAAAAAACTAATCATGTTATTAAACAGAGTGACTCTCGCAACAAATTTACTGGAGATCTCTAGGAATTGCATCACATTTAGAGACCACAGTATGTGTTCCAGTTGGTGTGGCTATATATAATATCCTATCGGATACAGACATTTAGAGACCACAGTATGTGTTCCTGTTGGTGTGGCTATATAAAATATCCTATCGGATACAGACATTTAGAGACCACAGTATGTGTTCCAGTTGGTGTGGCTATATAAAATATCCTATCGGATACAGACATTTAGAGACCACAGTATGTGTTCCAGTTGGTGTGGCTATATACAATATCCTATCGGATACAGACATTAAGAAACCTCATTATATGTTCCAGTTGATTGGCTACATAAAATATCCTATCGGATACAGACATTTAGAGACCACAGTATGTGTTCCAGTTGGTGTGGCTATATAAAATATCCTATCGGATACAGATATTTAGAGACAACAGTATGTGTTCCTGTTGATGACATTGGATACAGATATTTAGAGACCACAGTATGTGTTCCAGTTGGTGTGGCTATATACAATATCCTATCGGATAGAGATTTAGAGACCACAGTATGTGATCCTGTTGGGGTGGCTAATAAAATATCCTATCGGATACAGACATTTAGAGACCACAGTATGTGTTCCTGTTGGTGTGGCTATATAAAATATCCTATCGGATACAGACATTTAGAGATCACAGTATGTGTTTCAGTTGGTGTGGCGATATAAAACATCCTATCGGATACAGACATTTAGAGACGACAGTATGTATTCCAGTTGGTGTGGCTATATAAAATATCCTATCGGATACAGACATTTAGAGACCGCAGTATGTGTTCCAGTTGGTGTGGCTATATAAAATATCCTATCGGATACAAACATAAAAGTTTACCACATGACAAGACAATCGCTGGGATATTGATTGGTTCGGCTAAATTTCAAAAGAATGAGGTCGCAATTATTTTATTGAGGTATGCATTATCCTCAGTACCAAATAATTAAAAGAAATAAATGTTAATTATTACTCATTGTATATATTTGTCGCGGTACATTACAATCCACTCAAATCATGCCCAGTCATGTATATTTTGTTAGAAATTTGGCTCATTATATCCGTTCAGATAACCATGTCAAAATTACCGATCGCCTATTTTAACCAGAAAAAAGATAGTAGCGATAAGTAATGATACTCTATAGGTCAGGCATATTTACTGATTCGGAATATTACCTTATTTATCAATGTACATGTATTCCAGTTTAGCTTCTAATATCGGTTTATAATTCATGTAATTCGGATTCATATATTTACCTACAATAAACTTATTATACAACAGGTCAACAAATGTCAGCTTATATCCTGATAAATTTAAATATCAAAATCGGGAACGTTTGGATAGGAAGAGAAGCAGAGAAAAAACGAAAGCTGCTACCCCGGCATATAAAAGAAGACGAAGGGATAAAACGGGGCATCAGAGTGAGGTCCGTAAAGGCAAAATAAATCGCAATAGAGGACAGTTATAGCTTTGCTATTCCCAGTATAGAAGAGTGTCAGGATATTGAAGAAATCCTTTTCCAGCTGCCTTACATAATACCGTAAATTTACACTTGAGCAGTACGTGTCTACATATGTATTTGATTTAGAAACCACTGGTATTGGTCAATCTTATTTAAATACCTAGTAAGCCCATACTGCACCAACACCCCGACCCTATAACATAGATATTCAGAAAAATACACACAAAAATTAAACTTTTTTCTATTTCAGTAACTGTGGTATATTGTTTGAATAATAAAATAAAGAGATGTTGTACAATGAAACAATTATCTATAAACTCATCCGGGAGTGGGACAAGGACAAAGATGTGAGGATTTTTAGGTCACCATACGGGCTTCAAAAATGAGCTAAACCAATTATGTATAGTACGCTATAAAAAGCTCTGCTATGACAAGAGACAATTCAAATAAGAGAACCAACGGCCTGGTTTTAAATACAAAAATGAACAAATATGGCAGACAGAGAAATCAACATCAATCACTGGATAACATGACTGGTTCCCGGCGTTGGACATACACCTTAAGTATGTGTCGGGGATTATAATGATTGTCAGCACGCAACCATCCACTTACCATGGACCAATGGTGTTACCACACAACACAAGACCAAACTGTACAAATCAGTTTGAAAGACCTTGACTCATCATAGCATACTACGTATATTTGTTTCTCTCATTGTTGAAGGCCGATCGGCGACCTGTTGTTGCCTCCATCCACACCATTCGGTCTCTTTTGGATATTTGTCTCCTTGGAAATCATACAACATTTTCTTTTGTTTCATAAAATTGATATTATGTTTTTCAAAATTGGTTTTCACGAGTAAAGAACATTCTGTCCGATGCCATTTTCATTGTAACGCACTTAATGTTTAAGCTTGTACTACAAAATTGATATTCATAGAAGATGTATTGCATGGGTTTTTGTCTATCAAAAGTCCTGAAAATGCATGGAAATTTTCCAAATGAACATTAATCAAAAAGTTTGTCTTGTGTACATCTACCCAGCATTAATTCCTTTCCTAATGATGTGCAAGTTCAAATTACTAGTATTCAATTTAATAACATCTGTCTGTCTTCCCTTAAAGGTATTGTAAATTCGTAAACACAATAAGAATGTTTAGTGGTGTCTGCTTAACGTCGCTTGGTTTCAGTATTTATTATTGAAACCATTTATGAGGCACAGCTGACAAGTTTGTTAACCAATGGATCCGCAACAAGGAAACAACAATCAAACACAATATCAACATCGACAATGCCACTCGAATTCCCGACTATACAATTTCCTTGTATAGTTGAGCGTCCGTTTGCTATGCGGGATGTACAAATACGCAGCCACGTCCGGTCAAAATTTGGACGTTAAATCCGATGCCTTCTGTAGGATGAATAATACACACCATATGCACGACTTAGAACTAATGAAACAACTCTGAGTGTTCCGTAGGTGGCCTGTTGCTATCCATAAAAAGAAAAGATACATAGGAGATATTCAACATGCTATCATTCTCCAGTGACAGTCAAAATTTCCCGCCCTTCGTTTTTCCTAACCTACCTAGCAGCACCTTTACTTTGTCACATAATGAATATTTTTTGTATTTGTGTCTGTATTTTAACTATGCATTCTGTACTGATCATTAACTAGACGACAATGTAGCAAACAGATTATTAATGAAACATTAGTGCGGCCTGCATGAAAAAACTTCCAAGGGTTACAGGGGAATTGAAATATGGTCACTTGATGTCTTCTTCCGATCGGCAGTTATATCATTGCTTTAAAGGGGCGTCCGTTTGGCTGTGCGGGATGTACAAGTAGGCAGAAGAGTCCGTAGGTTGCCTGTTACAAGGCAAAATTGCTGTCCTTATCCAATTCACCCTCGTTTTTAGTGGCAGTCTTAATTTCCAAATCCTCATCCCGAATGGCATTTATTACAGGACCTATCTATTGTATTTATTAATAATTTGTTCTCGTCCTGAACATGCATGAAATAATTGCCACTGGACGTTAAGCAACCAACAATCAATCAATCAATCAATTTAATTCGTGATTTCACAAACATATTTGCTCAGCTGAGTTATAGAAATTAGCATTTCTACGATATCAATATAATCACTGTTAGTGGTAAAAAACTATACATGCTGCAAACAACCCATGTAGCTATTAGGCTTTCTAACAAAGTTGTTTAAATATCAGCTTAGCGTTATATTCTAATTTCAAATCATGACTGTATTTCAATCATTTCATGAACAACATTGATACGTTCCGACAGGCATGCAACACATAACGAATTTGCAAAATCCAAAACGTTGTTGTAATGTACGTTTAACGTACCATGTGCATTCTAATTCAAAAACATACACTAGTAATTTTTGGGGCCCTTTATAGTTTCTGCATTTTTATCACAATATTTACAAATTTAACAGAACTGCATGAAATAAAAATCAAAAACGGTAAATTGTTTAGTTACATCTACATTATGAACGTCACGTGCACGGTTTGAACAGATAAAAGAGATATTCACAGGACCAAGTTTGCATGTATATAATCTGTAAAGGAAATAGTACAACACTCGCGCAATGCATAAGAATTCCGCATTGTGACTTTTTAATTATAGATATATAAATAATTCTGGATTCGCATGGCAATATTGCATAAACAGCAATAAGCGTTCACCCTGTCGACACCTCCAACTTAACTTCATTTCTAGTGTATTCTATTGGTCATGGGTTGTATTGAAGAGATTTGAACACCACTTACTACTGTTACCTCAACATATATGAACTGTTTTAGAGATCAGACTGCCAGGATCTAAACTATAAAGATATTTGGCGATTTTACAGAATTATCATTTCCGAAGCAACACAATTTGCTGTACCCTTATGTGACACGGTGTTAAGGATATTGAATGAACCCGTAATATTAAATAGCTGGCAAGAATTATATTAATGAAACCTTAATAGTAAATTGCTGGTAAGAATTATAATAATGAATTCTGCGTATTCTGTCCAAAACTTGACGATACTTTACGTTCAATTATTGTCAATTATTATAATTCAAATTTGTATCGATGATTCATTTGAAATCTTAACAAATGACACCGCTCGGACAATACAGGAATTTAAAATAGTACGAAAAGTGCACAAATGCTAATTTTATAATTTGATATAATGTATCCCACATCTTTTAGAAGTCGTAAATACCAGCTTTCGTTAACGGTGAGAATAGTTTACAACCCCGTGCCATTATGAGATTTAAATTTTACAAGAAGTATTTATTGGTATCAATTGAGTTCGTCAGCACAATACGTTTATACCAAAATCAGTGTATATAAAGTGCGAATCCAGTTAGTTCATTTTCACTGTTGTATGCGAGTATGTCTATTGTAAAATAAAGGATGATGGGAAAAACTGCGTTTGTTTACTTTTTGAAAATACAAAATAATAGATTTGAATGTATGTTTTAACAGAATTTCAATAGAATATAACTTTTTAATGTATAATAACCGTATTAAAGTCCAAAAAAGTGTTATTTAAGCAGCAGAATCCATGATATTGATTACTGAATGAAATTCATTTTAACTATAGATGCGATGAATTATCACTGTAAGTGCAATCATTTCTGATGTGGAATTTTTGGAAGTGCGATGAATTTTCATTGTCGTTTTATATGATTATTCGACATACAACAACTGAAAATAGTTTTTAAATGACTTTAATATTGATGATATTTACAATTTGAAATGCAAGCTAGTCGTAAATGCTTACTTGAATATACACGGGTATAACCACGTTCATATCATGAATATTCATATAGTGTTGGTGAGTGATATCAGCTTGTCATGGATCCGAAAATTTACTGGAGCAGAACATCCATGAATATAACGTTTTTCTACGACGAATTTACTTTGAAAAGTTTTATAGCTCGCTTAAAAAAGCTTTGAACATTTGTCACGCCGTGTCATACATATTTCTACTATATTGATAGGATTTTGCACAACGAACAGTACAAGAATGTACAACGAACGGTACTAAAGAAAGAAAACAAACTACAAAGAGAATGACTCGTACAGTGTCAAAATTCTGAGGTCAGTTTTTCAAGTAAATGTCTTCAAATAAAATTAAAACAACGGGTTTCTCATTCGTATTATGTATTTTAACAACAACAAAGCACAAAATACACGGTCGCATTTAGTGAAAGAGCCAACCAACTATGCTCTATTTGTAGTTTAATCAAGTTTGAGTTACACATAGTGTTTGTTTCGCGATGTTAACAAGTAATTCACAGACCTGTCTATTTAAAATAGTCACATGGTGTTCATGTAATATAAATGATATACAATGCTGCCAGGAGCAGTAAACTTTGTTTTCATAAACATTGAATACTTAACTGAACAGTTAGTCAATTAGTCTTTGGTGTAAATAAAAGAACGGTATATCTACCAACGTTGCTTCGCGATGTAGCGATTAACGTCCGGAATCAACTGTACGGCGGTTATACCCCGTGGTATAGAAACATTTAAACATGTAACAATAAACTGTTTTCGATATTTCTTTGTATTCTCACAATTGCGTATTGGCTTCTTTGTAACACCGACTTATAAGAAATTCAAGCATATTTAAGGTGACTCGACTGTTGCTCGAACTTTCTTTACTGTATAAGATTTATACACAATGGCATGATTAATATCAATTATCCAGTTATCCAAGCGTCAATTGTATGTTCAAGATGAAAACGTTTCCACTCATTCAATCGTGAAATGAAGATCGTTTTGTGAATGCTCTTTGTTATCTCAAATGCATCCATTAGAGTTATTTTCCTAACGCTTATAGTTTAAAAGTTTGGTTGGCTTGCTTGCTTTGTTTGTATAAACGTTTGCTCAATCTTAATTACAATGCTTAGGCGACATTTACACAATCAAGGCCAAATCATACCTTTTAAGTACAAGCATTAGGAAATTAGCTCTAATGACGTTTAATTTATTAGTATGCGATGTAGATTTAGACCGAAACAGAAACTTTGCTTTTCCGGTGACGTGGATTGGCTTAACTGTCCAAGATATATGTATTTAATGATGACGTGTCATAGGAAAGAATAAATTTTATCCTACATATAGATCAGGACAAATTATTTGAGAAAATAGAATACTATATAAGCAATAAATACCATGTTTAAGGAATGTATTGATATATTACCTCAGACTTTCACTCACTAAGTATGCATATATAATCAATCCTTCTGATTTCATAAACTTTGTTAGAGAGTCGGCTGAATTACGACTTTATATAATGAAAATTAATTAATTTCCTTCTGTGAAAATGCATCGCATATACAATAGAAATGAATCGCCCTACAGTGAAAATGAAATTCTAGTGTCATTATTCGACAGTAAACATGAATCGCATAACGAAAACAGCATAGTGGAATTCAATATCAACAAGCTGAATAACAAAACCTGTTTTAAGTTAAACAACATTAATAATTATGTTAAAAGGTACATTTTTCTGCAAATGAAACTTAACTGCTACTTTTAAATATCTTGCACGCTCAGTTCGTGAACTATTCTTAATATTTATCTATTTGTGTATCAATTTTGCACCTGGATGGCTGTAGGCGCGATGAAAACCCGTCCGCATCTCATGCCTATATCATGAATTTATAAAAACAGTACATATTATATATTATTTCTTATTTTATTTAAAAATCTTGAATTTGTCGTCTGTTTATTTATCAGTCTACATCAGAAATTCATCACGGATACAGTAAAAATGACATTTTAGGATTCGCACATTACATACACTGAAAATGGCACAATTAAAGGCCGAACAGCAGACAAATTGTTGATTAATAAATATGACTTTTCCTAAAGGAAATGAAATCAATAGTCGAATCAAAATTTCTTTAGAATATAAAATGACTATATAAATAAAAACTCATAATATTCAGATTTTATAAAAAGAAAAAAAAAAAAACAAACAAACAACCTTTCGTTGATTGTTTTATACATAAAAATAGTTGTTTTTTTTCTCGGTTTGAATTCTTTTACACTTTGTCATGTCGGCGCCTATTATAGCTTTCTATACGGTGAAGGATTTTGCTCATTGTTCAAGGCCGTATCATTTGTTCTTTGGTGGATAGTTGTCCCATTGGCAATCTAACCCCATTTCTTATTTATATGCTTTTCTCGGTCAAACACTTGTAGTTTTGCTAAGGTAAGATTATTATCACCCTTGACTTCTCCCATCTGGAAGTTAAACTCATGCTAATCAGGGTGTGAGTGTATCTGTGTAGGATGTATAAATATGCATCCACTTCACGTCGTCCCAGACATTAAATTCGATCCCTTCACTTTGAAAAGTGCCGTGTTCTCCTCACGTTAGCGAATCCTTGTTATAACTCTGAGGGGTCCGTTGGTGGCCTGATGAAGGGCAAGATTTCTGCTCCTATCAAACATTCCTTTTTTTCCAGTGGCAGTCGTCACGAATATGCATGAGATGATTCCGACTTGATCTTTAGCAAACAACAATCTATCGATCATAATCTTAGCGAAAGTACTTTGATAGAAATAAGAAGATGTGGTATGAGTGCCAATGAGACAACTCTCCATCCAAAGTCACAGTGTGTAAAAAGTAAACAATTATAGGTCAAAGTACGGCCTTCAACACGGAGCCTTGGCTCACACCGAACAGCAAGCTATAAAGGGCCCCAAAATGACTAGTGTAAAACAATTCAAACAGGAAACCAACGGTCTATTCTATATAAAAAACGAGAAACACATAAGAACCACACCAACAAACGACAACCACTGACAGGTTGCAAACAAATGCAGCGGGTTTAAACGTTTGTACATTTATTATGTATTATTTTTTAAGACCAGTGTTCATGCAATTAGAAAGTTTGAACAAGAACAATTCACGGAAACACAATTACATTTTAGGAAAGCTTATATGGAGACAAAAAACTGTGTATAAATGGATTCAGTTAAAACATGCGAGGACGATTTGGGGTTTTTGTGCACAATGCTTGGCATAGCTACGTGTTCTTATTAATCGTTTTGGCAATATCATACCCACTGTTATAATACGTATAATCATGCAGTGACGAGACTTGAAAGTGTTGAGGGGCTAAATGTATAAATACTCTATAGCTATATATGCTTGCAAATTAGCGAGAAACAAGACCCAGAAGTTAATATTATTTTCCCAAAGATTGTGCATTGATTTCTTGATTTTAATACAGAAATACAATTATGAAACTCATACAAATTTCCGATAAAATTAGTCCCCCGTAGCAAGAATACTAATTAATCATTTTGATTCTACCAGCTTCTTACATTGATGTTTATTTGACGTGGACGTCACAAAAGCAGTGTTAACCAAAGAGTCCAGGAACGTTCTATTGCACTTATAGGAATCTGAGCTTCGAAAGAAGAAAAAATATACATCCGGAAGTTATGAATACGAATAAAATACAAAATCCATTCTTTGCCGTCAACGATAGTTTTAATTAAAATTTTAATAGGAAATAAAAATATCACTGTATGATTTCTTAGCTATTTTAAGGTCTCCAGGCAATCGATTTACTAAAATGTAAAAAAGGAGCAGCTGCTGATAAGTAGAATTTATGTAAGTTAAATGCAGTCCAAAATTTGCTGTTGTCAGAATTGGAATCAATATGAATAGATGCACACACTATATGTACGTATAAGATGAAACTTTTCATAACACTTAACCATCGGTATGGAAAAATCGTCGGTGTAGGATGTTTAGAAAATGTATGAAATAAGTAAAGAATCGTTATGCGTCAATAAAACAGCGCTACGATGACAAAAATAAGCAAAATGCATAAAAATGTTAACAAATAGTCTTCAACATCCGACATGATTTCTATTCAATATGTTCATCTCGAAATTGTTCGTTGTACAAAGCTGTATTTGGCAAAACTTTTAGGAATTTTGGGTCCTCAATGCTCTTCACTGATTAGTCTTTTGTAGACGAAACCCGTGTCTGGCGTACATAATTTCAATCCTGGTATCTATGATGAGTTTATTTATACATCAATTTAACAGAAACAATCAAAGGTTTGACACTAAAACCAAATTTTCGTAAATAATCGTCCTGAACATGCATGAAATATTTGCCACTGGATGTTAAGCAATCAACAATCAATCAATCGATAATAATGAAATATATTTTAAAATGACATACAACTACTTTCGAGGTTCCTGACTTTAGAAATGTACATGAACATGTAAAACAGCCTAGTCTTTAAGACCGCAAACATCCTCCTCTTTAATATCGATAAGTAAATTAGCAATTCGTACATAAAAGATGGTACTTCCGTTGTATGTATTCGATGGTGCCATGCAATCACGCTAACTAATGGCAATATAAAAAAAGTGTTAAAAATAGTAGATCTATTGGACATAATGTGTTTTAGATTTCCTGAATGTCTAGATTTAAGTACTTTAATGAACTGATTATGGTCTTTCCCATTACCAACGGGAAGACCGTTCTTTAGTGCGTATGATTTTATTATTTGCCAAAATTAGAAGCCTCTTCAAAATAAAATATGCGCCACAGTAAATTGATCTTTCAGATCGGTATCAAGTATCATGCTCACATAAACTATTTGGAATCGAATCTGACAGATCGAACTATCATTATGTAGTCCTTCACGTGTGTTAAGGTGGCTATATATATGGAAGTTTTTAACGACATTGACTGGCTATACAGCCCTTGCAAGGTCGGTAAAGATGGCTCGGGTGTCTTCCTCCATCTTGGATTTTGAAGTAGCAGATAACAGTTGGTCCAGATCTTTAATGAAATGTGCAAATTTTCAGAGTAGTATGTAATTCATGTGTAAGACTTTTGATGTAAGTGTAGAAAATTATGTGTTTTATCATATTTACGGCTGTAATTTCTAGAAAAAAAAAAAACATATTTGTGTTTGATTTTTTTTTCAACCTTGCCAAATAAGGGGAAATAACTCAGATAGTTAGGGAGATAACTCAGATAAAGTAATTTTACAATAGAAAGTGTTGTGAATTTACCTATTTTAATATGTAGCAAGAAAACAAGATCGGCGACCACATTTTTTTCTTTTTCTTATTTGAAAGCACGTTATAAGAGCTATCTTTTCACATTTTATCTTAAAGTTCTATCATGTAGTTTTCTTTTTATCACACAAAATTGGATTTTCCATGCATAATTATACAAAATTTGACAATTTTGCACAACCTGTAACGTGAAAAAAAGTCCGGTGACCCATACTTTTTATTATATTTTTGAATAAAGCATGATAAAAACTTCATTTTGACAAATTATTAAAAAATTCTATGGATTTTAATTAAGACGCCCCAGCCACCTAAAACAGTAGCAGGTAGAGAAAAACCGAAAGATGAGTAATGTTCCTTTTCTCATGTCGGTTCTTCATCACATTTTGAAGGAAATAATTTGACGAAACCTGCAATGACTAAACACTCTAAACGAATAAGTCTTAAGTTCCAGAAATGTCGTAAGTGTTCATTACTCGGAACCTATTAGCTGTAGGAACTTAAAAATCTTCACCATTAGACTCCTTGAAATTTAATCTTCAAAAAGGTCAACATATCCGTGATCTTTCTACATTAGAACTTATGGCAGTGAACTAGGAATCCGCAAAAGTTAGAGAAAAAGTAAATGGTGGGAGATTTTTTAATCATCACGCCACGCTTTTGTTTATGTTATTATCGAAAAAGCTAATACCCCTCAATAAGGAAGATAATACCCATCATTGAAGGTTGTAAAATATCTTAAGTGAAACTAACTTGCAAACTATTACTCATAAAGTCCTATCGTCTTCTCCATTGGAACCCTTATGACGTGAACTTTTTAAGGTCAATGCAAGCATTACCTTTCCACATAAATCGTGTTTATGTTCATATGTTGGGAACCTTAAGCGATTATGAATAGTTTCAATTTACAGTTTCTCTCTATCTACTTCAGTTTTCTCAATACACGTAAGTAATTAATAACTTTTATTCAAGAGCAATAACTCATATAAGGAGTCGATTTTTGTAGATCTTATCCTGCAGATCTTTTTTAATTTATTTAACATGCTTATTATTAAGATGCCCATATGATATGCCTACACTTCCATGACTTCAAAAGTTATGAAAAAATATGCAAAAAATCTATGCTCCTCTTCCGCAAGTAAATGCATCTACAAATTTCTATAAATGGAAAGATTATAGAAGTCTTTATCTTCATGACAACATGTTATTGAATATAGAACCTTCATAATCAATGTTTTTCTAATCTCTCCATAATATTAATAATTAAATTAGTAAAATGATAAGAATAAATATGTATGTTTATTCTTATCATTTTACTAATTTAACTGTCGTGTACATGATGTACTCATATATTTTTGTCAAGGTATGTTCCCATAAAGGAGTTATATTTCCATTATCATGAGTATGCCCTTTTTCTGGTGCATATCTATGCTCATGCCAAATAAGAAAAACAATTTCAAAAGTTACCTTTTAGAAACAAATAATAGTTCTTGCAGTTTTATAAAGCAAAGATGAAATGGCCTTGTTTCACTATTATTTTGGTATACGTTAAGGATGTACACCTCTGAGGAGCCAACAAATTTCTAGAATTAAACTTTTTTTCTTAACCTGATTTTTGGGTTAATATGACTGTAAAAAAATAATTGGTGAAGAAAAAAATCATATGGTGGTGCACTTTTTTTTCTGCGGCCATTTGAAAGTACCCAATATTGATGATTTTCCCATTTTATATCAATTTTTACCCATTCATAAAAAAAATCACAGTTTCACAATTAAACTTTTTTTCATACTTTCACTACAGCTAAAGTGGAACAATCTGAATAAATTTAACTTAAAAAACTATAGGTAGGTGTTAATATAAGAAAGTTTTATAAAATTTTGTTGCTTTTTCGTGTCAAATTTACCATCCTGTCAATTTAAGATTTTTCTCTTTTTTTAGAACAAAAAGCATATTATTTCAACTTCTTTGTTATAAATGATTGAAAAAATACATATCTTAGAAATTTGATATGGGAAGTAAATGTTTCTGGTAAAATCATTGCTTGTACCCCTCACCCATTTTCTCAACATTTTGGCTAATGAGACTGACTTGATTGGTTATAAAATTTGAAAATTTTATTACTCAAAAATTACTTATTATAAATACACAATTTTTTCACAGAGTTAAGTTTGATTATAATATTTTTAAATTCATTGATATTTTCCACTTGTATCACATGTTTGAAAATAATTCCAGAACGAGATTTCAACGAGACTGAAACGTCAGAAGAATACATCCTTAAAGCTGAAAACTGAATATTCAAACAGTTTGAAAATTGAACAACAAGATGAAAAATGCAAAATACTACTCTTAAGCAATTAACATTTCCATGCATTTGTTACTGCATAATATGCTATCAAATTCACTTCGTAGATCATGATATGAATTATATGTTGCTGGTAGTTCTAAAGTTGGCCCTCAAGTGTGGGCAACTGGATTTTTAAATAAACCCTCACTATAAGTGAACATAACAGTAATTCTCTCAACACATATCACATTTGAACTAGTCATATACTGAAGTAGTTTTCGTAGGTTGGAATCCTGCTGGAATTTGATATATTGTTTAAAGTACTTGTAACTGTCACTTTTGGCTTTATTAGTTGGTTGTGCCTGCAACAGTTTAAGGACACTTTTCACAGTTGGATTTCTGGCTTCATACAATACTTTAATAGCAGCTGAGTCCGGAAAAAGTAGCATAAGATTGTCTCTTGATGATACATGTACCAGCCAATGCAGAATTTGTTTTCTGGATAAGCTCCTTGAGAGCAATTTGGGTGAATTCATGTTTAACTTCATCCGGAGATGGAATGTTGTTATGATCAAATCTATCTAAGATGTCAATGAAATCATCTTTTTCGTCATCTTGGAGGTTTCCTTGTAATGCAGCTGTAACAATTTCTTTGTCAGTGTCATTCATATATGACAGAAACGATGACATTAACATATCAGGACTAAGGAAGATTCCCAATGAATCAAAGCACAGACAAAAGCAGTTGCAAACTGTAATGGAAAATAACTATGATCCATATACCCTTTTAATAAAATTCTTCCGATCGCTTTCCATTCCTCATTTTGCCATTTGGATATTAAAGATGGCACTCTTGCGTGGCCTTCTCCCTCTGCTGCCCTGGAAGAAAAATTGTTCAAGAAGATTGAGTATACATCACGTGACACTCCAGTGGCATCTGCCCCTTTTTCGTTTACAAAATCGATTTTAACTGCACAGGTGATTATGTCAGGGTTTTTGGAGTAAGCAATTAGTTCCTCCATAATATTAACTCTGTGTAGACGGATGTGTATGGAATTTTCCGGAGGTGGACTTGGACTTCTTGGTAACACAGTTGGTGAAATTTCTGGTGTATAACTGGACTGACCTTCTGGTACTGAAAATGTCCTAG
Organism: Mytilus coruscus; assembly: GCA_017311375.1. Lineage (NCBI taxonomy): Eukaryota > Metazoa > Mollusca > Bivalvia > Mytilida > Mytilidae > Mytilus > Mytilus coruscus. The sequence goes on along the minus strand of CM029600.1, from coordinate 11,224,126 downwards.
GTATTTCTGAAGTTGAGACGAAAGAGACTATGAAGAAACAATGTATTTTACAGTTTCCGAGAGCATATCTCTGGTAACAGTTTCACTTTGTCCAAAAATTACTATGTCACTAAAATCCAACAAACTGCAATCACCATTACTAGTTTCATCTAAAGTACTTGAAGGCTGAGAAATACATGAACTTGAATAATTTACTATAGCTGGTTTCTCTATCCTATTCTCATAAAAATTATTGTTCCTCGTTGTACAAAGATATAATCTTAAAATCTTAACCTTAGTAAGTTCATATAATTCCCCAACTGTGATTGCATCATCCAAATCCCCTAGCTTAAAATCTGTAAGCTTATAAGTGAATTCTGCCACATAGCCATGAGGTGACTTTCTTTTTACAAAAAAATAAATCCAGTGCCATATTTAATAATGATATTGCATTTGTGTCCTTGTCAAGTTCTGTCTTTCTGGTCCCTCCTCCCGTTGGTTCTCTGAGTTTTTTTTTAAGTTGCTGTGTATTGCAGTCGAAAATTGCCCAACCGAAATCAACACGACGCTTTTTTCTTCTAGCATTTGAATTTCCAATTAGATGACCGTGTTTGACATTTTTTCTGCAGCCATTGTCTGTGTCACTTTCAGATTCAGTTGAACTTCCTTTTTTCTTTTGTTTAAGTTTCATCTTCAGTTTGGAGAATAAACCAGATTTCTCCTTTCTTACTCCATTAGGTGTGCGCTTGCAGTGGTTAATTAAAGCCAATCTATCCCCAAATGCTGGTATATATGCCTTTAAATTTTCATAAACAACTTTTATATCAATCTGAAAAAGAAACTTAAGGATTAGGTTACAGAAGAATAAATAACTTTTAAAGTTGGTCTAGATTTCAAAATATGACCAAACTATAACACTTGAATTTATTTCACTTGTGTATGCTATAACCGCAGCATGTAATTGAACTAGAGCTTTAAACATAGCTGCACTAATACCCTGCGCACATGCATGCAAGTTGTTAATCAGATAGAATTATTCTGACTCGGGGACCATTTAGGTCTAAGGTTTGAAAACTGTAAACTAAGACAAAAGTGCTCGCATTTATCATTGGAAATCCCTGATGATCATGATAACCGTCTAAAATGTAAGTTCTAATTAATGCAATTCTAGTCCTTGTACAAAAAAGAAAACTTCCAATTATAAAAATGTAAGTTTACAATCACACTGGTCAAAGTGAGGTAAAGGTCAAAATGATGTCTAGTCAAAATTAACAAGTTAAATGCTGGCACTGCCACTTGATGCTCCCTGAACTGCAAATTTATAAAAAGAAAACGCTTTTGATTTTAAGGGTTCAAAATACTGGTATATTTGGAGGGTTATATTTTACCTGTGTAAATGTGGTACAATTCCTGTGCGAAACCATCACTACACAAACTTTATTCTTATTTTTCTAACAATCACCTTGAACTTTGATCTATTTACCCCAAATTCTATAGGCTTATTTTCCTTCTTTATATTTCAATCTGAATAATATTATTCCTATCAAAAAAAGGGAGCCTCAAATTACCATCTACAAACCATTGTTTTCAATTATTTTAAAGACTTTTATAAAGTGACCTTGACCATTGACCTATTAACTTCAAAATCTATAGACCGCTTCCCCTTATATATGTCTTTCTTGTTTGATTACAATGAAAGTTAGTCTCATTCGAATCAAGCAAGGGTTTCTAAAGTTATCATCCAAAAACCTTTGGTTTCAAACTCAGGGCACAGGACAGAAGGCCAAATGGAAGGACAGACAAAGTGATCACTTTATTTTTTCAGGAAGAATAAAATTTGTTAAACAATATGTATGGAGTTCCGTGGAAACCTGTGTCTTGCCTGGGATTGCTACTGTCAGTATAAAAGTGTAATGTTCACTTATAAAGTGAGTCCATTTATCAGTACAATACAGAATTAAAAAAAAAAAAAAATCAAAATGTTTCTTTACATGCTATTTTTTAGTCTCGAAGATTAGCTTCTGTCCAAGTTTCATAACAATCCATGAAACTTTACAAATTTATCATGTTTGTAAATGTTAACTGTCAAAAATGAAGTCCATCTATCAGAAAAGTACTAAACATGAAAAAAAATATTTTTAAAGGTTTTCTTCATACATTATCTGTCAATTATTAAAAAGCTTCTGCCAAAGTTTCATAAAACTCTATGAAGGTTTAACAAAGTAATTGATATGTAACAAACTTTAACCCCAGACTGTATCTTCTTTGTCTAGCCTGCGTTACTACCATTGATTTTATGTTGATAGCCCTAAATATAAAGTTTTACTACAAGTATCACATCACATCACATCACACGACCTAAGAAAAAAGGTCAAGGTCTAATAAACCAAGCCAGAAACACATGTACACCTTACAATCATTTCATACATTGAATATAATTGACTATTTCTTATAATATACATGAAACAGACCAAACCATGAAACTTTATATTGACCAATGAACCATGAATACGAGGTGAACCCTACAAGACAAACATGTATACTTCTAATCATTCCATGGATCAAACATAGTTTTAACCCGCTGCAATTGTTTGCACCTGTCCTAAGTCGGGAATCTAATGTTCAGTAGTTGTCGTTTGTTGATGTGGTTCTCGTTTCTCGTTTTTTATATAGATTAGACCGTTGATTTTCCCGTTTGAATGGTTTATCACTAGTAATTTTTGGGGCCCTTTATAGCTTGCTGTTCGGTTGAGCCAAGGCTCCGTGTTGAAGACCGTACTTTGACCTAATGGTTTACTTTTATAAATTTTGACTTGGATGGAGAGTTGTCTCATTGGCACTCATATCACATCTTATTTCTATTAAAGTATTAAATATAGTATCTAAGAAACAAACTAAACAATGAAAACTTCACATTGACCAAGGAACCATGAAAATAAGGTCACGGTCAGATGAACAAAGCCAGAAATACATGTACACCTTACAATCATTCCAGACATTGAATATATCTGACTTACTGCATACAGTATTAGAAAAATAGACCAAAATACAAAAACTCAACATTGACCAATGAACCATGAAAATGCAGTCAAGGTCAGATTATATCTGGCAGACAGACATGTAAACCTTACAATCATTCCATACAACACATATAGCTGACCTACTGCTGTTAAAATATGAGAAACGTACCTAATCACGTAACTTTAACCTTGATCACTGATCCATATAATGAGGTCAAGGTCAGGTGAACTCTGTCTGACATACATGTAGACATTGCAAGGAACCCATATACCAAATATAGTTATCCTATTACTCATTATAAGTGAGAAATTCACATGACAAAATTTTTTTTTCAAGCAGTCGCTGAACCATAAAAACGAGGTCAAGGACAGTAGACATATGACGGACGGAAACTTTGTAACAAAATGTATCTGCATAGAAGGTATGCAGCATCCAGGTCTTCTATCTTTTAAAACATAAAGCTTTTTACAAATAGTTAACATCGCTGCCGCTGCCAGATAATAATCCCTGTTTAGTATACGGCAACTTTAATCACAGGTGAGACAAAAATCACAAACTTTTTACCCTAAGGATCATTGCTTCATCAGTTCCAGGGAGAACCTCTTTAAAAAAAAATAAGACAGACAAAAAGGGACACCAAGTGATGGCAAAAACTCACCTTTGTCCTTTTAGGTCAGGTGAATTAAAAATGACAAGTTAAATGACCTATCATTTGTGAAAATTTTGAAGAAAATCAAAATCCATTCAAAATGCACACCTTTCCTATACCTTCCTGGAGGAAATTAAAGTCCTTCCTTCAAAACTGTTGCAGTAGTTAGCCAGAGCAAACCATACACCCTGCATGCCTTTTATTACCAAAATGACAATGTTCAACAATGCATCATGCGAGGAAAATTCAAAGAAAATCTAAATCCTAACAGACAGCGAATATGATAAATGGACAGACATACAGCAGGAAAGACGGATGGACAGATTGAAAGACAGAAGGTTGGACAGTGGTCAAACAATATATGCCCCTAACATTTTATCGCACCATTAGAATTTCTTATTTTTACCCATATGTACTATATTTTGATTACAAATAAATGGAAAATGTGTCTATGGGCCACATGTGCCCCCGCTTGTAAATATGCACGAGTCTATGTACTAATTATTGATATTTTCTTTTCTTTTTAAGTTAATGACATATATTTGAACATGTTGTCATTAGAAATTTCTTGCAAGTTTGAGTATTCTCTTTGTTCAATAACATTTGGTTGAGGCAAACTAAAGTTAGAGAACAGAAACGACAGATTTAGCATTTTTTTCCATTCATATAGTGCATAACTCAATAACAGTTAAAATGACGCCACCCAATTTCAAACTTTATCTGTGTTCTGGGGTTATAAACATTGTGTATAAGTTTGATAACATTTGGTTGAGGCAAACAAAAATTAGAGAACAGAAACGCAAAATTCAGCAATTTCTATAAAGGGGCATAACTCATCAACGGTAAAAGTGATGCCACCCAATTTCGAACTTGATCTGTGTTTTGTGGTACCTCATTTGTTGGAGAGTTGTCTACTTGGACATTATACCACATCTTCTTATTTTCTTATTAAAACATTATAGAGCTCTTAGCGCACCACCTCCTTTGACAAAGTAATACATGTCTAAAATAAATGGGGAATGTGTCTATGGGACACAGATGATGCCCGCACTTGCATATCATATAAAGTTATAAAGGAACATAACTGCAGAACGGTAAAAGTGACGCTACCCAAATGTGTACTTGATCTGAGTTTTGTGGTAATAAGTATTATGTATAAGTTTCATAACATTTGGTTGAGGCAAACTTAAGTTGGAGAACGGAAACGAAAAATTCAGCAATTTTTCCATTTGTAAACGGGCATAACTCTGGAACGGTTAAAGTGAAACCACTAAAAATTCAAACATGATCTGTATGTTGTGGTAATAAGCATTGTTTATAAGTTTCATAACATTTGGTTGAGGCAAACTAAAGTAAGAGAACGGAAACCAACTTTGGGACGTACGGATGGACAGACGGACAAGGGTAAAACTTAATGGCCCTTTGCTACGGCAGGGGCATAAAAACCTTTAACCATGTTAACCCCACAAACTGATGTAAATGACGCCCACAACCGAATGAATAATCTCTAATCCTCTCTTCAAATTTTAAATGTTGCAGGGTTGACAAAATTGAGAGCATCTGAATCCGTCTGACTAGATTCCAGACTGACTTACCATTAAAGGTGAATATTTAGAGTAAGAGATGATGATGTCTGAAGGTTGTACTTTGTAAATGCAGTTGTTTCACAAACCACGCCTCTTTTGGGGAGATATATAACATTAATAGATATTATGTTTTGTTTACCTACTGGTTCCCCGATATATCTATGTTGCATCTCGTATAGATACACATAAATTGCGGTTTTTATCTCCAATAAGCAAGATAAAATTGCTGCTTCTTTGTATAAGTTATTATATAACATGTATATCAAATTTGTTTTCATTCAAAATGAAAAACCTGAATAATTGGGGTCTTTCATAGTACTGGCTGTCACAAAGTTTACCAAAAAATGTAACTGTATCAAATCTAGTCCAACAATGTCTTTATGATCAGTTTAAATAAACATGGGTTACTACTGTTTATGATTCAGCTAAGTGTTTAAGCTATAGAATTTTTAAAACTGTTCATAATTTTTAAAGATATATTGTTGATCTACCATATGATCTGCGAAAGGCATATTATAATTTTAGATTTATGAATTATAAATTGCCAATAGAACAAGGTCGTTTTCGGGGTGTCGAACATGATGATCGCATCTGTGATTTAAGCAATTTCTGTGAAATTGGTGATTAATTCCACTATTTGTTTAAATGTACCTTTTTCTCAAGTGAGAGACAAAGGCTTTTGCCCTGTAATGTGTATAAAAAGCCAAAAACTATTAAATATTGTGAACTTTTTTGTTCTGATGACTACAGTTTAATTGTCAAACTTGCCAAATTTTGTAAAATTGTTCTTTCTGTTATTAATTAGATAAATTTTGTCTGATATAAATTATAATAGCCTTCCACTACAAATTTCATTTAACATGTACTTTATCCAACTGTATATGTAACCATGTCATTCCATTCATCTTATTGTTCTTGTATATATGTTATTGTTGTTATTACTGTTTATATGCACATACCCCTGATGGGGTCTTAAATTGAAAGCTGTGAAAGAAATGCAATATTTCTAGAGATTATTTATGAGATAATACATGCAAGCCATACATTTATTAGAAATTATATTTGTTTTACAAAGGGTTAAATTGAACAGTCATACACACAGCAAACTTAATATTTCTTCAGTTTTTAAATACCATTTTTTAAATCATGTTATGTTTTCGCTCCACGTTACCCATGTTTTTAAAGTTTGAACTATTTATTTGTAGAGCTCCTGAAAAGACATTATGTACTATAATATAGACTAAATTTGTGCATCACTGAAAAGATATAAATTGTCGAAATGCATTTCTGGTGCGTTAAAATTGGTACCTTTTATCATGCGTTTATATCATTACAAAATATCCTAGCCCAACTAGCAGCATTCTATTCATATGAATGTCAGCTATGTCAGATGAGCAATTACAGGCTTCTTAGACCCTCAGAATTTCAATAGCAGAAACACATAAATATTTTTTGTTTTAATTATTTATCGGTTTTTATTGGCATAAAATAACATTTCCATTTTGATCCAACTGAAATATCATCAGGTTTGTGACACAAATGAAATACCATTTAAGTAAATGCTATGCACAAAGTCAAGTGTAACAAAAGTCAACAATGAACATTACCATTGTTTTTAAAGTTTGAACTATTATTTGTAGTGATATTTACAGTTTCTCTATTTCTATAATACAGTTTTCAACATAATAGCAAAAATACAAACAATTGATAAAAACGTCATATGCAATGGCAATAAGATGCCATCTGAAAACTCTGGTCAAAATGGACAGTTGAATGTTCTCCATCTATAACGGTTTTCAAGACTATACTCGCATACTATCCCGATGTTATTTTTTTCATCATTATCAAGAGATATATATATGTAGCAACACTTTAAGAATTGTTTAATATAATTAGTGCTTTGCTAAAATTTTAAAGGAAACCATTGTTTTATCATGTTCATTCAACTGCAGTAGCGGCATCTCAAATTGTAAAGACAAAGCTAGGTTTTATGGTTTAAAAAGAAAGTTTGCTTATTAACTCAACTCTATGCAAAATCTAATTAGAACAATATGTTTGATTCGTGCTTGCTCATAAAGTCCACATATAAATTGCAAAATATGGATTTGATTCTGTAAATACACGCATGTATTAATTCTATAAGCCATCAAATTCAGATTGAAATGACATACCATTGGCATAATTAGGCAAAATAAGATTATTCCCATTTTATTGGTCCACTGTCGCATAACCACAAATAATTGTTTGCGTTAATGATACAATTGTAAATAACATTATAGTGCATGCAAACAGCAGTCACGGACATGATATAGGGGAAACTTTCAGTACTTGAATTTAATCTCAACGACATTTAGAATGCTTTTGAATGATACATTTAAAATATCTACTAATATACAATGTATTCACTGCCATGTTTTTGAACGAGGACGATTAATGACATCGTCAAGTTTGTTTACTTCGCCATAGTTATTTCAGTGTTACTGGTTCGCCTATAATGTGTTGTTATAAACAAAGTGTACAGTTGCGTACTAATAAATCGGGAACGTCCAAAATAGTGACTATATATACTTCAAAATGACATAGGTCAACAATATTTAGTTTGGGCCTTTAGATATTTTGACTTTAAACTAGTAATTGTCTTCATTTTACAATATTACGTAGCTCTGTTCGTCCGTCAGGAAACCAGTTCTGATTACTAACAAAAATAAGCTAGATAAAGTTAAACAAAAACCTATATTAATTAATGTGGTTATATTTAATTCAAAAGGAACATGTATCAAAGGGGACTGATTGGTCCATTGAATTCGAAAATGAATAGGCATTATGAGTCTATTATATAACATACTTCAGATGTTCAAAGAACATTAATCTTAAATATCTGTATTCATATTTTTTAATTTCATGAAAGTTGCTTCATAACTTTAAAATTCTTCCTTTTAATGAAAACCTGCAAAACTTCCGACATAACCTCATTTTGATATATTTTAGGAATATTTAAAATTTAGTCATACCATTGACCAAAGAGCTGTTTTGCTACAAAATGCCCTAAACAAACTTATTCGTGGGTGGAAATATCTTCTTTTTTTGGTAAGGCCCTGAATGGTTGATTAATCTAATTTGGACCAGCATGGTTGACTCGAGTAACTCTCCTGTGCTGGGATGTATAAGAACGCAGCCACGTCCGGTAGAAAACATGATGTTGAATTCGGTGCCTCGTAAAAAGAGAGTGACACGCTCTCAGCACGTTTCACAGAACCTTTGGACAACTTTTCAAGGGACCAGAGGTGTCCAGTTGAAAGGCAAAATGTCTGCCCCATTCCAACATAATTTCTTATTTTCTAGTGGGAGTTTAAAATTCACGCCCTTTATGATGCACATTCATAGCATGAGACGCTTACCATGTCGGTAAATCCGGGTTGCTCTTTTTGAAATTAATGCAATTATCGAATTTTTCAATCTTGATTTGTATATTAAAATTGATTCCTCATCCCGGTCGACCCACTTTATAGGCTATTATCTGTATTGTAAGATCATTTGTTTCGTCATGGTAATGCATAAAATATTTGCCACAAAACGTTAACCCAAGTTATAATAAAAAAGCTATCATTCATTATATCTTATTTTGCTAAAAAAAATATGTAAATGGTATTTAAGAATTATACATCCATTTCGACTTGTTTTATGACGTCATAGCGACAGAACAACAGCCATTCGGCATTGAAGTGATTAAATTGTATCATCTTGTACATTAATCAATTAAAATAACATTGTAGGGAAAGGATATAATAATATACAATTACGTAATTAGTTTTTTTTGTAATTTTAGGGCTAAATAATGGCTCTTAACATACATTAGCCTACTTCAATGAGGTCGCTGAAAAAAATGCATCAGAGTTGGTCTGTTGTATAGTTGTCTCGTTGCGAAGCATAACACATATCATCTTCTTATTTTATATTCGGTCTTAATTGTAAACATACAAATGTAGATCGGTATATTTGTCATGCAAGAATGTCATTTAGAAAGGACAAAACTTAATATACTAACAAATAAAGGAAAATGAAAATTGCACATTACACAATATTTGTATATTGGTATACAATGTATTTAAAGTAATTTACAAGACACTGGTTCTGGTAAATGTAGTTCATCTTAGCAACTTGAGACACGTCAAACCAATTACACCCAATAAAATCGTGATAAGAAGTAGTTTATTGCTTTTGATGAAATTAATTTAACACAATTTGAGACTATCATAAGAGACTTATCATTAGTCAAGAATGGCTAATTTGTTTTATTTCTATTACTACAAGGTAAATGCCCCCAGTGAAGTACATATATATATAACGCTAAAGTACGATGGTCACGCTAAAGTGCGATGGTCTGCGCTAAAGTGCGATGCCTACATATGCTAAAGTGCGATGGTCCGCGAAAGTATAGACGTAAGAAACGTAGTTGGATTATGACGTTAGCAATCGTTTATACAAACCAAAAATGAATTTGCCAGAAGATAAAGAATATTTGATTAACAACTTTTAAACCAAACTTTAGTGTCCATGACTTAATTTCAGACTCAACAGTGCTTTGTCGGCTGAAGCAAATGTGGTTTTTTTTTCGGCTGCTGGAAGAAGGACTTGTGTCCTGCAGTCGACCATTTTACTATATAGATACAAAATAATATACGCGTAGGTATCCTGTATCCTGCTTCTATTGGAACCGAACGGATACATTTAAATCATTGTTTACGTTGCATTTTTTTTTTTTGCGGTCCCCGTTAAAATATTACGACTGTAAAAAAGTGGGGGTGGGGGGATGTGTTCAGATTATTGATAGACTGTGTGAACGGCAAGCTACACCAATTATTCAAATATTTAATACACCCGAGGTGTTAAAAATTACTAAACAGGAAATACAGTATTTTGTAACACCTAAATTACCTTTTCAGCAATTATTACGTGGTCGGTCTTCTGAATTAAGAAAGAATCACTCAAGCCTCCCGGTAAATTATATAGCCTATCACGTATGTTATACCTTAGCATACTAGCTTCTGCAAATCCATGTACTTTAACGTTTTAATCCCTCGAACCTTTAAGTTACTCTATTGGTCCATATTGCACTTAAGCGTGATATACCATCGTACTTTAGCAAACAAACAATCATCGCACTTTAGCATGAGACACCATCGTACTTTAGCGTAGACCATCGCACTTTAGCGTGACCATCGCATTTTAGAGTACCATCGCACTTTTAGAGTCCTGTAATGGTGTTCGCTTTCGCTAGATGTCTTCTTTATTCATAAAATATTATTCTATGCACATTTATTAATCTTCATTGTATTTGTATGATTTCCTATAGGCGCAGCCATTTTATTAGTTTATAAGGTAACCAACTAATAGATATAGGAAGATGTGGTGTGAGTGCCAATGAGACAACTCTCCATCCAAATAATTTATAAAAGTAAACCATTATAGGTCAATGTACGGCCTTCAGCATATTTAAGCTATTTAAGACACCACCATGCACTCCCGTAAACTTGTTACGCTTTTAATTAATGTATTACAAGTGTTCCATTTGTAGAATGTCAAATAAATCATCATTGAAACTTTAACGGTTTGATTCTTTAAAATCAGAGAACTCGGGAATAGTGATTCCCATGACGAAACGCGACCCTGAAAAAAACGGACAAAAGTCTGAATAGAAAACAACGTTCAAACCTATTATTGCGTTGGCTAAAAACCGCAATTTTTATACGTGTGCATGCAAAACAAATTTCTTGGTAGAGGGGTCTAAAATTCTCTAAATACAGCACAAACAACATTGATATATTTGGATGAATGCACCTTTGTGAAACACTTAATACCGATCAAATAAGTGTAGGATAAAGTGAAGGAAATGTTCAAATTTTACAATCATGTGTTTTTAAATGATTTGTTCAAGAGAATTTAGGCAAAAATATTCTGATCTTTTGAATAGCAGATATCACCCTTAAAGAAAAACGGCTCTAATACATGAATATTTAACAAACCGATTTCAGTAGTTTATTTTTGAGTAACCATCAGATACGCTTGAGACCAAATGTGGGAAGCAAATACTTGAATCTTTCAAGAGCATATTTATAACAACCAAAAAAAGACATTTATGGACAATAAAAATCCGTCTAAAGTTAACTCTAAGGAACGAGAAGGTAGACAGTCATCTGCTTAATACCTTATGCGTACATTGTCGATGCCTGTGGTCTCACTCAACTCTTTATTATGTGATTCCGATTGTTTACACTTGCATTTTCGTCTGTTTATACCTTCACTTATAACATTTTGATATCCATAAATTGTTTTCATACTAATTAGTTTATTTGACATTGGTAAATATGTTAGAAAAAGATGAACATTTTCAAAATGACAATACAAGACTCAAATGACATTTCACTGCCATGAAAAATGTAAAGAAAAACATTGTTGAACTTTTACCAGTAAGGAACTAAATTTCATAACGAAAATAGTTTCTGAAGTTTGTAATATTTAGGTTTTAGAGCTAGGAAGTAAAAATAAACCACATGCTGAGAATTGCATCTCATCGTGAACACAATATTAGTGCAATATCTACAGGCAAAGCAATTTGGATATAATCAAAATACAATAATGTCGGTTCTTAACGAGACATAAATTTCTCAGACAAAAACCGCTCCTCATCGGAAGTACTTGTCGATCTTCATCATTAGATATATATATGCATATTTTGGCTTTAATATTGATTCACTTATAGGGTCTTTGCATCGGAACTAAACACATTTATTTAAAACCAGTTGTTGGCATGACACGGGTTATGCTCTTCTCATATATTTTATGATGGTATGATACTAAACCCTAACGGGAGGGATTGTGCCTGATATTCATATGATGAAGACATAATCTTTCAATCAGTTTAATTGAGGTCTGGAGCTGGCATGTCAGTTAACTGCTAGTAGTCTGTTGTTATTTATGTATTATTGTCATTTTGTTTATTTTCTTTTGTTACATCTTCTGACATCGGACTCGGACTTCTCTTTAACTGACTTTTAATGTGCGTATTGTTATGCGTTTACTTTTCTACATTGGCTAGAGGTATAGGGGAGGTTGAGATCTCATAAACATGTTTAACCCGCCGCATTTTTGCGCCTGTCCCAAGTCAGGAGCCTCTGGCCTTTGTTAGTCTTGTATTATTTTACTTTTAGTTTCTTGTGTATAATTTGGAGTTTAGTATGACGTCCATTATCACTGAACTAGTATATATATTTGTTTAGGGCCAGCTTAAGGACGCCTCCGGGTGCGGGAATTTCTCGCTGTATTGAAGACCTATTGGTGACCTTCTGTTGTTGTCTGTTCTGTGGTCGGGTTGTTGTCTCTTTGACACATTCCCATTTCCATTCTCAATTTTTATATATATATATATATTCAGAAGGCACTTTTTAGTAGTATGGTCAACATGTTTCACTTAAACTAATCAACCAATAACAATTACTATTATTACTGTATTAGTAGAAGCATGTATTTCTCAGAGTACTGTGAGAAAGTTACGATACAATCAATCATTAAGATTATTAAACATCGATTGATAGTAAAAATCAAATCCAAAATGAAAACTCTTTATCAGTATTATCCTGCGGAAAACATACTTTGATTTTAAAATTAGAAGTTCCTTACGTTTAAGGCTGTGGCAAAAAATAACAACATCAGATAAATTTGTCAAACATTTCAAATTATTATTTGCATAACTGGCAATAACATAACGGTACCAGTTTTTCTGCACCAGATGCGCATTTCGACAATCAATGTCTCTTCAGTGATGCTCGAGGCCAAAAAAAATGGAAAATCCAAAGCTTATCAAAAAGATGGAGAGCTATACACCTGTCGGAATATATACCACATAACCGCTGAAAAAAACCAACATAACATGAAACATATACTTTTGATACCATATTAAAGCATGAACTTCCTAATAAATCTTAAATCATTTAATTCCTATTAAAATATCGTCATGTTAATATTTATCATGATATCTTACCAATAGAAAAGAAAATTCATACGGTTTTCACAAATTGATTAGAAAATGTATCATTACAAATTAAAGATTGATGCATGCGCGCCCATCATCCTTAATTGATTTTTACCTAAGGGTTAACTGGTCATAGATATATAGTTGTCTGGAGATTTTACATGAGGCAGTAAATCCAAAGTCAATGAACGTCCCGTCCAAACTGTGATGGATTTATAAATACACAGCAATGTCCAGTCGGAATTTTGTAATTGAATCCAATGCCTTTTGTAAAACGAGTGCCATGTAAGCCATGTCTACGTAAAAGAACCTTCGTAACAACTCTTTGAAGCGTCCGTAGGTGACCTGTTGTAAGGCAATACCGTTTTTTTTGTCCCAATCAAAATTAATATTTTCCAGTGATGGTATTTTTAATTGTCCAACCTTCATCCTAATCGATTGATTTAATTTGCAGAGCCGCCTTGTAAGGTTCATTGTTTAATTACCTAAATCTGCAGGACATATTTGTATAAGTTGTTTTTCTGCTGAGTTTCCTTTAAGTGGTTTCCATCACATTGCATGGTACAAAAAAAAACTCCATAGAAGACCAGGTAAAGTATTGTGATAATACTAACCATAGTAAAATTAGAAATTATTGCTGTGGTCAATTCTTTTTGGGAAAGTTATGCTCTATAAAACGCCCCTACTCCCCCTAAAACTGACTGGGGAATAGAGATATGATCACTCTTGGTCTTCTCCAACTGGCAGTAAAATCCTTGCCACAGTTGGGGTTTGTTTGGCTGTGCGAGATGTGCAAGAACACAGCCACGTCCGGTCAAAATGGGGACGTTAAATGCGATGCCTCGTGTAGAGAGAGTGCCACGCTCTCTGCACGTAAAGAACCCTTGCAACAACTGGTTGAGGGGTCCGTAGGTGGCCTGTTACAAGGCTAGATTTATGTCCCTATCCAATATACCCTAATTTGATAGTGGCAGTCCAACTGTCTCGAGACCGTTTTCCCTGACGGCCTCTATTACAGGACCTACCTATTGTATTTTTTGTTAATTTGTTCTCGTCCTGAACATGCATGACATGTTTGACACTGGACGTCAAGCCATCAACAATCAATAATTTATAAAACAAAATTGTCATTGCATTGGCAAGTAGTACATTTAAATGAAGGCTCTTACTAATAACTAATAACTGCAGCACAAATACCTATCCAGCGAACTGTATTGTGGATCCACTTTACATAATTTCGCAATTTCATGCCTGAAATTTGTACAACATTAAACAACCATCTTATTTTTATTACACCACCGTGTATCCCGTAGGCATAAAGAGTGAGGGCCAATTTCCCCAGAATGTATTTTCAAACCAGGGCCATTTTCAAAAAATCATTCGATCTTTACGTTAATACAACGTATCACAACCCAATTGTTTTAACAATATAATGGCTTATTTCTATACAGAACACCAAATTATGAACGCATTAAGGTAGCCCAAAACTGCAAGTTTGAGTATTTATAAAAAATATACTAGAAGGAAATAGTTAACAAAAAACAAAATTTTGTTTAAAGTAAAGCTATCTACTGTTTTTCGAGTTCAAACAAATATCATTTTTGTTGTCTTTTGATGAAAATGTGGCAAAACAATGTAAAATTTACAATTTTGTATCAAACGGCATTCAAATTCAACCTGTAGCGCTGAATAGCTTAGTTCATAGAAATGTGTAAAGTTGTTAAAAGATATTTTAAGTATGAGATATAGATTCTACATTATTCAATTTCAATTAGGATTTGACAACTTTTAGATTTGTCTCTTTGCGTGAAATAATACAGGGTTAATTGGCTATACCTCTTTCGCATCATCGCTAACATTAACTAAAAAGGGAAAAACCCAAAATCAAGATATCTTTTGAGGTACCTGAAAACAATACTATTTTCTCGTTCACATTATGTTTCATATAAGCGTTGTGGGAACGAAGATGATAAGTTAATACATTGTAAGTAAGTATAATCTGTCATGTGCTTTAAACATTTTATTTTAAACTACTTTTGTCTAGACCATCTAGAAAAGCCTTGATCGCATCACCTTGGAAATAAACATACGTATTTAAATCTAACTTGTTTGAGCAAAGAAATTTCAACGTTTGATTTTCTTCATTATATGTAGCACTGATACTTCACTCTGTAACATGACCCAATATAGGACAGTCTATCATTAACGACAAGGACAATGATTTTGAGCTTGTTCTACTAAAAGTAATTGCTGCTGATCTACTCAGATTCACAATTGAGTGTAAAAGTTTCCAAGGTTTTAAATACTTAGGTCTTTGCCTTTACTTTTGTATTTAATTCAAACGATAATTTAAATCTGCAGACAAATTTTCAACACGTTATGTGTGATAGTTTTCAATGTGGACAATATATACAAATTAAAAATTATCGTACACAAAAACCGTAACGTGTTATGCACAGCTGGTGTTTTTTTAACAAAAGTTTGGACAGGGAACATAATAGGAAGTGTAAAGGACCATGTTCATAACTTATTGATGAAATTGAAGAAGCAGGATGTGTTTTTCCACGCCACTGAAACATATCTTCCTACAAACAGCTTAATTTAGTTAAAATAAACAATACTTTTTTTTTTTTTTTTTTTATTCAACAACAGTATTGCACACGCTGTTAACAATTACTCCACTGACACAGCTATCTCAGTGAAGGTCCCTGTTTCATTAGTACCAGAAGTTTAGGATTCTTCAGGTAGATAAACTGCATATTGTTAGTCGTTTACAAAATATTAATATAACATCAATAGATAAATAATGCTATTATATTATAATAAAGTATTTATATCATCTGGCGTTATTTGCGGAATTTCATAGTTCATCCGAGTTTGGGATGATTTATAACTTATTACCAGTTTCCATGTGTTTCCGGATAACGGTTTATTTTAATCAATATCGAAAAAGATTGTAATTAGCTTTTCTACATCATTATTCAGGTAAGACAGTTATAATTTATAAGATTAATAGTCATACGATAATCGAAAACAATTGTGCTGTGTTTTTTTTTGTAATGTATATACATCGTACCAGATTATATAAATATTGCAATGTCTATCATGCATCGATCTTAATTATATAAACACAAAATTAGATAATAAATTAATTAATACACAAAGATAACATTACTAACCATGTTATCAGTTCATACAATTCAAATATACCAAAATATTTTTCTAATATACCTTTTCTTTCATGGTTAAAACATTTGTTTTGTAGAATGAGCTTATTTCTAAGCTCAGTTTTAAAACAGAAAATACATTAATATTCTTTGTTCTGAACTCTGACAAATAGTGTATTTTGTGAATTGAAAACATAATCACTGTAAGAAAAAATTAATATAGTATTCTATATCACTTATTTTGTAACCCCAAATCAAATGTTTAAGTGTTAAAATGTGTTTTCCAAGTTTAACTTTTCTAACAGATTAAATATGTCTTTCCAAAATTTATCAAGAAAGTGGCATGTAATAAAAAGTGTTCATAATCTTCTGTAATATTACAGTGATTACAGTCTGAGTTTGGGCATATTTTCCATTGTTTTAATAAAACTTTGTTTGGAAGAATAAAATGTAAGAGTTTCCATCTGAACATTTTAATTTATTTTCTTTCAAATAATTATGAACAAATTTGAGTATATTTTGAGCTTTATTTTCTATGTTCTCAAAATTTAGTAGTCTCTTCCATTTGTAAAAGCCAATTGGTATTTCTTTATCTTGTTCTAATAATATTTTGTAAATTTTACTTGTTTCTAATTTATTTATATTTTGTTTAAAGTTATCTTTGTCATAAATATACAAAACATTATCTGTTAGTACATTAGTTGTTCTTGAACAGTTTTCAGCTAATATATTAACCCATTCTTTTGGTATAGCTTTTCTTAATTTTAAAAATTCAGTAATCCAGTTTGTCTTTTATAAAGCTTTTGTCTAATAAATCTTTCTGTTATATTTCCAGATTCATCAATGATATCATTTATGTATATTATGTTGCTATCTATCCAGTTTTGGAATAATAATGTTTTTCCTGAAATTTTATCCACTGATTTCCCAAATAACTTGTTTGCGGATTAGTCTGGTTTGGGTATTTATTATTTTATTGCTATTTTTATTCTTAATCCAAACTTTGATTATATCAAGATAAAACTCTGGTAGTTTTTTATATCTGGTATTGAATTTACACTATCCAGATTCATTTGCAATATAAGAAGATTGTTTCCGAATTTGTTTAAATAAAATTTTGGTACTACAGTCCAGTTTAAAATTGCTCTGCATTTAATCTTTTAATCCAACCTATTTGTATTGTTTCTATGTATTTCTCTAAATTAATCATTTTAATCCCCAATCTATTTGTCAAAACTTAGTACAGAACGTTTAACCTTTTCCGTTTTGTTATTCCATAAAAATTCATATATCATTTTTTAAACTGGTTTAAATACTCTTTATCTATGGTCGATACAGATGCTAAAAATGTAATATGAGGAATAATTAATGATTTAGTAACTGTGATCCTCCCTATCATGGTTAAGTTTCTCTTTTCCAATTAAGAATAATTTTGCTGATTTTTCTAAAAGTTTTCAGCATTTAAACTTTGACACTCTTTTTATTATGACCAAAATATATACCTAGGCTTTCTACAGGTATATTTGTCCAGTTGATATTTTCATGTTTATCTTTGCAGTTTTTTTTTGTTTCCCAAGCCAAACACCTTCAGTTTTAGTTCTATTTAATTTCAACCCTGACAATGTTCCAAATGTTTCAATCATATTAAGAGCTTTTGAAATATCTTGTTTTGTTCTAAGAAAAAGAGTTGTATCATCTGCTAGTTGACTAATCTTTAATGTGTGAGTTTTGCCATCAAGTTTAATTTCAAAGCCTTTGAGGTCGTGGTCTTGTCTGATCCTACGTGCTAAAATTTTGAACAGCAATTACAAAAATTATAGCACTGCATGGGCACCCTTGCCTAATCCCACGAAAAATGCTTATAGGTTTTGAAATCCAACCATTGTTTATAACTGAGCTTTTAATATCAGTATATAGAACTTTAATCCATTTCAACATTGAACTTTTGAATCCAAATTTTTGTAAAGCTAAAAACATGAAATCCCACTCTAAAGAATCAAAAGCTTTTGAAAAATCTAAGAAAAGTAAAGCTCCCTCTATGTTGAATTTTTCTGCAAAATCAATGATATCTTGAATTTGTCTAATGTTATATCCAATATATCTATTTTTAACATACCCGTTTTGATCCCCATGAATAATTTGTGGTAATATTTTACTAATTCTTTGTGCTAATGACTGAGCTACAATCTTTGTATCTACATTTAATAATAATAAAAACAAAAACAAAAACAAAAAAAAACAAGACTAACAGCAATCGTGTAAGGATCTGCGTCGCATGCTGCTGTTTTAAATAACAGCATTCAGCGCCATTAAGATTGAAAATTTATTATGTGTTATATATTTTAGTAAATTGTCATAGGTGTAATCAATAAGTATGCACGACTAAGGTAGTCTAATGGTAGGTAAGAAAATACTCAGACTAAATAGGATTTTTTATCTTGAAAGCATGGAGGCAAGATATCACTAAGTATATGAAAATTTGCAGGGTTTGTGTTTATTTCGATAGGTACTGGAATAATGACCCAAATAATAGGGAAAAAAATGATATGGGGTATCCGTACAAGACACAAAATCAGTATGTGCACAGGGAAAAAAGGATATGGGGTATCCGTACATGACACAAAATCAGTATGTGCACAGGAAAAAAAAGATATGGGGTATCCGTACATGACACACAATCGGTATGTGTACAGGAAAAAACACAAAATGCAAAAGAACAGCGCTTTAATTGGTTTTCTTCATCTTAAATCGTAGGAGGCCATCAAAACGGAGGAAACAAACTCTCACCTCAGTGCCCTCGCTGCAAGAACCCTCTATAGCATCCAATGACAAAAATTTCTACGCTTCACATGGCAAAACCGACTCTGAGAAGAAATTATTTCTTTTCAAAATAGAAGGTGCACATTATTTTGCAATCACTATGCAAAATTTAAATAATGGTGACGTTTTTCGAGAAGACACGAACTAAGTACCATTACAACTTGCAATGAAAGCAGAAGTTCAACAAGTATAGGAAAACCTGAGGTTATTGTTTTTAAATTTTATTTGAATAAAGAGGTGCACAGGACAATGGAAACAAGATAAGTTATACGAAGTTGTACGAATGTGACTTACCAAATTAGACTATTTACCGGATTTGTAATAACATAAGCAACACGACGGGTGCAACATGTGGAGCAGGATCTGCTTACCCTTCCGGAGCACCTGAGATCACCCCCAGTTTTTGGTGGGGTTCGTGTTGCTTAGTCTTTAGTTTTCTATGTTGTGTCATCTGTACTATTATTTGTCTGTTTGTCTTTTTATTTTTGACCATGGCGTTGTCAGTTTGTTTTCGATCTATGAGTTTGACTGTCCCTCTGGTATCTTTCGTCCCTCTTTTATAAAATTGAGAATGGAAATGGGGAGTATGTCAAAGAGACAACAACCCGACCAAAGAGCAGACAACAACCGAAGGCCACCAATGGGTCTTTAACGCAGCGAGAAAATCCCGCACTCGGAGGTGGTCCTCAGCTGGCCCCTAAATAAATTGTGTACTAGTTCAGTGAAAATGAACGTCACACTAAACTCCAAAACATATAAAGGAACTAAAATTAAAAAACATACAAGACTAACAAAGGCCAGAGGCTCCTGACTTGGGACAGGCGCAAAAATGCGGCGGGGTTAGACATGTTTTGTGAGATCTCAACCCTCCCCCTATACCTCTAGCCAATGTCGAATAAAGAAACACATAGCAATAAACACAGTAAAACTCAGTTTAAAAGAAGTCCGAGTCCGATGTCAGAATAGGTAACAAAAGAAACTAAGCAAAATGACAATGATACATAAATGAACAAAGGACTACTAGCAGTTACTGACATGCCAGCTCCAGACCTCAATTAAACTGATTGAAAGATTATGTCTTCATCATATGAAAATCAAGTACAATCCCTCCGTTAGGACATGAATTTTAAAGGTTTCGTGATTCATTATTTGAATTTTGCCATTGAAGACAGATTTGATGAAGGTATAAATCCAGAGAAGGGCTTAGGACAAAATTTTTGAAGCTATTTTCATTTTCCAGCACTGGGTCAACACCACTGCTAAGGGTTTTTGATAAATTTGAAAATAATTAAAAAAAAACAAGGTTCTAACAGCCTCGGCAAAAATGACCTTGTATTTGGTTATTCTTTTAGTGGACGAGTAATTCAACATCATGCGATTTGATCTATAATTCCTGGCCCTCAATTGGTTCTTATATTCTTAGGAAATGTGCGTTGATACAGCTCACAGAAATCACAGAAATGATGTAGATAATAGGAATCGGTCAAATCAATGTTTGTTATGACTGTTTATCCCTTAGTGGAATCAACAAGTCCTTGGATGCTTTGCTATAACTCAGTAAAATCACAAAAATTAGATCTTATCAAATGAATAATAGAAAAACAAAGGATATGGGGTATCCATCCATGACACAAAATCAGTAAATGCACAAAAAAAAAAAAAACACACAAAAAGCAAAGGAACAGCGCTTTTATTGCTGTTTTTCATCTCAAAGTCACAGTGAGACCTCAACACGGAGCTAAAAAACTCACCTCACTGCAAATTTAAAACAACCCTAGCACTGGCTTAAGTTGAATTCTTTGCAAAAACAATTTGGATAGACTTTGTAAGATGTAACACCCCCATCGGGCCCGGTAACCTTTGACCTTAATAAAGCTTAACTATGGTAACAGCGTGAGCGTTGTCGATGATTGGACGAAAATGTCATTGTTGATAAATAAACTCATCATTGATACCAGGATTGCAATTTTGTATTTGCGCCAGACGCGCGTTTCGTCTACAAAAGACTCATCAGTGACGTGACGTCGAGTCAAAAAAAGTTAAAAAGGCCAAATAAAGTACGAAGTTGAAGAGTATTGAGGACCAAAAATTCCTAAAAGTTTTGCCAAATACAGCTAAGGTAATCTATTCCTGAGGTAGAAAAGCCTTAATATTTCACAAATTCAAAGTTTTGTAAACAGTTAGTTTATAATTATGACCATATCAATGATAATTCATGTAAACACAGATGTGCATACTATTTGGCTGGCGATTCCCTCGGGGAATAAAAACTCCACCACAGTGGCATCGACCCAATGGTTGTAAATAAACTCATCATAGATACAATACGCTTTATTGAATATTCTGTGGTGAACAGCAGATGATTATTTTAAATATAGATATCCGAGATTGAAAAAAATCTTAAATAACAGAATAATTTATGTATTTTATGTATTTATGAAAATTTCGATGTTAATACAAACTCCATAAGAACCATCAATTCTGTATATTGTCGGGTGGTTTTAGAGAACGTTAAAATTCAGACCATTCAAAAAGATATGCACACGCTAAATAAAAATGGACCAATTTAATATGATAATATCAGATAAACATATTAAAGATATTCAAATTTTTATTATGACCAATGCGAAATTATTTCCAAATTTCAGGTTTACAGTTTTCTGCCAATCGCATCTCTATTTTTTTTTTTAAATTTATGCTTGTATAGTTATCATTGAAATTTCTTCCCTGTTCTGAAACGGTTGTTTGTTTTTTGTTCCATTGTATATATTTTATTTTATCTTAACCTCACTTCCACTTGTCTCAGAGAAAAGACATTATATATAGACTTTACATTAAATTAAGGGCATTAAATTATGATCAAAAGACACGGACAGTTGATGTTTAAAGATTTGCTTCCATCTGAAGGAGCTGGATATCTTTTAAGAAATTGTACTTGGACATCACCATTTCTCAATGGTAAATAGGTAATAAGTAAAATCACAAAATGCTGAACTCCAAGGAAAATTCGAAAAGAAAAGTCCCTAATCAAAAGGCAAAATGAAAAGCTCAAACACAACAAACGAATGGATAACAACTGTCATATTCCTGACTTGGTACAGGCATTTTCATATGTAGAAAATGGTGGCTTGAACCTGGTTTTATAGCTAGCTAAACATCTCACTTGTATTACAGTCGTATCAAATTCCATTATATTGAAAACGATGCGTGAACAAAACAAACAGACACTTGACTAAAATGGTTTTAATTCTTTAAGGTTGTTGTTTTCGCTCATGGGGTTAGTGTTTGCGCTGTTTCGCGATAAATGTATGATACCAGACCTGCAGTTAAGCTTTGTTTTGGTCAGTCAGCACAATTTTTACTGTGGCAAACAGACTGTAACGTCCCATTCATTAGCCGAATTATACAGAAACGACAATTATCCAACTGTGCACGTGAAAAGCAATTTACTTTGTTTTCTTCAAGGCCACACATTTCATTTCAAACTTATATGTTTCAAAACATAATAGAGGTTTTAGTCCTGACATGTCAGATTAAATTTAATTTGAAATGACATGGTTAAAAAAACGATAGTATTGATTTTAAAGGAACGCAAAAGTAGAACAAAATACCAAAGTCCAAGGCAAATTCAAAATGGGGAAGTCCTTAAAAACGTGACAAAATCAAACGGTATCAATTAACGGAACAAGAACAACTGCCATATTCCTGACCTGGTATACAGACATTTTCCTTTGTCTTTTAATGCAACTCTAGGTCGGAAGTAAAACAAATGTACCAAGCAAGGTTTTTTTCTTTCAACATGTTTAAAAAATGTGTACATATATGATCTTGACTAAAATCCAAATATAAAGGAAATAAATATCTCAGTAAAGGTCCCAATTATCAGTATCGGACGACAAGGGAATTTTCAAGTAGATCAACTGCAATAATTTTGTTTAGAAACTATTTTACAACAATACATTGCATTTCATCATTTGTGTTTATATACTTTAAAGCTGATTATTAAAGAGTTAACTCCCTTAGGTGTTTTATACCTCCTTAAATTATGTATTATTAAGCAGATGCTGTCTTTATGATATATTATCAGATAAATAACAATATTAAAAAAAAAAAAATAATGGAATATTGTTGTAAAACTAACGTACAGAATTGCACTTTATCGCATTGGCAATCAAACAATATCTCCTTATTTTTGTGTTACCAGATTTTATTGTAACTTCAAGGCAGTCATTTGTTTAATGCTTTCATCTTTTTTTTTATTAAGTTAATTGTTATTGATAGAAAAGTTTAAAAAATTGATAAATATGAAAATGTAATATACATTTCCTTTCAGCAACTACATTGTTTTCGTTCATTTTTGTACATAAATTAGGCCGTTAGTATGGGGGCATTATTATTTGAATTGTTTTACATTTGTCATTCCGAGAGTCAGGATGGCTCGTTTCACATAACAAAATTATCTGACCTCATTAACCAAATGTAATAACTTGTTTCCCAATCCACTATTACATGTATTACAAATAAATATGTTTTAAATTAAACTTAAACTGACCATATTTGCTCTTCATCATGTAAATCTATATACCTGTATACATTTAGCCGCACACTGCAGTAATCCAGTTATATTTTTAGGCAAGGATGTATTGTACAAATGACAGCAATTATATTGGAAAACAATGACTTCAAAATTTTGTTTGCACTCAATTTATAGTACTAGCATGTCCTCTTTTTATTCAAAATATTGAGTCGTAAACAAATGCGATATCTGTTTACGAGTAGTTTTCATACCTCGGACGGACCTGTTTAACACAAATCTTTTGACCGCATCAATCTAAACTGACATTATTTGCTCTTTTTTCTGCAAACCTATATACATGATATAGCTGCACAGTAATTCAGTTATAATTTTAGGTCAAGAGGGACTGTAATATACTACAAGTTACAGCAATATTGGAAAACAATGACCACAAAATTTTGTTCGCATCAATTTATAGTGCCAGCATGTCCTCTTTTTATTCAAAATATTGAATCGTAAACAAATATCAGTAGTTTTCATACTTCAGACTGAGTCGTGTAATAAAATCTTTTGACCGCATCAACCAAAACTGACCACATTTGCTTTTTTATGTAAATCTATATAGCTGCACAGTAATTCAGTTATAATTTTAGGTCAAGAGGACTGTAGCATACAAATAACTGCAATATTGGAAATCAATGACCACAAATTTTTTCGCATCAATTGAGAGTGCCAGCATTTCCTATTTTTATTCAAAATATCGCATCAGAAACAAATATCAGTAGTTTTCATATCTCAGACTGACTCATGTAACAAAATTATTTGTCTGCATCAATCAAAACTGACCATATTTGACAGCATCAACCAAAATGACCATATTTGACCGCATCAACCAAAACTGACCATATTTGCTCTTTTTATGTAACTCTTATAGTCGCATAGTAAATCTGTAATATTTTTATGCAAGGATGGATTGTATAATACAAATGATAGAAATATTGGAACACAATGCTACCTAATTTCGTTTGCATCAATTTAGAGTGCCAGCATGTCCTCTTTTTATTCAAAATATTGCATCATAAACAAATATCAGTAGTTTTGATACCACAGACTGACTGGTATAACAAAATTATTTGTCCGCATCAACCAAAACTGACCATATTTGCACTTTATTATGTACATGATGTAAATCTTAATAGCCATAAAGTAAATCACTTATATTTTATATCAGGATGGATTGTTTAATATAAATGAAAGCAATATTGGAAAACAATGACTACAAAATTATGCTCGCATCTTTTATTCAAAATTTTGAATCAGAAACTAATTTCAGTAGTTTTGATATCTCAGACTGACTCATATAACAAAATTATTTGTCCGCATCAACCAAAACTGGCCATATTTGACAGCATCAACTAAAACTGACCATATGTGACAGCATCAACCAAAACTGACCATATTTAACTGATTTTTATAGGTCGTTCTTATGTTGTACTGTTATATCACTGTCCCAGGTTAGGGGAGGTTGGGATCCTGCTAACCTGTTTAACCCCGCCACATTATGTATGTATGTGAGTGTCCCAAGTCAGGAGCCTGTAATTCAGTGGTTGTCGTTTGTTTATGTGTTATATATTTGTTTTTCGTTCATTTTTGTACATAAATAAGGCCGCTAGTTTTCTCGTTTGAATTGTTTTACATTGTCATTTCGGGCCTTTATAGCTGACTATGCGGTATGGGCTTTGCTCATTGTTGAAGGCCGTCGGTGACCTATAGTTGTTAATTTCTGTGTCATTTTGGTCTCTTGTGGACAGTTGTCTCATTGGCAATCATACCACATCTTCTTTTTTATATTTACACTTTATTATGTAAATCTTAATATATATATATATATAGCCGCATAGTAAATCACTTATAGTTACATATCACGATGGATTGTATAATTCAAATGACAGCAATATTGGAAAAATTTCCACATCAATTTAGAGTACCAGCATATCCTCTTTTATTCAAAATATTGAATCGTAAACAAATTTTAGTAGTTTCAATATATCAGACTGATTCGTTTTAACAAAATTATTTGACCGCATCAACCAAAACTGAACATATTTACACTTTATCAAATAAATATATATGGCCTCATTGTAAACCAATAATATTTCTATGTCAGGACGGATCGTATGATAAAGATGACACCAACTTTGGATCACAATGTATACCATATCTAAAATTTTGTCCACATCAATTTAGCGTGCCATTATTTCCTCTCTGTATCCATAATAATGAACCGTCACTAAAGTGACTTTTGAGTCAGTAGTTCGTGATGGTTTGTTTTTAAACAAAACTATTTAACGGCATCATCCAACACTCACATGACTGATTCATATACTTTATTTTAAAATGAAAAGTACATGTATGAGAAGTTCTCTTCTTGGAATAGTATACTGTTAATATAATTTGGAGCAGGCAAAGAAAATGATTGATTTTGTTTGTAGCCTAACGTCCAGTGGCAAATGTTTCATTCATGTTCAGATCGAGTATATTTTCTGACGTTCCAGACTCCCAGATATCATTTATAATGGTTATGGATAAGTCTGGCTAAATTGACGAGATGGTGCAAATGTACATTGTTTTTTTACGTTATACAACACTTTTTTCATTAATATCCCATAATTCATCCACTGTACAATTTTCGTTTGAACATTTGTCAAAACAGAATCTTAAATCATGAATGTAAATCCAAGGCAAACAAGGTAAATTACGATTAAAATTCCATGAATTAAATGCAGAGTTATATTTAGGAAGAGACTGTTAAAAACGGGGAACGAAGAAACGTAAACAATGATGTTTATATGCAATCTTATAAAAATATTTCTCCGATGAGTTGGATAACCTTTCTATCCACTTCGATATTTGTACATGTAACGTTTGATCAGTAAAAAATATAGAAAATCTGCTATTATATAGTAAAGTAATTGGAACTGATTTTTTTCTTCTAAATTCTAAAGTGCCCTTACTGCAGTGACGTCATTTAGAACTGTTCTACAGTCCTGACTGATTTAGTCAGTTCTGCTGACAGTTCTACGGTTAGAACTGATTTGGACAGTTCTACCTAGAACAGTTTTAGACAGTTCTACCCTAGAACTGATCCTGACAGTTCTACCTAGAACTGATTTAGTCAGTTCTACCTAGAACTGATTCTGACAGTTCTACTTAGAACAGTTCTAGGGTAGAACTGTTCTAGGTAGAACAGCTAAGGTAATATATTCCTGAGGTGTTCTATTTCACAGGTTAGAACAGTTCTATGACAGATTATTCTGACAGTTCTAATGAGAGGTTAGAAGTGATCTTCTGCCAATCGCATCTCTATTTTTTTAAATTTATGCTTGTATAGTTATCATTGACATTTCTTCCCTGTTCTGAAACGGTTGTTTGTTTTTGTTCCATTGTATATATTTTATTTTATCTTAACCTCACTTCCACTTGTCTCAGAGAAAAGACATTATATATAGACTTTTGACATTAAATTAAGGGCATTAAATTATGATAAAAAAGACACGAACAGTTGATGTTTAAAAGATTTGCTTCCATCTGAAGGAGTTGGATATCTTTTTAAGAAATTGTACTTGTTATCACCATTTCTCCATGGTAAATAGGTAAAATCACAAAAATACTGAAATCCGAGGAAAATTCAAAAAGAAAAGTCCCTAATGAAATGGCAAAATCAAAAGCTCAAACACAACAAACGAATGGATAACAACTGTCATAATCCTGACTTGATACAGGCATTTTCATATGTAGAAAAGGTGGCTTGAACCTGGTTTTATAGCTAGCTAAACATCTCACTTGTATTACAGTCGTATCAAATTCCATTATATTGAAAACGATGCGTGAACAAAACAAACAGACACTTGACTAAAATGGTTTTAATTCTTTAAGGTTGTTGTTTTCGCTCATGGGGTTAGTGCTTGCGCTGTTTCGCGATAAATGTATGATACCAGACCTGCAGTTAAGCTTTGTTTTTGGTCAGTCAGCACAATTTTTTTACTGTGGCAAACAGACTGTAACGTCCCATTCATTAGCCGAATTATACAGAAACGACAATTATCCAACTGTGCACGTGAAGAGCAATTTACTTTGTTTTCTTCAAGGCCACACATTTCATTTCAAATTTATAGGTTTCAAAAACATCATAGAGGTTTTAGTCTTGACATGTCAGATTAAATTTAATTTGAAATGACATGGTTAAAAAAAAACGATAGTATTGATTTTAAAGGAATGCAAAAAGTAGAACAAAAATACCAAAGTCCAAGGCAAATTCAAAATGGGGAAGTCCTTAAAAACGTGACAAAATCAAACGATATCAATTAACGGAACACGTAAAAGAACATATTCCTGACCTGGTATACAGACATTTTACTTTGTCTTTTAATGCAACTCTAGGTCGGAAGTAAAACAAATGTACTAAGCAAGGTTTTTTTCTTTCAACATGTTTAAAAAATGTGTACATATATGATCTTGACTAAAATCCAAATATAAAGGAAATTCCCAATATCTCAGTAAAGGTCCCAATTATTAGTATCGGACGACAAGGGAATTTACTGTAAAAAGTAGATCAACTGCAATAATTTTGTTTACAAACTATTTTACAACAATACATTGCATTTCATCATTTGTGTTTATATACTTTAAAGCTGATTATTAAAGAGTTAACTCCCTTAGGTGTTTTGTACCTCCTTAAATTATGTATTATTAAGCAGATGCTGTCTTTATGATATATTATCAGATAAATAACAAATATTAAAAAAAAATAATGGAATATTGTTGTAAAACTAACGAACAGAATTGCACTTTATCGCATACATGTATCTTCATTTTCGAAGAAACATTTCATCACAAGAACTTTTTATTGAATTATTCATAAAATCAAAAGTTTATGTCAGACTTTGTTTTTACAATTTTGCTTGATCTCCATATATATACTCTGATATCTTGTAATACATTTTTTTTTCTGTTGTGTACTATTGCTTGTTTGGTTCTAAGTTGGTACTTGATATTCAGAAGAACTTACTAGACAATAATTATATTTGTTTCAGGCCACAAATTATACGTTTCTTC
The DNA here is from genome assembly GCA_017311375.1 of Mytilus coruscus. NCBI lineage: Eukaryota > Metazoa > Mollusca > Bivalvia > Mytilida > Mytilidae > Mytilus > Mytilus coruscus. The sequence goes on along the minus strand of CM029600.1, from coordinate 11,195,244 downwards.
GGAAGTTGAAGTACACTATCATTTCTTGTTAATGAATATTTATGTATAACGATACAAATGAATGGTTTTTAATAATTACTTTGATATTAGAAATGATGTTTAATGCTGACCTTGTTATTTAAAGATATTCATTGTTGTTCCTGCTATTTTGGAAAAAGATAGGTTAAAATAGTTTGTTTATTTCGTTTCAAATTTTATGGCATACATTAATACAATAAAATTTAATGCATATTTCGGCAGATGAATCATTTGTTTTGACCAATGTCATCCTGATGAATTTAGATTTTCTTCATGCTAACTGAGTCGGAGGACAATGGGAGTCTTCTCCCTTCTCTCCAATCCTCTCTTCCTGTCTCCATACCAGTTCCTTCTTTTTTTCTCTCAGCCTCGTCTTCTTTCTCCAACCAGATAAAAATATATCCCTATGAAAAAAGTAAAATAAGTTTTGTGTATTCATTTTTTAATTAAAAGAATCTTGTAAATGTTTTTTATTATTTATAATACACCCACGCCTGATTCTCTCGACAATACAACTGTTGCTTAGGAGAGGAATTTGTACAAGTGACTTTTCAATTGTTTTCCAAATCCTTACATTGTATTGCTGCACTTGTTTATTTATTGATTTTCTAATACAAATATTGTTTACACTAACTGTTTCTTCTGGTTCAAATAAATCGTGAGTTTTTTTTTCGTAATTGATATAGTATAAGTTTGTTATTAACCTGTAGATCTACTATTAACGTCCTCATCTAAAATATCAACATCTTCAGCTTCAATCTTTTGTGTTATGTGTGCAGCTGATACAACCTGCATACCGATCTTCGCCTAATATGTCGCTTTGGGTTGCTCACCCAATGTTTTCAATATATATGAACTATAAACAACGGTCATACACGTAGGAGGTTTAGCTAGCTATAAAACTAAGTTTAACCCCACTATATTCTTCGGAAAATCCCTGTACCAACATAGGAATATGACGGTTGTTTTCAAATCGGTCCATTGGTTGATATAGTCAAGCGTTTGATTTTGTCAGTTGTACCTGGATAAGCTGAAAAAAGTTTTCTGATTTATACACATCTCACGAAAAAGGAAACTTGATATTTTATTGAAGTCGATGATACAATAATTGGATACTACTGAATAATGGCTACCTTTTCTTATAATTTCATCTAATTTCATACCCTTTGTTTATATGTTCCTAAGCCTGAACAAGTTCTGACCTGTTCCAGCGGCTCATCCCTATCATTTGGGTGAATTCTAAAAAAAGAACTACCTTAGCAGCAATATACCCATTTCACCTGCATATGAGATATACATTTCCCAACTCACTCGGTATCCAAGAGCTTGCAAATGCTACTCAGACTTTATAATACGTCACCAGTGTCTGAGCAGAAAATTGATGAACCAGGGTTATGTCAAAGAACGTCTCGTCCTTTTTCTAAAAAATATCATCGGAAGATACAAAGACAAATATTCCGTATCAACTTCACAAATAATACATGATGGTCTTGAATATAAATAAGAAGATGTGGTATGAGTGCCAATGAGACAACTCTCCATCCAAGTCAAAATTTATAAAAGTAAATCATTATAGGTCAAAGTACGGTCTTGAAAACAGAGCCTTGGCTCACACGGAACAGCAAGCTACAAAGGGCCCCAAAAATTACTAGGGTAAAACCATTCAAACGGGAAAACCAAAGGGTAATCTTTTTAAAAAACGAGAAACGAGAAACACTTATGAACCACATCAACAAACGACAACTACTGAACATCAGATCAAGATTGAAGTATAGAGTCTAGGTTCTGACGTTGTTTATCATCTTAATTACGTGTTATAGTGTTTTTATTTGTCTTTAGATAGATATAAGAAGATGTGGTATGAGTGCCAATGAGACAACTCTCCATCCAAGTCAAAATTTATAAAAGTAAACCATTATAGGTCAAAGTACGGTCTTCAACACGGAGCCTTGGCTATTTTTAACCTTTACTGTTTAGTCCATTTTGGTAATATACTTTTGGCATGGCTCGGTATTTATACATCCCGCCATTGTGTCATTGTGCTATGGTTCTTTTTCATACTTTGTCTATAGAGTGTCTATATGCATTTTTGTTTTTCTTTGTTGAAACAGTTATTTGCTTTTATAGTGATTAAGGTTATAACACAATGTTGACTACTGTACCCCAATTTTTGACAATTTTACCTATTATGTCTTTGTTTTGCTCATACATTTTTGTCATTGTAATGGAATTCTATGCGACTGTCATTTAAGTGAGAGGTTTAGCTAGCTATAAATCTAGGTTTAAGCCACCATTTTCTTCATGAGAAAATGCCTGTACCAAGTCAGGAATATGACAGTTGTTTTCCATTCGTTTGATGTGTTTGAGCTTGTGATTTTGCCATTTGATAAAGGACTTTCCGTTTCGAATTTTCCTTGGAGTTCGGTCGGTATTTTTTGCTATTTTACTTTTTGTTATATTGAAAAAAACCTTTTCTACCCGCATGGTCATTAGAGGTATAATTATTAATCACAACCCACTTTTTTCTTCTTTGTTTTATATTTTGTTCTAGAGTTGTTAAACCGGTTTCGAAGTGGGAAATTTGAAACTTCCCACACCTTTCAAGAAAAGTTGTTAGTCGAAACGTAATGTAACGTGAATTCAGAATTAAAAATCCCCATTTCATATCTGGGAACGTCTTTTATATTATTGATCATTAATGATTCCAGTTTCAACTTTTTTTTCGTGGTTTATGTTTATATATTCGATTAAATGATAATTGTGGATTTTTTGTTTCCTCATTTATTTTCCTTTGGTCTCCTTTGTCCCATTCTTACTCTCCTATCTCCTAACTGAACACTTTCCTTTGGTCTCCTTTGTCCCATTCTTACTCTCCTATCTCCTAACTGAACACTTTCCTTTGGTCTCCTTTGTCCCATTCTTACTCTCCTATCTCCTAACTGAACACTTTCCTTTGGTCTCCTTTGTCTCATTCTTACTCTCCTATCTCCTAACTGAACACTTTCCTTTGGTCTCCTTTGTCCCATTCTTACTCTCCTATCTCCTAACTGAACACCAACATAAATTAAACGATCTCCTCTCTAGCCACTGTTATAAAAACAAAATCGGATGATTGTCCCTAGTTATTTGGATGTTTACCTGATATAACTTTGTTTAAAATGTGATTAATTCGTCAATAAAAAAGACAAATTGTTTCTTGTACTAATATAAACACATCGGCAAATATAATAATGGTTTTACTCCAAGAGTATTGTTAACAAATTATGTTTACACAAATTGGAACTTGTTATATTTATTTTAATCTAGAACCTATTTATGAAAACTGTTATATTACATTGTACTTAGCTGATGTTGTGTTACAAATTGTACATGTAAGGTTTGCAGGAATGATATTCATCATTTTCTCTTCTGTTAATCTTTAATTTTGGCTTATTATTAATGTGCAAATTTTTAATTAAATTCAAACCTGATATAAACTTATTTCATCTTCTATGTCAGACTTGATGTCAGTAAATGAGTAACATATAGTAACAGATATGTTACTCCCCCCCCCCAGAAAAAAATTGATGTAAGATTGTTTATATATTTAGATTGATTCAATGGGGATGGCTTACCGTCAATTGGTTAATAAAACAGAATGACAAACACAAGTCAAACAATTCATTTACCGGTGACAGAATACCAGAAGTGGAAAAACTGAAAAATCTTAAATTCCGCTCTTTCTTTGTAAAGCGGACGTTCAAATAGACGCTAACATGCATAATAGTGTAAACAAGGTCCTGATTGTGAACATTTAAATTCTCAAACAAATGAGTAAAAATAATTGTAGTCTTATAGAAACAGTAGGTAACTAAACAAAATAAAAAAGGAGTCTTTCTTACTCAGTCGAATGATAGGTGCAAACGTCCAGTCGCACTTTTCCAAAATGAAGCACGTCCTAATACCGACAGGACACGGGTACTTGACCAAAACGTTCTGATTGGATGATTGTTTAAAGAATTTGTGGAATGCAAAACAATTCAACCTTTTGTCCCTCTTATGGGAAAACCATTTTGGTTGTAAACCTAGGGAATTTTAATATTAAAGATTCGAAACAAAAAATACATTGTTAATATAAAAATGTAATTTATTGTGGATTCCTTAATACTCGTGGGATACCAATTTTGTGGATTTCATGGGAAAAGCCAAACAACGAATTTTGATGTTCAACGAAGTGCCAATTATCTATAGTCTTGTATTAAGACATAGGCAAAACCATGAAATCAAATTTCCACAAATATACAATGTTCCTCAATCCATGAAAATGGATATCAGAAACCTAGATGATCTAATGTTTGTCCAAAAAATTACGTATTATGTTTCTTCCATTAGAATTTTGGTTAATGTTTGAAGCGTCCTTCGATCTGTCTGATTCTGAGATGAATGCTTACCATCTAACACAAAATTTAAACCAACTACACATGCATAAGAATAAATACATGTGTACTGAATTTAAAGGTAATTCTAAAAAAAATAAGTCGGGTTTCAAGCTAGATTTTTGGGAAAATTACTTGACACAACCTTTCTGGAACATTAAGGTAGTGAATGTCACAGTCTGGATGCGACAGAATGAAAACATCAAGCTGAAGTAAGTTATATACACTCGCACATTAAAATATTCTTTAATTTCACTATCAGATATATTGTTGAGGTCCCGGGTGCGGGATTTTCTCGCTGTGTTGACGACCCTTTGGTGGCCTTCAGCTGTTTTCTGCTCTTTGGTCGGGTTGTTGTCTCTTTGACACATTCCCCATTTCCATTCTCAATTTTATTGTCACTAAATAACACACATTGCAGTGAGTGCTTACTTTTCATATATTCCGGTGAACTTGGGATAAATGATACTACCGAAACTAGAAGTTCTGCTCCTTTTTTGATCTTTTTAACGATATTGACATAGATAGCTGAGATGATATAAACTTTCCAATTGGCAACTTCCTATTTCTACGCAGTAACATACCCTTTGTCCAATAGTATGGCTTTTTACATATCTCAATTACTACGTAACGGTTTCATTTGAAGAACTTCATTGATAGTGGTTTCACTCTGTTTTTGTTTGTTGTCATGGTTTGTATTTTCTTAATCGATCTTTTAGACAATTCTACTTGAAAACTATTGTAGATTGGTGATATCACTACCCCTGGGACTTGAAAAAATACCTACACCATCAATTATGTCCTTTCATCCGTAAGGAATAGCTGTTCCCAATTCCCGAATTGAGAAATGTTTTCTTTGAAAATCATATTGTGTTCTCAATATGGGATCATTTGTAGTATTCTAGATTTTCTCTATAATCCTTTCATAGAACCAATGCAATGGTCAGGGTTAACGCTGTTAAAAGTTTTATTTGAGAAATCCATTGAAACCATGATCATTAACATTGGACTGGTGATCATTCATTTTTTCGATTGTTCTTTGGTGTTTCACTGATATAGATCAATTTACAAAGAGTACATTCATTACTGCTCACAAACATATCCTCGTGACTACACGTATTATAATATTTAATATCAAGGTTTATACCACAAGTTTTACAGTTTTTCAAAATTGCATATAGAAATGAAATAATGCGTCAAATTGTAAAAAGAAATCTAATTATTCTAAAAGTACAATACAGGGTCAAATTAAATAAACTTGTCTCAATTTCTGTTGTTCAAAGAGGAATCTGAAGACTGAACAAAAGTCGTATTCATGACATCATTTACGATAATACTAGGGACACCTATTTCTGTCAGTCATCTTTTTATCTTGGGCGAATTTCAATCTATTATTTTTGTTCTTTAATTATCATTTGGATTCTACGATTGTTGTTTCCCAATTTGTCTTTTTTTTTGTCTCTTGACAATGGCGTTGTTTGTTTTTTGGACTGGCGATTTTTGATTGCCCCTTTAAAATCCAAAATGAATCAATACTTGAAAAGTAGATCCTTCCTATTTTCAGTATATCTTGTGTAGATGTCTTATGTCAACCATTAAAGACTTTATAGAGTCGTTACACCTATACTGATTCAAAACAGATTGATCAAGCATTTTACAAAACCATACATCTGGGCAATTAGTTGAAACTTTGACTCTGAGTTTATATTGGTCAGTATAGAATTAATTGTCCTGTACTTTTAATCTTTAGCTATAATTCATTGCCAAGGATATTGATTTCATAACTAAAAGTTCACCAAGGTTAATTACAATAGACAAAAACAAATTGGAAAGATAGTCACGATCTCTCCTCATGTGACAATCTGCCCGTCGTTTTCTTTGGCAATGATAATGGTACGACTCTTGTCGATTTGAATTGAATGTCAGTGAAAATTTAGAAGAAAAAAACAGCGTTTTGTTCATACATTAATACGTTCATATGTTGCATACATGTGTATGATATATTTTTTTATAAAGTTTTTTCTGTTATATAAGTCATCAACTTAGCTTTCATTTGTTAATACACTAATACAAAAAAATTCAAGAACTCAAATATAGAAAAAAACATCCAATGAGTGACCGAAAAACACACTTATTCACGAATGCTCGAATAAGTAGCGTATGAGTTAATTATTAGTGATATTCGGTCACGAGCTGGATGCTTTTAGATACAATGAATTGAAAAATGGAAGGAATTAAAACTTATCTAAATTTTGTTCTTCAATTAAAAGCATTTACATCATCAATACGATAAGACTACAGTTTATTAAATATCATCCAAAGCTTATTATGTGTGACAAATTATCCCATTGTTGGTGACGTTAGAGGAGTGATATTATCGGATTTAATTTAATTGAAAAGTGTTTTTTTTTTTTATGGAAAATTACAGTATTTCATTGAAACCAATGGAATAATAATGGATCTTCATTTTACTAACATTGACCTATACAATACTCCTTAATTGGACAATTTGTTTTTATTTTTATTTGAAACAAGTACAGACGTCAATTCCGTTTCTGGACATTGCATTAATTAAGACATAATAACGTACTGTTTTCCCGATAATGATAGCTAGCTAATAGATAGACTGAAGTTGTCAATGAAGAAGATTTTATTGTTAAAAGTAAAGTGATATAACTTACCACTTATATAAGTATAAAAGATTTTTTTATAGAAGATAGAAAAGGATAACATCATTATGTTTCAGATTGCTAAACAGCAACAAGTGTTAAATAGATTGCGGATGCATGAGTCTACAGTACATTTCCCCCGTACATATATTTTTATCTGTTAAATGTATATGTGTCCTTTTTTGTCTTAATTTTGAGATCTTTGAACAAGATTACAAATAATGTTATCTACACTCTAGAAATCGATGGAATTCAAAAATAAAGAACAATTTATCTCGAAAACCTCTAAGAAATAATCCTTCATATAGGGTTAACAAATATTTACTTGTCCAAGAAAGAATAAAATATCAAAACTGTTACTATTCACAAAAAGATCAAATGCAAAAATAATGTACAGAAATAAAAACACTTAATCACAATTACAAAACAATAACACAGATTTGTCTAATTAAAAACTCGATTCTGCGGTAAATATGAAACACATCTCAACAGTAGTTTAATGCAAGAATAACCATGCACAACTACAATCGGGTAGTTTTGTGAGGAAACTGCATTTTATGAGATATGCAGTAGTTTTAATTTAATATTTTTATATAATAGTTATATGGATTGTATATAAAATTATGACTGATTACGAAATATTTCAAAAAGAAACACTCATTGAATGCACGATATTCCAGGGCTTGTGTTTCCTATCATGATTTCCTTGATAGAGGATTGCTGCTCACAAGGAAGCTATTAAACCAAGAGTTCCAAATGGTGAAGTTGAAATCATCCATTCGTAAATTTTACGGACGCCATCACGAGTTGGTTGACCGTTATGGAATAACCGTTTCACAGATGATATCGGATATGTTCCTTATGTCGTAACTACAATACCCTTCCCTTTTCACGAATGTGACTTACCGAATTAGACTATTTACCGGATTTGTAATAACATAAGCAACACGACGGGTGCCACATGTGGAGCAGGATCTGCTTACCCTTCCGGAGCACCTGAGATCACCTCCAGTTTTGGTGGGGTTCGTGTTGCTAAGTCTTTAGTTTTCTATGTTGTGTCATCTGTACTATTATTTGTCTGTTTGTCTTTTATTTTTGTCAGTTTGTTTTCGATCTATGAGTTTGACTGTCCCTCTGGTATCTTTCGTCCCTCTTTACAATCGTTAATTTGGATATCGCTTTCAGTAAGAAATATTATAGAAATAAATATCCTTCTTTATAGAGCAAAATTACTCTACACTATTTTCTAACATCTTCATTATAATAATGAGAAATGTTTACGATATGCGCCAAAACATTATTAGTATATATTGATTGTTTTTATTTTGATCGTGCATTATTGGAGATGTTGAATTTTTTTCCTGGAATTGAAATAAAATTCGATATATCAAGATATAGCTTCTACCAAGTGCATGACCAATTCATGATAAAACCTTGTGATATAAAGGTGTCGCCTAGTTACCACTATGCTCTCTCAATTATTAAAAAAAAATGCAATATTATAGAGAGGCGAAAAAAGGCAACAGTAGTATACCGGTGTTCAAAAGTCATAAATCGATTGAAAGAAAACAAATCCGGGTTACAAACCAAAACCGAGGAAAACAAGTCAACTATAAGAGGAAAACAAAGGAACAACAGGAACACCGAAGTGCAACAAAACAAACGCCAATACACATAGAAACGAACTATTTGATAACAACTGCCATATTCCTGACTTGGACAAAGACACTTACGGGATATTCAAACTCATATGTGAAAAACAAACTGGCAATGCCTTAGTAAAAACGAAAAGCAAACAACAGTACACAAAATACAACAAAACTACAGACTGATTAACACGAACTTAATTAAGTTTTGTGGGGTCATATCTCTGCAATCTTTTGATAGAAAGCTTAACAAACATATATTAATGTTCTCAAGTACTGTTTTGATTTAAAAAAAAAGATATCTGTTGTCCTGTATTTTAAGAAATAACCAGAAGCTTGCAGACTTGTATCAGAAATGACACCAAAAAACGCAAACGATTTTGTAATACGAATTATGACATACAGTGTATTCCCTCATCATTTATTAATGAAAACAAAATTCTCCCAATCATAATGTAAAGTTAATTAGATTATTTGACTGACATAATAAGACGTGTTTTATCTCATGGAACTAGGATGGTGCAGAACTATTACTACATTAATGTAGACAGTACTAGTACCCATGAAAAAATGAATTATGTACTATAAGAACAAATAAGTAATTAATGAAATTTTCTCAAGCTATAAATATATTACAAACCAGTGCGTCATCAAATATTTGACAGGAGGTGCACTTTGTTGTCCGGTTAAGCAATTAGAAAGTATTTTGTCGTATATTCAAAGTAGCGAAAGTGCTTCAAATGCTCAATTCGGTGAGTAACTAAAAATGTTCAAATTTGTTCGAACTTTGCCATTAGTGCTCAATATCTCCTTGAAACGGTCATGTATATATTATACATTTGATTGAGTACTCTCTTGTTAATAAGTTATTTCGGTTGACAATGACGGCAAAATTGTTATAAGCTCGCCAATAACATGAAAGATATGATATCCAGAACCCCAACGAGTTCAAACTCATCAAATATACCAGGCTTATAATTATATATGCCAGACACGCGTTTTTTCTACATAAGACTCATCAGTAACGCTGATGCAAAATATAGCCTAGGGTAGACAGTGGTTTGCTTTTTCGTCCGCGGGTTACGACTCCCACGTATGGGGCCTCCGTCTGGTTTTGCGGATGGATCAAATCTGATGCGTGTTGATATGTTAGATCCAATATATAGCTACATGCATGTTGAGTATCGTTAAGTGGGTAAATCGGGCAACTATATGGCTAACAATAACAAAGGCGTCTAGCATGTATGGATCTCTATTCAAACTCTAATGTCAATACGTCACACTTAGGTGACGTTACAATGCATATCGGCAGCGAGAACGTTACGTTTATGCGTTACTTCCAACATTGAGAAAATCCAAGCTTCTGCACGCTACAAACCATTGTAACAACTTTCTTCGATGTCCTTAGTGGCATGTTGACGACAAAGAGATGATTTCAGCTTCCTAATTGTGTACTTTCCATTTCTATGTAGCAACATTCCAGCAGCATATAGGGTATATATCTCCCAGTTGATATGATATTCCATGGCTTGCAATTCCACTCATGATTTCCTTGATAGAGACTTGCTGCTTACATGAAATCTATTGAACCACGAGTTCCAAGTGGTGAAGTTGAAATCATCCCTTCGAACATTGTACGGACGCCATCACGATTTGGTGGACCGATATGGAATATCTATTTCAAACGACGGATATGTTTCAATTGTTGTAAACACAAGCAACCAAACATAATTCAGATAGAGACTATAACTGCATGTAAACGTTCAAGTTCATAAAACCCCTTAACATTCGACTGCGTTATACTAAATGCTGAAGCAGCTTTATGAATGATATACATTTAACTACACGGCCTGTCAGAGTTTAGCTTTTTTCTCCTAATCTGCTGGAGTCCTTGTGGTCTATCTGTTAGAGAGAAAGTACAAACAACTGGCCATTCCTGGGAAAGAAGGGAGCAGAGGCCTAAAGGGCCGACACACATTATTTCCCAGGAATGGTCAGTTGTTTGGACTTTCGTTAACTTAAAATACACCTTCGATATTGAAAAATAATCTTCCTTGTCTAAATTTTTTGATAATTTAGACACTGACTCTATTTTTAAGATAATTACATATTACTATAAAATTGTATTTCATTCGGTACGCTTGCTTTTGAACGACAGATTTATGTGGCTGAATGTTTTATACAGAATTCAAATTTGCTGTAGGCACTTTAGCAGACACTAGTTCTCTTGTAAAATCAGGAGTTTTACAAGGTAATCCTTTCTTTTCATAATAACCGTCGATTGGGTTATGCAATCTACCATAAGCAGTAACAACACAGGCATCAGATAGACTCTCATTACATTTCTTAAAGATTTAGACTATGCTTATGATCTGGCCTTATTGTCACATCTAGAAATACCCAAGCCACAACCACCAAGTTACGATAGAAAACAAGTATGATCGGACTAAACAACATCTCAGAGCCTTCTGAAATAGATTTAAATGGCACATATCTGGAATGCACTTCATCGTTTACTTGCCAAGGCAGCATAGTAACATCTGAAGAAGAAGCGGACAAAGACATCCGAACCAGGATAATAAAAAACAAGAACAGCATTTTGAAAGCCAAGAAACATCGGGAAGTCTAGCAACGTAAAATCACCAAAAAAAGACATCAGGATCGAACAACATGGAGAGTATACTGAAGCAAAAACGATGGAGATAGATTGGTCATTTTCTACTTAGACCAGCTGAAGACATGACCAGAGTTTCTGTTAGATGGACACCAGAGGTGAAAAGGAAATAAGGACGCCCCAAAACGACTTGCCGACAAACAGTTGAAGATGAAATGAAAGACCACGGAATCAGCTGGAGCGAGATAGAAAAGACAGCACAAAACCGAGATAAGTGAAAATGTCTGGTCCTTCCCATATGTGCCTCCGGTTATATCAAGGACAATCTAAGCAAGTATGCGGATTAAGTAACATTAACTGGACCAATGTTGCGTGTTACTGCAGGAGATGCGTATTTCGACAATAAATGTCTCTTCGGTGATGCTCGAGGCTAAAATATTTGAAAATCGAAAATTGAACAGCTGATAAAACAAAAAGAAAAAGGTATAGCCAGAGCCATTCGGCTGCGTTATAACAAATACTGACACAGCCTTAGCTTTGATTGAAAATATGATGAAAATATGTGCGAATTTAGTTTTTTTCGCCTTATTGGTTGGTATTTAACGCTACGTTCAGCACTATTGTGCTATTTCGTGGCGGTAAGCTTTTATTGGTGGTGGATGCCGGAGTGCCCGGAGAAAACCAACGACAATCCTAATCAATAAGTATTGGAATCAAGCGCACCTGCCACGTGCGGGAACTCACAACCGCTGTGTTGACAGGCTTATGATACAGTAATTCGACTGCTTAGTCCACTCGGCCACCGCGGCCCCTTTTTTCGCTTCATTTTGTATACGGGAGTTTTTGTTGTCTTCCTGTTATAGAAAATGGAATGTTATTTGGACTTTGGATAACTTTAAAAAATACAACTCTGAAGGACGTAACGCGATATTGAATGAAGATGAAAACTTACTAAAGCGGCTCATACGAAATGTAGGATCGTTTTGACTGAGGTAATGACAACGTAGTAATAAAAAGGACACCAATTATCTTATATTTAGTAGGTTTTATATGCGAGTCGTAGTATTCACTAAAATTTAACAACAATATCCACAGTCAACAATGTACGGTACAAACTAAATTCTGTTTGAATTTATTTCTAAAAAGTTCTATAATCCTTTATTTTCCTTTGCATTTCCTGGCTGAATTTCTGTCAGAGATAGTATCTTATTGCAAGAGGATAAAGCGAATACTATCCTTTGCTTTCCATTTCTCTTCTGTTCATATACACAAATAGTAATAGTGTTTTCTCAGTTGAATTCTTTTGTAATATTGAACACATTAATCAAAAACATAATTCAATAACGAAAATTATATAATTTAACGTTTCTTGCTAGTGCTAGTTTCGACGATAATAGTGTGTTTAGAACAAATAGTTTAAGGAACTTAAATGACGTATTCGGTCTAATGTTAATGTTGGGATTGTTATGATTTTGATACAGTACCTTGAATAGACTTTAGGGTGTGTGGATTGAATTAAAATAACGTTACTTGTAGATATTGGGCGAGGTTTATATTAATTTTTCAATTGAAACACGTATCATAATCGATTTAATTTTCATGACCAGTTGCAAATATTACAGTTATATCGGGAACGTACATGTAAATGATGAAGTTAATCTGGAAATGTTTTAATAAAATTAAAAGTTAATTTTCACTATTTCAATACATACAAAACGGAACACAAAAATATTTGTAAGTTTAAAAACTTTTTTTCTTTCTATCTAATGGTAGAGAAAATGAAAAATACTTTCAGTTTCCACGGAATACCATCTAAAATGCATTTGGCCTAGTACAATAACGATTACAATTTATTTGTCATGAAGCATTATAAGTGTTCTATGTACTTATTTACTTATCGAAATCACCAATAATCGAGCGGGGCTACAATATCAAAAGTGACCTGCCATTTTGTACATATACCAAGGAGAAACGTTGTTCAAAGCAATACTGTTAAATAGTTCATTGCATTTAGTAGAAAATGTAGATTTGGTGGCAAATAAAGTCACGACTTTTACAAAATACGAACATACTTTATTACAGATATTTTCGTTTCAAAATTGTAAACATAGATTAATCACTAGTTTGTCCATGATGACCTAGCGTTTATTGTCAGTGGCGGATCCAGAGGGGTGAAGAGGGCGTACGCCCCCCCCTTTCCCCCTTACTTGTACTTTTTTTTTTTTTTTGTTAAATGATTAATCAGACTAGACTTCGCAAACTTTGCCATTTCCCGTGTATTTAATTTTTATGCGACAATTCTTTACCTATAAAGATATTTTTCGCTCGTATTTACTGTAATATATTATTGATTATGTCAAAGTCATGTGATTCGCTACGGTGGAGTTGACCAGTACGTCGAAAAAAACGTCACTCAGTCATTTTGAAATTCAAATTACAGTAATACATTGCTTAGGCTGAGGATGACAAGCATGACGCCTTCAAAGCGACAAAGTATTGAGCAAGAACGTATTGACTTCTATTTCACAATTCCACCCAACAGAAAGTAATACTCTATTACACTCTCATGAAAAAAAAAAGTTCCACAGCAATATTATTTACCTACGAATACATGTTTAACGCCACACGCCCCAGCCCATTAATAACATTGCTGAATAGTGATCCCAGTCAGTAAGCTCTAGATATAGATTTAAAGTCTAAGGTATGGACAATTCGATTTGAGGGGGCAGTCTGAGATATTTTAGAGAAAAAATTCTGACCCTGATTTTTTCCTTAAACAAAAATTCTGGCCGTATCTGGATTGAAAACAATAATCTTGTCCACTTTTTTGCTATTAGAAAAAAATATTTTCAACAAAATTATTTAGCATTAAATGAACATGATGAATAAAAAACGGGCGTAATTTTTTTGGGGGCGGTTGCATGTGAATCCCATATCTGACCGGAATGTCGGTTTCGCCGAACTGATATACTGAATACTTTTTTCAAGGCCCGACTGCAACCTGCCTGCTGAGTGGCCTATATGTCTCCATGTGTCGACCGTCATTCACAACTTCATTGTCATTTCCGACTCATTCGTAGCCTTTGGTTGATTTGGAACCCCTCACTTCCGTTGTTGGTTGAAACATTTCAACCAAACGTTTGGATAAAAAATGCTTGTTTGTCTTTCTTCGTGTCGGTCGTAAAAACTATTGTACATTTCATTGAATAGTTGTATATCTTGGTTACAATAAGAGATCTGTGAGGTTATGCTAACTAACCATACAACAAACGAGAATTTTCCGTGTCCATTTTTACTGACAAATCCCACATCAAAAAAGGTCCAAAAAATTTACGCCACCTTTCCAAAATCCTGGATCCGCCACTGATTGTCTACCAAAAGTCCTAAACAACCTTTACAATCCAACAACCTGTAAAATCCAACAACCCTCGTGCTGAGCCACAAAAATGTCTGGTTTTAATCACATAAGTAGAGACATATACCCTTTCATTCCAAAAAAGAAAGACGTCCTTATCCATTGACGTATATAAAATAAATATGGATGACCTTTGGTAAGATCTTTTAAAGTGTATTTACTACTGTTCATAAATTCTCCATTTAGTGTGAAGATGGTCAACACTTCTGCCAGTGAATTAATAGGTACAACACGGGGGAAATGAAATCTAAACCATTAAAAAAATTATAGAAAATTTTAAACCCTGCAGATTACTTTTATATTTAAGGTGAACTTTACTGATATGTAGAGTAGGAGATTTAACAATACTCAGTATGAAGTCACGCGACATTTCAGAACACGAAAATCGGTTATTAATTAAATTGTTACAGGGACTAATAGCTTTAATGTCGGATGTCTATTTGATATGCCTCTAGTGGTAATCCAGTATCAATGGGTTCTCTGTTGTTCTTTGTTAGCTTATCTCTAATAATGTCTTGATTATATTTTGGCACTATTATCAACCTAAGAAAATGGAGTTCAAACATATTCCGACTTGGAAGAATTATTGGATTCTCTAATGTTGCTGTACACAGTTTCAAAAAACCATTGCATTGTGATACGATAATGTTACTTTGTTATACCCCCGCTTTAAAAAGTTGGGGTATACTGTTTTACCTCTGTCTGTCTGTCCGTCCATCCGTCAGTCCCTCCGTCAGACCCATGAATATTTGTATCGCATCTTTCTCAGGAACTACATAACAAGGTTTCAGGGTTTATAGGAGTCAGCTATACCGTGTGATGCGTTTTCAGATTCATCACTCGACAACTTCCTGTTTACCTTATACTTTAAGCGGGGCGGGGGTATCATTAGTGAGCAAAAGCTCACATATTCACTTGTTTATTCTCATTTAATATGTTGTTATTTCAATGAAGGATTTTTCTAATCGCATATTACATTTACTCCCTAGCTAACAACTGTGATAATGCGTTACAAGCTGTCTGGTTTAAATCACATAAGTGGAGACATATTTCGGAACCACAATTGAAAATATTTTATGTACAATACATACATACATATTGAAATACCGGAATATGACCTGTGATTTTATTATATTGACATATCTGCACCATTTAAATGTCAATGAACGTGAATTTAATTTAATACAATTTTCCTCATCAATGACATGTGTTAAATTAAAATGTTTTACCTTTAGTTATGAAATAATCCTAACTAATTGCTTATCCTTCCGAGCACCTGAGATCACCCCAGTTTTTGGTGGGTTCGTGTTGCTAGTCTTTAGTTTTCTATGTTGTAACATCTGTACTATTATTTGTCTGTTTGTCTTTTTATTTTTGGCCATGGCGTTGTCAGTTTGTTTTCGATCTATGAGTTTGACTGTCCCTCTGGTATCTTTCGTCCCTCTTTTTAATTACAAAACTAAACATTCAAAAGATGCCTTTGACATAGATAGAAAATATTCAATAAATTGAATAAAGTCGTGCCATCGTATAACTTCATAATTAGGAGATGAGTAGTATTTTCACATCAGTTTTGTCAATAAATATATTGAATGATTACATTATTATTTTTATATTAAGTACGAACTTATGAAATGTTTTCGATACAAAGTTCGTATTATTGACGATTTTTCATGATGTCGCCTGTCGTTCAATTGCGTATTTTAAGTCAGCGAAAATTATTTCTCAGAAATGGACATTATTTTTCTCTATAACAGAAAGACCACAAAGACTCCCGTGATAAGAAGAAAAAAGCTAAACTCTCACAGATCTTCATTATAATTTCAATCAAAGCTAAGGCTGTATAAGTATTTAATATAACGAAGCTGAATGTTTAGGGATTGTACTAACCTTTAAAAAAAGGCTTTGGCTATACCTCTTGTCCTTTTTGGTTTAATAAGCTTTTCAAATTAAAAAAAAAGAAATATTTTCAAATATTTTGGCTTCGACAGTTATTGTCGAAATGTGCATCTGGTGCAGTAAAATTTGTACCGTTAATGTTATTAACGTCAACATGCAGCCTCGTAAAAACTGTCGTTTAAAAGCAAATGTACCGAATAAAATCCAATCGGATTGTAATAATTAATCGTAAAATACGAGTCCGTGTCTGAACAGTAAAATCACTGTAACACTTATCGGTGTAATAACATTTATGTTCCAATTTTACTGCACGAGATGTGCATTTTGACAATAAATGTCTCCTCAGTGATGCTCGAGGCGATAGTTTTTGTTTCTGATCCAGAACCTAATACAGACTTAAAAGAGCTAAAACATTACTTTTTTTATCAATGATTTCATTCGCTTACTGCGGTTATTGCATGGTTTCAAGGGTGTTGTTGGCGGTAGAAATGTTACCAAATCCAAGTTATACGTCACAGGATTTACCAACCGCTTTTTTTTCTCTTCTTCTTCTTCTTCTTTTCGTAAGTACCTCTGAATTGTAAACACCATTTGAATATAGCAATGGTAATAAGATATCTTATCACTACTTGTCAATTATTCTTTCACAGCGAAAAATATTTACAAATAACCCTTTTTATTATTAAAAATAATGACTAACAAATAGATATTATATATTCAACAAACAGAAATGGTTGCTTGGACAATACATATAATTAAATCCATTTGAAGATTTTTGGGAAAGCGTATTTTGATAGAAGAAAGGGAAAGCAAGTCATATTCAAAGTGTACTGATATATATTTTATATTTAAACCAACAACAGTTCAACGACAGGCGACTTATATGTAAAATCAATGAATAATACGAACTATATAGATAAGAGAATGGAAACGGGGCATGTGTCAAAGATACAAAAACCCAACCAAAACGCAGAAAACAGCCCAAGGCCAAAAAATGAGTCTTCAACGGAGCCAAAAAATTCCCGCACGATGAGGTGGGCTTCCGATGGCCTCTAAACAATAATGTATACTTGTTCAGCTTAATGGACGCCACACTAAACTCTGAAACATATAAATAAAAAAAACAAAATTTAAAAAAAGCCATACAAGACTATCGAAGGCTAGAGGTTCCTGACTTGAGACAAGCGCACAAATGCGGCGGGGTTACACATGGTTTGTAAGATCTCAACTTTTCCTCTATGTAGCATACGTCTAGCCAATGTAGAATAATCAAACACACAGCAATACGCACAGTAAAACACGGTTGAAAAGAAGTCCGAGTACAATGTACAAATATGTAACAGAAGAAACTAAGCAAAATGACAATGATCAATATAAGTTAACAAAGGACTACTAGCAGTTACTGACATGCCAGCTCCAACATCAACTAAACTGATCGAAAGATTATTTGTGTATAATATGAAAATCAACCACAATCACTCACGTTCGGGATTTAGTATCATGCCATCATATATTATACAAGAAGAACATCACTCATGTCATACCATCAACTGATTTTAGAATAGACGGGATTTAGTATCATGCCATCATACATTATACAAGAAGAACATCATCCGTATCATACCATCAACTGATTTTAGAATAGACGAGTTTATTTCCGATGCACAGACCCTATGAGTGAATCAATATTAATTCAAAAATGCCATCTTTAATGCATTGACAACTGTATCGTAACTATATCCCTTGTGAATAAGTCTCTTTAAAGGTTTGGTTAGCATTTGAAGTGAATGACGACATTTTTGTGCTTTGCTTTGCTTATGAATATTCCCATGGAATGTGAAATACCTGAACGTATATGGTGTCTGCACGTTGATTTATAATTACGAATGATGTCCTTTTACCTTTGATAAAATTTTGTTAACGTTTTGGCAAAGTTTGTTCTCGAAAACCCTTGTGTGATAATGTTTCAGTAATACAGAGATTTCTTTCGTTAAAATAAAATAAGTTGTTACATACACGAGCGATTCGAACAAGTTGAGATATATAAACAACATACGATGGTGCCGTGGGAACGTCATCATCTTAACATGGATAATTAACAATAGGAGGTGAATAATAGTCTCTTTCATCGTAAATTTTATTAAGCTTCCCGTTAGATATATAAATAAATATATTAATTGTCGAAATCCGAAAATGGTGTACTAATTTTTGCACTTTTTGTTTGCGGTAAACCATCTTTTCCGCAAGTTTATTGTTTTCTGTTTGGTATTAAATTAATAGTTAAGATCCGTTTTGTTACATCTGGTGATCCGTTAATTTGGCAATCGCCAATGGCAGTCAGCAGTGTTTAAGAACATCCGTTGTTCGACCTGCTAGTCAAATGCGTTTTGTTAAAATATACTTTTTTTTTCACTTTTTAGGTCTTTTGGAAATTGTTGTTTGTGCTGTATTTAGGCCCCTCTACCAAGAAATTTGTTATGCATGCGCACGTATAAAAATTGCGGTTTTTATCCAACGCAATCATAGGTTTGAACGTTGTTTTCAATTTAGACTTGTATATATATATATATATATATATATCAAGATCCAGGAAAGGGCAGTGTTCATTGTTAGTATTAGCTTTATTTAAAGTAAGTTCAACAGGATAAATCTCCTGAAGTCGTCATTATCGAAAGCCAACATATCATCCATATATCTAAAAGTGTTATAAAAGTGTTATAAAATATAACTGCAGTACTCTCAAATCGTACTTTCTTGTTTATTTGATCTGTTGATACTACTGTAATGCTTTTTTGTTATTTAATGTTATTCAGGGTTATATCTGGTCTATATACCAGCTTTGATAAGTGTTTGGTACTAATATAAATTTCCACTTCGTACTATGAACATCAAAATTATCTATTTTTTAAAATATTTCCTTTCTCTATTGTAACTGTACACGTATACCTAACAACAAAATTATTTTCATTTACCTGTGTTTAAAGTTATTGCAAATGGCTGATATTTTTGTTCGAGCATATTGTTTTTCTTAAATTGTTTAACATTTCATACCGATATAACATGTTACTTTTATTATTCTTCCCTTAGTTTATTTATTTTATATTTGCATTGTATCATATGTCAAATTTATTTGTTCAGTGTATGTTCAATGGTGTTAATATGTCCTTTGATTGAGTTAAGCTATTTCAGTTGATATTTTATAGTGTGTCTTTCTATGTTGTGATGTTACACTATTGTTTCAGAAAAAGGGTGAAGGTTTGGTACCATTAAAACGTTTAAACCCGCTGCATTTGTTTGCACCTGTCCTAAGTCAGGAATCTGATGTTCAGTAGTTGTCGTTTGTTGATGTTGTTCATAAGTGTTTCTCGTTTCTCGTTTTTATATAGATTAGACCGTTGGTTTTCCCGTTTGAATGGTTTTACACTAGTAATTTTTGGGGCCCTTTATAGCTTACTGTTCGGTGTGAGCCAAGGCTCCATGTTGAAGACCGTACTTTGACCTATAATGGTTTACTTTTATAAATTTTACTTGGATGGAGAGTTGTCTCATTGGCACTCATACCACATCTTCTTATATCTATTGTATCAGATATTGTGTTGATGGGTCTTTGTGGATTTTAGAAATCAATTGTGATTTGTAACAATACATAAACCGGTGCGCAATAAGTGGTGCATAGGTAGTCCTCATTGGAATTTCGATAACTTGGCGATATACGGAATCTCCATCGCAAACAAAAAAATTATCTAGTAAAAATTCAAGTGCAGTAGTCATATCAAAGCAGGTCCAATTGATATAGTTCTTACGTTTGTCGTTACTAAACAATGACTTAAAAAAGTTTGAACATATATATATTCATATTCTTACTTTTTAAATGCCCATTTAATTAGGTTTGTTTTTTTTTTTTTTTTTTTTTTTTCATACTGAGATTATGAGGCAAAGTGGAATAGGATAGAAAAAGCACCAATAATAATGAGCATGCAATTTATCAAGTACTTCTAACGAAATGTTTTCGCTCCAACACAAGTGATTAATTCCACTATTTTCGTAGATCTTATTTGAAAAATGTAATACCAGGTTCATGATTGAACTAGGGTTTACGTAACAGGTGATTACAAATAAAGTATTCTTAAAATAAATAAAAGTGCTTTTCTTTTTCAGTTATGAAAATATGCGGAATGATGTAATAATGCTGCGATACGTAAGTGGTTTTGTTGTTGGTTTTTGTCGTTTGAATTGTTTTATTTTTTTTTTTTTCATATCAGGACCATTTATGTTACTATACGGAATGTGTGTTTTTCATTGTTGGTTGCCAGACGGTGATCTATAGTTGCTTACATCTAAGAGGCATTTGGTATATGGTGGATTATTTGAATCATTAGCAATCATGCCACATCTTCTCTTCATTATATTGTCATCTTTGGTTATTTTATGTTTAATGAAGAGAACTCTGTCTCCATGGTTAAATTAGGTGTGTCCTAGAATTGAAAACAAATCTATGTGGTCAGCTCATAATATTGACAGACGAATTCCATTTTGAAAAAAAATAATACATTACAATATTTAATTTCGTATGGAATTTTTCAAGTAAAACAATATTAAAAAAAAAATATCACTATTCTTCTCGTCGTTTTTTGCGTGAACCCCTGAGGGTTCACGCATATAAATTAGTTAGAAATATAGTCTATGGAGGAATATTCGGAAGCTAAATTATTGTTCATTCGGAACACCTATTCATCTTATCTGTATTAGCTTCCTGCAACTAAGAGCACCTCCATACGGGGTATCTAAGATATTTAAAACATGACAATAAATAATTTTCACAGATCGCTAATTCACTTATCTGATATATGATAATAAACAATCTATAGATCCTTTTCAAACATGTATATTTATTGTAAAGCTACATTTTATGCATTGCAAGTGTTGACTGACTTGAGCAAAGTTGACAGTTGTACCCGTTGATATACAAGTGAAAGATAAATGGTCAAGATTTAATTATAACGACCTATGCATATGGTATCAAACATCTGTGTCTAGATAATCACAGAGAGATATTTTAAAATAGTGCTGTGGCTTCTACATAATGAGTTATAGTGGGCTTTGGGATTTGATTTGTAACAATAAAATCATTATGCATACTTGTTTAAAATGAAAATAAAACAAGTAAAATATTAAAAACTATTCGTTAATATACATTTTTACAACTTTTACTGTTTTCTTTTACAGTATTCTTTATCAATTAAGTTGTCTTGTAAGCTAATTAAATGTTTATTTAATTCATTGATGTCACTATTATTTCTTATATTATTCACACACTGTAAATTAATACTCTTAAATTTATGTGTGTTTTGGATGTGCACTAGTGATATTGATACGTTTCTGTGTTTTTAATATACGTGACTTAACATCAAGAATTCCATTTTTATGGAATCGATCACCTTTGTACACTTCGGTATCTAAATAGAGGTTGGTAAAAAAAAAGGGGGGGGGGGGGGGTCTGAACACGGAAACACGTGAAATAACAAATCGAAAAACGAAGCCAAGGAATAAAATCGTAAATATTCAGGAAAAAAGTACCAAAAGTTATTACTCAGCCGTTCTTGGAGATCATGCAGTCATTATAAATTGACATGGCGACCCTGCATGTGGTCACTTTTTAGCGTCCTCTTGTTGCATACGATTTATTATAGTAATACAATAGGCTATTAATACATATCAGTTAATTAGTTTATAATTTAAAATAATATCTGTGCTGACTTTGAATTAGTCCCGGTTTACTTTTTAATGAAATGCGGGACAAGCACGAGAAAATAAGGGTACCGACACGAAACACGGAAAATAATCAAGGAAAAAACACGAGAAAATGAGAAATAAAACGTCGATACACGAAATCACGTGAAATAAAAAGGCCGAAAACGTTGCACGAAAATGACCCTTTACCAACCTCTAAATAGGTCATACTAGATGTCGACACCTCATATTAGAACTAAAGTAGATGGTCAATTTCGTTTACTAAGTTAAAGAAATCTTGAACTTGCTCTAATTTGCCTGTGAAGACCATAAAACCGTCATCCCTATTGACAGTGTAATTTGATGTTTTCTCTCCATTGGAACTTATCTAAGATTTTAATGAATAGGACAGACAGATGCAGATCTGTGCATGTTGGTGAAAATATACCATCCATGGGCGCTCCTATAATGTGTTTGTATAACAGTCCATTAAACTCAAATTCATTGTTTCTAAGAATTAATTTGACAAATGCAGTTAAATCTATTTTGTTGAGAATCTTTGAAGTATATTCTTCTGTGTGTCAATTTATTCTAATGCATTGATAACAGTTCCTTCTAAATTATCAATGATCATATTTATGTACCTTGACGTATCCGTTCGTCTGTCCTTTCGCTTCAGGTTAAAGTTTTAGCTGGTCAAGGTAGTTTTTTTTGATGAAGTTGAAGTCCGAACAACTTGAAACTTAGTACATATGTTCCCTATGATAGGATCTTTCTAATTTTAATGCCAAATGAGAGTTTTTATCCCAATTTCACGATCCACTGAACATAGAAAATGATAGTGCGAGTGGGGCATCCGTGTACTATGGACACATTCTTGTTTTTCCTCATTGCTTTATATTTAACACTTCCCTCAACATGCCAAAATTGTAATGATTTACAATAAAAAGAAAATATTATCTTCCACACACATGACCATGCAAACACTGATATATAATTTCTTATTCAGTTGAATTAATAATTAGAATAAAAAGTTCTAAGGTTCACGTATTGTCTTTTTTTTTTTAATAAAAAAAGCAACTTGTTTAATTATCAATAACGTTATTTACTTAGAACTATTGGAAAAATTGCATCAAATTTGTACATTTTCCTCTTATGATATATGAATTGCAGAACTGAACCATGGAACTATTTAACTAATCCTTGACATTGAATTTACATAATTATTAAAGGGACGATTTGTTCAAAATACTTAAAAGCCAATGTATGTTATGACATATAATGTGTTGTAACACACAGAAAAGATTCTATTGTTGAAATGTGAAAAACAAGATCTCTACTTTTAAATTGACGTACGCAAGCTTTAATCTGTGCCATGTCATTGCCTACATAATAAAAAATTTGCATTTGCAAACATAATAGCTATAAACAAATCTATTTACCCGGTGAAGTTTATCTTCAGAATTTATTTATGGAAAAACTCGATTATTTACATAATGTCATTGTTTGTTATTCAAAAACACTGACATAAATCTAGTCCCATTGCACCAAATCAAGACAAATTATGACAAAATTACTGTACTAAACACGTCTCAATATAACGACGTTATTACCTGTGCATAAGTCGAAGTGAAACTAACAACGCCATTTCAAATGTAGCTCAATAAAACTTTCACAAAATAACCATAATGAAACGTAATTTGCGGTTGATTGCCTCAATGTGCTACAGAAATAATTATCATGTGTCTTTTAAGTTTTAAACTTACTGCGTGGTCGTGAGTTATCGAGTATAATACGATCAGAAAAATGGTGAATTTGAAGTCCCAAAATAAGTACCGAACATGAACTTAAATTATTTAGACATATGATTTGTAATTATTTAAATAATTGAGTGTGATGTAAGGAGACAGTATCAAAGAATATCGAGGAAGTGTAATATGCCCAAGCAATGATTTAACAATTATTCTATAAATGCTAAGATTCAACCGTATTAGTCTTATCAATAGACAACTTTCGAGTTCGATGCATTTCCGTCAAAAACTTTGGATTTAGTGAACATCGTTCGTGCGTTTAGGGGCATCGTTACCTCCGTTCCCATGTTGAGCGAGTGGTTGGAAAACTATGATATGATGCTATATTGCACGAATTATTCGGCAAATTGAATTCTCATAATTGACATCAGCACTGCTATTATTAGGGAATTGTGATTTGATTAAGTACATACAGAACAAACATTATTTCTAATTTATCCTGCACAATGACGATCACTAAGACGCTTGATGAACGTTAATAGTGCAGGGATACAAGCGATCCCCTCTATCTGGTAAATGAGTCATAAGGCGCGCATAATTGACGAGTTTTTTCCGGTGAAGGACAAACTCGAAAGTGTTCTATTGCTACGTCGTTTGGTCTCTGGTGGAGAGTTGTCTCGAAGGCAATAATACAACATCTTCTGATGTTTATATTATTGTATGATTTTTGTGTATCTTTATCATGTGTATGTTCTAAATGTTATTGTCATTCTGTCTCTTTAAATACAATGCACGTAATGTATAATAATGCTTCAAGGATAATAATTTGATATGAATAAAGATATAGTGGGAGTAATGTGTTTGTCAAGAGAGAAGTTATTTCTTTGAGGAAGTTATGCAAACGTCAATATTTAGTCCAAGTCGCTTGAAAGCATCTAAAACACATTTAGTAAATACAATTCTCAGTAGGGATTTATTGTATTTGTCAACGTTAAGATTATAGTACAATGTACAATACAGTGAGTCATGTATATATGAATTTTCAATTTACATTACATTTATTTTACAGATTTTCTTTTTCCCAAAACATTATTTCATTTATACTACTACGTAAGCTTAATGTCTCTTCCAAACCTTATTTATTTATTTTAATGACTTATGAACGGTGTTGATATATACATGTCTCAAGGTACTCGAACAATTGACGATGGTTAATTGCCTACACACTAAAATATAATATGCATTTTGTAATTTAGGCAGTGTTCACATTGAGCTAAACTCGGTGTGGTGTAAATTTGCATAGTAATTTCCCAAATAGAAGGTAAACATGGCCTTGAAAAACTTACCAATACACTCAATGAACTACAATGCATTGTGGGCTACTACGAGTTTACTACCACTTAAAAACACGTGGAATTAGTGAGAAAACTGTCAACTAATATAGTGTCTGGGACTCTCATAATTAATGTTTTGTTCAGCGAATGTGTTTAATGTAAAATATATAACATAATCTTCAATTTGCATGCTCAGATTAAAAAAATATTGTTTACTGGCTTCACGATTCGACTTTCTTTTTCGCCTTGTAAAAGTAGTTGAACAGGTTTTGTCCATTGTTATGCATTGTACCTGTGCATTACTTTCACGGAGTGAAAAAGTGAAATTTTCAATGAAGTGACCACTGTCCAGTATAAAAATCATTTGAGCTCTTGTAAACCTGTATAATGCCATTCCAAAAACATTGCTGCTTCGAAAAATACTAAGAACATGGCACTGAAACACTGTTAATTTCGAGCATGTTCTCGTTGTGGCGTTACAGGATGCCCGGCAAAATGGATGTAACGACAGAGGCAGACTTATCTGCACTGCATGTGTGAACTTTTTATCAGGACCTGATCTAAAAGTCAGTACTTCATAATATTCAGTATTCTCAAAAAATTGTGTTATAAAAAAGCGGGGACTGTTAATTCCTTAACATATTTGGTATACTTTTGTCCATCGATGAAGTCCGTCTGTTGTTAATTTTATCCCAAAATATACCTAAGAGGTATTTTTATCGTTCGGCTGCTGTCCTATTGACTTATGTTCAATATCTTTAATCATTTAAATTCTCCGGATCATAGTGGGTGCCATGTTGCCCATTTAGGTTTTCTAAAACGTGCATTTCCTTTCTCCATTTGAACTGTACACGTATACCTAGCAAGAAAATTATTTTCATTTACCTGCGTTTAAATTTAGTGCAAATGGCTGATATTTTTGTTCAAGCATATTGTTTTTCTTAAATTGTTTAACATTTCACAGCGGTATAACATGGTACTTTAATTATTCTTCCCTTAGTTTATTTATTTTGTATTAACATTGTATCATAGATCAAATTTATTTGTTCAGTATATGTTCACTGGTGTTAATATGTTTTTTTGATTGAGTTAAGCCATTTCAATTGATATTTTATAGTGTGTCTTTCTATGTTGTGATGTTACACTATTGTTTCAGATAAGGGTGAAGATTTGGTACCATTAAAACGTTTAAACCTAAGTCAGGATTCTGATGTTCTGTAGTTGTCGTTTGTTGATGTGGTTCATAAGTGTTTCTCGTTTCTCGTTTTTTATATAGATTAGAACGTTGTTTTTCCCGTTTGAATGGTTTTACACTAGTAATTTTTGGGGCCCTTTATAGCTTGCTGTTCGGTGTGAGCCAAGGCTCCGTGTTGAAGACCGTACTTTGACCTATAACTGTTTACTTTTATAAATTTTGACTTGGATGGAGAGTTGTCTCATTGGCACTCATACCACATCTTCTTATATCTATTTGTATATAGAAATAAGAAGATGAGGTATGAGTCCGATAAAAATATCAAAATTCCAAACATTAGAGAAAACAACTTTGCAAAGACGAAAACAAAACGAAACTCTCCATCTTCAAGACACAATCTAGTATTTTATAGTGAAGTTAATATTGTCAAGACAAGAATTAAGAAATGTCTCGAGCAGTTTTGATGAAATAAGATAGATGATATAGGCTTTATACATGTTCTGTACCGTCAAATTCTGAATATAAAAATATTACACAGTATTCTACAGTAAATATCTCTTTTCAAGATAACGGAAAACCAATCTTTCTGAAATGTGTTTGTATATAAAAAAATTGAGATGTGGTATGATTGCTTATGAGACAACTATCCACTAAAGTTCAAATGAAGTGGATGTAAGTAATTATAATCAACCGTAAGGCCTTCAACAATGAGAAAATTCATACCGTATAGTCGGCTATAAATGGCCCCGATTGATGATTACACGTGTTTGTTTCTTAAAGACAAATTAATAAATACATACCCTTCCTCGATTTAAATGACTTTTTAATCATAAAAGAAGATACAATATCATAACATCAATTTTGTGAAAAGCTGGGAAATTTTAGTCATCGCAACAGATATTTGACACACCCAAAATTCTAGGATCCCTTTTTTTTTTTAACTATCTGAATGAAAGTTTGTCCTATGGGTTATTGTGATTTTCACTGTTGCTACGTTGCTGTCTTGTGGACAAATACCTGAAATCTCCGTGTAATCAATCATATAAATGGTTATATTTCGGGTAATTCAAACACTCGTTTCTTCGCATAGAAACAACTCTTTGTTAATCTGAGCATGGAACGAATACTTTATATCAAGGACTATAAATGTGGATACAAAAAATGAAAAACTAAGCGAAATTGTTAATGCCGCAATGCATGAAAAAATGTGTTGCCTTTCAGTAAATAACACGTGTTCTCAGTTGATTGTAAACACGTAGTAGTCCATCATGCACTGTTACTCATTTAGAGGGTAGGTCAAAAACCCAGGTAAAAAAAAAATGCGTCATACGTAAATGAACAATTACATGTGTGAGGACATAAGTATGCTAATTTATGCATATCCATATAAGTATTAGATACAATACAAGGTAACAAGAAACAGGCCGGTAACAACCGTTGCCGGATAGTTTTCTGCACGAGTAGTCAGGTCAAGGTCCGAGGCGCTAGCCGAGGACCTGACCTGACTAAAGTGCAGACAAACCATACGGCAGGTTGTTTCCGGCCTATATTTGTTACCTTTGTTTTGTATCTGACTTGTACGACGTTTCAGGAAGGAAGTTGTACATTTTGCATTTAGAAGAGGTAGCAAAACTAAACACATTAGAAACTTCAATGGCCATATATCAGTTAATGTAAGTTACAGTTTAAACACATTTTTTTCACTTCCTTAAGCCGAGAATTTTTTTCTAAAAATTTCAAGAATTTAATAACTTTATAAAAAGAACCATTTCAAGGAAAAGATGAATGTTGTTTACATTTGAGACTTTTAGAATGCAACTTCGCTAGTAAGTAATTCATAAAAAAAAAACAGAGCTACCATTTGATTTTTTTTATTGTGGAAAACGGAAGGAAAGCGGGGGTTTAATCCATTTAAAATAAACAGAACTGATATTAAGTGAATGAAATGTTATGAAAAACTGGATTTTGTCTTGTTATTTGATATATATATATATATATATATATATATATATAGGCATATTTTGGATTTTTTTTTAATAGTTCATACATATAGGTTTTTTATATGTCTCTGATAGTGTTGATCAGGATTTAACACGTGTCACTATATGATCCAATCGCAGCTTACCGTTCAAAATTGATGACATTAGTTGAATGATTTTTCTTCACGATTTGCTGCATATTTGAACATGTATTACATGGACACTTTTATTTATAGGATCAATCGTGCATTGGTGAGTTGATAGGGATTTTATCTTTTGATTAGATTTGATTTTTTATATATATTTCCTGTCTTTTTATTGAAATATAAACGTTGGTACCAGCATTTCTTTACTTTCAGCATTGTCCAGAATACTATTCATGTCCATATGTTGAAGGAAAAAAACACTTACGGACCGACCATTTAGCTTCAAAAGGGGTATCTTCTTTTCTGAGTAAGAACATTATTTATTTTTCAACGCTATCACCCAACTATTTTCATTTTTTTTCGAAATTAGACGATTATATACGGTATACGGAAAATCGGGAATCAGAACATTATTTTGTCATCTGCTTGACCACAATATATTTTTCTCATAAAATTGGGTATCAAAATATTTTTAGAAAAAGACATACCCCTTTTATTAAGTTAAATGGTCAATCCTTTAGTGTACTGATATGAATAGTAATTTACTGGAATTGTTTGAAATACAGTTATTGATGCTAACGTAAATATTTTAATCAAAAGACAGGAAATATGTCGGTGAAACAAAAGTTCAAATCTAATTGAAATTTAAAGTGCCCATGAACTCTCTGATCATGCACGAGTGATTCTATTCATAAAAGTGTCCGTGTAACAACTAAAAAGTGTCCGTGTATCATCTAAAAGTGTCCGTGTAACACCCGTTAATGTACTGTTTTTCTATAGCTCTGCTGGGGTAAAGTCGTACAAGGTAGTGTTCCCGACCTGTTAAACTAAACTCTATTACGTTTCCATTTATAAAAATCAATGTTTACATGTAGTTTAAAACAAGTTTTCACTACACGCAGTCGATAGTCAATGTAGGCCTTGTGTGGGTTAAGTTTTCATAAAACTAGATATTAAGAACATGGATTTAATTGTGAATATATAAGGAAGTTACAAATATTGAAAAAAAAAATGATTATAATAATAATATGAATTAAGTTATTTACCTATTTATATTACAAAAACTTAAAAATTGTTCCGTTAAAAACAGGATTAAATTCAATTGGACCATTTGATTTTCAGTTGGAGGGATATTTTTTGCTGATAGAATACTAATTTTACACACCGGTTAATATTACGGCTTATTTATTTAGCGCAACAATTATTTTCACATTTTGTACACAACTATTTCTTGCAAAGTCCAAAATATTCATTTTCATCATGTCTTGGACAAGGTTATTTTTACAATTAGTACCAGTTCAGACTACTCATTTCCAAAGTCAACCCATGTTTGACTGAAGAATAGAAATATGGTCACTTGGATCTTCTTCCGATCGACCGTAAAACCCTTGCAAAAGTGGGGCGTCCGTTTTGCTGTTCTGGATCTACAAGTACTCAGCCACGTCCGATCAGAATGGGAAAATTAAATCCGATGCCTCGTATAGCGAGAGTGTCAAAGTATCTGCACGTTAAGAAACTTTGCAAAAACTCTTTGAGAGGTCCGTAGGTGGCCTGTTGCAAGGCAAAAAAATTCTGTCCCTATCCAATATACTCTCAGTTTTCAATGGCAGTCCGAATTGCCCCGATCTTCATCTCGGACGGACTCTATTGTAGGACCTAATTTTTGTATTTATTGTGAATTTGTTCTCGTCCTGACCATGCCTGACATATTTGCCAATAGATGTTAATCAATCAACAATCAGTCATTTTGAAATCCTTTTTTTGGGGCTACATTTACGCTGTTTTAGCCCGCGTAATCGTGACATCTTTAGAACTCTCAAAGTTTTCCAAATCAAAAGAACGATTTGCTTAAGGTACATGTACCGACCATTCATCTCCGTGGGACAAACTATTTGTTTTATTACTTTGATAGAAAAGAAAAAAAATCAATAACATACAGGATCATTTCTTGAACGCCATGCTGAAACTAGCCCCCCATCCCCGTCCTTTTCAAGGAATCAAACAGTTTTCCAACTTCCCTCCTGAAACAAATATATTTTTTTCTTAAAAAAGTATGAATTTAAACAATTTATCTCCCCCACCCCAACCCCCGCCTTCCAAAAATATCTACGAATTGGTTTACGCCTTATTGATACAAAAATGTACAGAGAAATTTTTAATTCAATTGAATATGATGTAAATGTAAATTACGTGTGCATGTTGATTACTGGTGTGAACAATATTCATGTACAGGTGATTAAAACCGATGTACAGATGAGAATAAATTTAGTGTGAAATCAGTGTTCATTACATGAAACCAATGTGTAAACAGGTTTACAGTACGCAACGTTTGGTGTGAACACGGCCTAACACTGTAAATATGTATTTATGCTCATAAGTAGCATGCATTTTCCACTGTAGTTCTACGATTTTAAAGTTGTTAATATATGATGTATAAATTGTACATGTTATATGCATGGAGAGAGCTTTTATAGTCTGTGCCCATTGCTCAATCCTTTTCATATCTTTATGAACAAAATATGTTTTAAATCAAGTAATTGATACTTAAAATATTTTTTTGTTGAGACAAAATATTTCGTGGTATGTAAAGATATAGATATTTTGTGTCTGAAATTAAGTTGATCTTTTCTTATCTTGAATAAAACAACCTGGTACACTTCCTGTTTTATATCACTTGTTACGCAGTATTATATGCAATTGATCTCTACTAAAGAATCATGTCCACGGCTGCTCGAGAAAAAAATGGTCGATCTTCCATTTACGATTGTTCGTTTGTTCGCTTAACTCGCCAACAAATTTTTATTAACAAATCCCACGAGTCTTTTGGTTATGAACAGTTTCTTATCCTTAAGAAGAACTTCGTCTTCTTTGACAACATCTCTGTCGTTAGTATGGTGATGACAGGCACTCCTTTATTAAAAAAAGTTTAACACAAGTACCGAACTTGGAGGCAAATTCAAAAAGGAGCAGTCCATACAAACTGATAATAATCAAACGCTATCAATCAACGAAATAAGTGAAATTCCACTGCCATATTGCTGACTTGGTACAGGCATTCTCATAAATACGCAACCACGTCTGGTCAGAATAAGGACGTTAAAATGCAATGTCTCGTGAAGTGAATTTACCACGCTTTCAGTACGTTAAATACCCCGGGCAACAACTCTATTTTGGTTTCTAAGGTTCCCATATTTAGCATATAGATATAAGAAGATATTTAGCATACCTACATTTAAATCCCAGTCGTCACTTGTTAACATTTTCTCGTCCTGAATATGCAAGAAAAATGTCCATTGGACGTGAAGCAAAACACAATCAATCGTATCTTAAGAAGGTCTTGTAATGTTCATTCCCATTTCGACCATTGTCAGTTAACTCAATTTCTTACCATTCATCTCCACTTATTTTTTTTTTTTTTTTGCGTTTGATTTAAGACACAAAAGTTCATGTATATATAAATACATTGTAACTACAGTGAAACGAAACATCAATATGTTCTAAAAATTAAAAAAAAAAAACATGTTAGATAAACGAAATGCACAATAAATGACAGACAGAATAACTCTTAACTTAAATATATCTCGAAATGAAATTGATGAAATCCAATGACAAACTGGCTCAGAGTCCTCGAATATATAAGGAAGAAAGCATTAGACACAAAAGAATTAAACCTTACGAACTAAACGGGATATGCGTCATAAAACAAGTATAAAATTCGATTCAGACCGGTAATTACACATAATTATATAAATGATTAACAACACCTGTCTCTAAGATTACAAACTATTTCAGGAAAGTTAGTGTGAAATGAGTAAGACGACAGTTATGCTTAATTGGCATCATGTCAATGGTACCTTAATTGTACGTCATGTTTCCTATTAAGTAAATTCAAGTTTTAACTGGTGTATAAAGTGAGGAACTTTCTTGTCCGGTAGCAAAACCTGTAATCAGGAGTGTTCATTTGGCTTTTCCGGCTGTATAAATCACATCCATATCTGGTTTGAATGTTGACGTTGAAACCTTTGTCCCGTATTTTGATAAGATCAAGCTCTCTCTGCGTTAAAAAGTCCTTGAAATAACCATTTTAGAGGTCCATAGGTGTATTGCGAGGCGACAACCCGTCCGTCGCTTACATAAATCAACTTCTTTCCAGTAGTGTTTCAAGTTTTTGCCTTTTACCACAAGATACACGGTGAATGATGACAATCGCTAATACCGTCCATTTTGGGTCAGGTTTTGAGCTAAAATGGCAAACAAAGGTCAACAAAACACTATACATTTCACTGGAAATATGGCAACACAGACCACGTCCAAAATAGCAGTTGATCTCGTGTGCTCCGAAAGGATATCTGAAAAAAATATGAATACCGATAATCAGTTCCTGTTCCCTATTGGTAATCGTTGAGTTGTGAATGGCAAGTAAAATCCAACAGTCAGTCGCATTTGGTGATAAGTCATGAATGATAAAGGAATATGTCTAGTGTCATGTATGAAACAGAAATTTCAAATTGGTCAACCAAGTCATGCTGGCGTCAATAAATTATGAGCAAATATACGTAATTTATATTTTCCGATTCGTACCCTAAGATTCGACCAATATATGTGCAGATTTTAAAACAAAGTGCTAAACATATTATGCCCTGTTGTTAAATATGAAAATGTAATGTTTAGAATAATTAAAACACAACATTCTTAAAATTTTTGGGGAAGAAATGAAAGTTGAACCAAGCTAAATAATGTTGATACCAGTTTCATAGCAATGAGAAAGAGAACGTTCTGTTTCTCCCCTAACTGTACAGCCCACTTTTTTTAAAAATTTTGATGACAGAAGGTGGTACTCTCTTTTCACAAATTGCATACCAATTCTTCTCATATATAGTAGTCTCAGTATTTCTTGTTTTTGCATAATATTTTTTATTTCAAGCGTAACCTTGTTATTATTCCATGGGTTTACAGAGAAATTTTCGTTTTAGTGGCGATTATGGTGATTAGATCCAAAATTTTCAAATGTGTCATTAGTAAAAAAAATCATTAAGAAACTGACCACGAAAGTCATTTTCCTTGTTTAATTTTCTATAAAAGTTGTGAATTACAAACTAAAGTACATATACAACTTATAAACTCTATGGTATTAGAATTACATTACCATGAAATTTTTTTATAAGGGTGCGCTCAATCATAACTCGTCAAAACCAATTCGGTTTTATTTTGACTAATAGTTGATTAATATAATTGTAGTGGTTGATCGCTGCATCAGCACATTGGTTAATTTAATGGAACCTTTGTAAAGAACCCCATAATCTTAAGCCTTGAAAAATATGAAATACTATCAAAAAGCAGGACTGGTATCATGTATTTCGAATACATGTAAGTAATCTATTACCTAGTGACAACGGTCACACATCGCTTTCTTTATACAAATTTACCTTGCGCATTGCACCTGATTAAATTTTCCTGCAGAATTTATGACAACATTTTAAAATCTACTATGATGTCTATAACGGTATGATTTTTATGCTAGCAAATGAAATATTTTGATCTTACTTTTAGTAACAGCAACTATTCTTTGGAAGGTATTGTTTAGTGCTGTTTTACTCGAATTTGTGTTTTGTCGTTTGAAGTGGTGTTATATATTCCGTACTTACTGTAATTGTACGTTGTTATATATACCTTTTATTATTCCTATTATAGAGATAAAATGCGAAGGATACGTACTTAACAAACTTTGTTAATGTGGATTTTCCTAATCTCAGAAAACTTGTTAATGGTTGTATATAATGTACATCTATGCGTTTTTTGTTTTTTGTATTTTTTTTTAATCTATTTATTAAAAAACTTTTATAGACTTTTGGTGATAAAGACCTTACTTGAACTATCGTTACATGTACGACCATTCACGAAGCTCGTATATTGAATTTTATGTCTTTATACTTTATCATAATGTTTAATTCCCCTTATCATCGTCATGAACACCCTCTTATGGGTAGTTTACAATGTTGTTATTATCGTGTTCATCATTTTAAAGTGCACTTGCTAGCATTATAACGATTTATAATCCAGTATATACCTTGAAATAACCATAGTTCTTAATAAAATTCCCAAGGAAGTAATTTTATTTATTAACAGACACCTGTTACTTTTATATCTACACAATAACAATCCTCTTTCTCTCCGTTTCTAGATATGGTGGTTTGACATCTTCGTTGTCCATTTCTTAACAAATCTACTAATTCAGTAAAACTGAATAACTCTAATTCAAGATTGAGATTTACTGATATTTGTGTATAATATCTTATTTTAAAGGCTAAAAACGACCTGTTTTTTAAACAGTTCAGCAATTTTAAATAATTGTCACCTGGGCAAATCTACGGAAGCGTAATAGCCCACAGTAATTTTTTTTTAAATTTCGTCCTATGTTTGCGATATAACGCAAACCTTTGGGTTGAAATGCACACATTTTGATTTTTTGTATATAGAAATGATTTTTGTAACAGAAAATTATATAATAATTTAACATGAAAATAGATATGGTTTGAGCAATTTTCTATGGAAAGGACACGATTTTGAAAATTTTTATTAACGTTGGTTGTGCAAAGTAAAGATGCATTTTTTATGCTCTTTCTTAATCTGGAAGAAGATTCTGTCCGAAGTTTCATGACATTCCATAAAGGTTTAACAATGCTATTGATGTCTGGATAAGCAGATCCTGACCACGTGTGGCATCCGTCGTGTAGTTCATGTAAGAAAAAATCCGGTAATAAGTCTAATCCGGTAGGTCACATTCGGTGAAAAGAGGACGGGATTGTGGTTACGACAATTGGAACATATCCGTCGTCATCTGTGAAACAGATCTTCCATAAATGTCAACCAACTCAAAATGACGTCCGTAAAATTTTCGAAAAGATGTTTTCAACTTGACTACTTGGAACTCTTGGTTTAATAGCTTCTTTGTGAGCTGCAACCCCGTATCAAGGAAAACATGATAGGAAATACAAGCCCTGAATATCGTATCAACTGGGAGATATATACTCCATATACAGGCGCTGCTGGAATGTTGCTACATAGAAATGGAATGTCCATAATTGGGAAGCTAAAATCATGTCTTTTGTTGTAAGGTTTTGTTAAACCGACCCTCATTGTCAATTTCTAGATGTAAGTCAAGATATGACACAGATTTAACTGTATCTGTTGTAATA
This sequence comes from Mytilus coruscus, assembly GCA_017311375.1. Lineage (NCBI taxonomy): Eukaryota > Metazoa > Mollusca > Bivalvia > Mytilida > Mytilidae > Mytilus > Mytilus coruscus. The sequence goes on along the minus strand of CM029600.1, from coordinate 11,159,237 downwards.
TTTATCTCAAGCTCGATGGGACAGGTGCATTCAACATAGTCACCAAACTATCAATTATTTAGTGAAATAACATCATCTATATAGCGGAAAGTGAAGTAAAAGGATAATGCTAGCTTCTTTCCATTATTTCTAATAAGCTTTTGTATGAAGTCAGCCAAATATAAATATTGGAACAAGTCGGCAAGCAGAAGTGAACAGTAGGTTCCCATAGGAATGTCGATTGTTTGTTGAAAAACACGTCCTCCAAACGTAACAAATATGTTGTCAATCAAGAAATCAAGCATCTTGATAATGTCAGTGTCAGAGGATTTTTTGTTTTTAATCAGAGTGAGGTTTTACAAAGTACGATGTACATGATATATCCCTCCCCAAGACAATATTTTTGTGCACAGCATAGTTGTTGATGGCACAGTGTAGGTATCTGTTTGATAACTAATTTTTAATGATATAATATTTTTTCAAAATTTTTTTCCATTAATATCTAGGAATCATACAGATATCTTCTGCCAAAGTTTAAAAAAATTCTTTGAAGTTTTGACAGAATTGTTAATGTCTTAAAACTTTAACCCAAGACTGTATCTAAATGTTACCTGCATAAAAAAAGCATAAAAAGTTCTTTCAAAAGTAAACATGGAAAAACGAAAAAAAAAAAAAAAAATCAATTGTTGTAAAAAGGTTTCTGTCCAATTTTCGTTAAATTCCATAATGGTTCAACAAATTTGTTAATGTCTGAAAAAATTAACTTAGACTCGATCGTAATGTTAACTATCAAGTAATACGAAATCCATTTATCGTTAACATACGGAAAATTACAAAAAGTATCTTATAAAAAGTAAAATAATAAAAATACTGAACTCCGAGGAAAATTCAAAACAGAAAGTTCCTTATCAAATGGCAAAATCAAAAGCTCAGATACATCAAACGACTGGAACAACTGTCATATTCCTAACTTGGTAAAGGCATTTCCTTATGTAGAAAATGTTGGATTAAACCTGGTTTTATAGCTAGCTAAACCTCTCACTTGTATGACATTCGCTTTAAAATTTATTATATAACAACAATGTGTGAACAAAACTAACAAACATAATATTAGGTAAAAATGTCAAAGATAGGGGTACAGCAGTCAACATTGTGTTATAATTTAAATCACTATAAAACAAACAAATATGTCCATTATTAACCTTTACTGTTTAGTCGATTTTTGGTAATATCCTTTTGGCGTGGCTCGGTACTTATACATCCCGCCATTGTGTTATTGTCCTATGATCATATTTTGTATTCCTGTTTTTCATTTTTGCTTATGTGTTTTATCTATATACCATTTTGTTTTTCTTTGTTTGAAAAGACAAATAAAACAACGTCAGTACCTAGAATCTATACTTCAAGACCATCATGTATTATTTGTAAGTTGATACGGAGAACTTTTTTTAGCTGCATGCTCTTGAAAACCGAATGAGTTGGGAAATGTATATTCCATATGCCGGTGAAGTTGGTTTATTGCTACTAGAGTGAGGTAAATTGATAATTTCGAAATTAAAATCGTCTCGTTTGTCATAGATTCTGGTACTGAGATGACCGCTTATGTCAAAGTCGAGGTATAAGTTCAAAAATAAGGCGGAGAAAGCAGTGTCTGTTGAGTCTTTACTTTCTAGTTCTGGAGGATATATTAATGAAACCAAATCAGAAAAGTTTGGATTGTTAATGGAAAGAACATCATCAATATATCTGAATGTGAAATTAAATGATCTGGCTTCTTTGATCTTCTTGTTTTTGACAAGTGTCCGAAGGAACTCCGACTCATGAAAATAAGAAGAGGTCGGCAAGGAGAGAAGCATAGTTCGTTCCCATAGGAAAGCCGACAATTCGTTGAAAAAGTGTACCTCCAAATTCAACAAATATGTTATCAATAAGAATCTCCAGCACTAATCACTTGTTCCTCTGTGTAGCATGTTTTACCTTTTTGTTCACTATTAACAAAATATACCGTATGGTATCCCAAAGTATTAAATTCATAACGTATGCTACCATTTTTATATTGAAAAGCATTGTGTGGATTATTTCTTTTAGAAGATTTTTCAATTGCACATGGGGGATGGTGGTATACTGGGTTGAAAAATCTTAAGTTTTGATAGAATTGATTTCAGAGAAAGATCGAGATTTAAAATTATCCAGAAGTTCTTTAGAGTTTTAGAATCAACATATGATTAATACCACTACGCGAGTAAACCGTTTCACAGTATTTCTGAAGACCCTCTTTCACTGAGGACAGAATTTTGTCAATCTAATGGACAATTCCTTTGTAGAACATGCAGATGAGCTGGCAATGTACCGTTGTTTGTATGGAATTTTTTTTGAAGCTTAGGTATCCAATACAAACAAGGTAAGTCCTCAGACTTGCTGTTCAATGTAATGTTCATTGAAGCCATGAAGGACTTATGATTCGACAAAATCTCATCCTTGTCAAATGATATGTTTTGTATGTGGGATTACCTGAGTGCTCATTTATTCCTAATTCTTTTAAAAGACACTCGTAGAAGTACGATTTACATACAGAGACAATATTATTTGAAGCTTTGTCCGCAGGAACAACAACACATTTATCGTGAAGAGATGATAGACATGTCACAGTTTCTTTGTCTCTGGAAACGGACTTTGGTCGATCATTCGTACAATTTCAACTTATGAATTCGACGTTTTATCAAAGACCTAATTGTTTTGACCCATTCTGATAAAGTGTTCAGTTCAACTTCTTCTCGTTTATCCCATGCTCTGGCGTAGTCCTCAATGGAATCAATAATTATTTTGAATTTACGGTTCCAATTGATGTGTTGAGGTTCTCTGAACTTAGGACCATGATATCGGAGATGTTCATGTTGAATTATGTGTAGATCCCCAGTAATAACATGGCCAGAGGGGTTGTAAATGTAAGGCGAGGGGGAACAGTCACATGTCTGAGGGTTTTTTTTTTAAGTATTCTACTAAATCGATGTCCTGCAATGTTTGCTTAAAGTTAAATACTTTAGGTGTAATGGCTTTGGTGTAACTGTAGGATACAATAAGAACAGACTGATTTTGAAAATAAAGTTGAATTTAGATTGTTACCTCCTTGTGATGAATAACGTTGCTGATGTTGATTGAATTTATTCCTTTACTAGCTCACCTGACCCGAAGGGCCAAATGAGCTTTTCTCATCACTTGGCGACCCATCATCCAAGATGGCCGCCAGAGAGGGACTTAATTCAACATAGGACCCTATGGAAAATTCATACAAATGTTTTCTTTTAGAGAACCACTGAATGGAATGAAACCAAACATGGCATGAATGTTCTTTATGAGGTGTTGACCAAGTATTATAACTTTGAAGGCGATCAATCATCCAAGATGGCCGCCAGCAGGGACTTAGTTTAACATAGGACCCTATGGGAAATACATACAAATGTTTTCTTATAGAGAACCACTGAATGGAATGAAACCAAACAATGCTTGAATGTTCCTTATAAGGTGCTGACCAAATATTGTTACTTTGAAGCCGATCTATCCTCCAAGATGGCCGCCAGCGGGGACTTAGTTTAACATAGGACCCTATGGGAAATACATACAAAAGTCTTCTTTTGAAGAACCACTGAATGGATTAACTTAAAACATGTCATGAATATTCTTTATGAGGTGTTGACCAAGTGTTCTTACTTTGTAGCAAATCCATCAACCAAGATGGCCGACAACGGGGGACTTAGTTTAACGAAGGAGCCTATGGGAAATATCTACAAATGTCTTCTTCTAGAAAACCGCTTAATGCATTGAAACCAAACATGGTATGATGTTTCTTTTGAGGTGCTGACCAAGTGTTGTTACTTTGTAGCTGATTTGTCCTTATAAAGTCATTTCCTACAATTTCAATGAATTAGTTGGTTATTTCTGTAAACTTTACAAAATTCTTCTGCTTTTGATTAAATTACGGGGCCAATATTAACACCAAATTTGGCCTCAATCATTATTAGAGTATCTGTTATGATTTTAATCTATTTTTACATGATTTCCAAAACCACAGTAGAATCAGGTGAGCGACTAGAAAACTAACTGAACTAGAAGGAATTTCCTCTTTTCAGCATGTAAAGGTTCCGATCTTTCTAGTTTAAAAAGACAGAAAAGAGTTACATCACAAATTATACTGACCAGACTGTATATTGGAGAAAATGTATTTATACATCCCCTATCAAGTGCATAATCTCTCATACATTTTAGAAAATTTACAGGCTGTGAAAAAGAATAGTTTCAATGTAATGTAACCCTAGCTAGTAACACTAGCTAGTAAATTTTGGTCTTCAACTGTCTTTTGATCATAAAAAAGCCTCTGTCAATGTTTCTTGAAATTCCAGCGTACTGAACCTAGATATTGACCCTGCTGTCGATGACGGAAGGTATGATCAATATTTCTTACTTCCGCGACAAAAATATCGTAGGCTCAGAAACAGTAATTTCTAACTTGCAATTAGTATCTGCATTTCAGTTACTACTATTGCATCCAATGTTCTTCTATACACTTGCTGACCATTGTGTATACTGGTTTTGTCAATGACATAATGATTTTTTTTCTCACATTCTACATAATCCTTCGACGTTTGTGAATATTATCAGCATCCTTACATTGAAAAAGAACCGTTTAAAATCATGATTCAGTATTGAAACTCTTGCGATTGTCGTTGTCACTGGTTTTATTCGACCGTTGAATTATGGTATCCCGTTGATAGTCCGATTGTCCGTCCATCTGTCCGTCAACAAAGTGTTCGATAACAAAAATGTGCATTTAACAATTCTCTCATGAAATTTGAACACTAGACTAAGATTGACGGAAATAAACTCCCTTTCAATTTTAAAAGTTTTTAGTTGGGTAGTTAGATTTCAGGCACTTTTTCATGCATCGCGCACTTTCTCTACGTTCCGCTATATAGATGATGTTCTCTCACTAAATAATACAAAATTTGGTGACTATGTTGAACGAATCTATCCCATCGAACTAGAGATAAAGGATACTACAGATACAGTTAAGTCTGCCTCATATCTTGACTTACATCTAGAAATTGACAATGAGGGTCGGTTGAAAACAAAACTTTATGACAAAAGAGATGATTTCAGCTTCCCAATTGTGAACTTTCCATTTCTATGTAGCAACATTCCAGCAGCGCCTGCATACGGAGTATATATCTCCCAATTGATACGATATTCCCGGGCTTGTGTTTCCTATCATGATTTCCTTGATAAAGGATTGCTACTCACAAGGAAGCTATTAAACCAAGAGTTCCAAATGGTGAAGTTGAAGTTATCCCTTCGTAAATTTTACGGACGCCATCACGAGTTGGTTGAACGTTATGGAATAACCGTTTCACAGATGATATCGGATTTGTTCCTTATGTCGTAACTACAATACCCTCCCTTTTCACGAATGTGACTTACCGAATTAGACTATTTACCGGATTTGTAATAACATAAGCAACACGACAGGTGCCACATGTGGAGCAGGATCTGCTTACCCTTCCGGAGCACCTGAGATCACCCCCAGTTTTTGGTGGGGTTCGTGTTGCTTAGTCTTTGGTTTTCTATGTTGTGTCATCTGTACTATTATTTGTCTGTTTGTCTTTTTATTTTTGGCCATGGCGTTGTCAGTTTGTTTTCGATCTATGAGTTCGACTGTCCCTCTGGTATCTTTCGTCCCTCTTTTCTCTAGTATGACTGGATTGATTTCCTTAAAACTTTACACCATTGCTGGGATTGATAAACTAATGTCCCTACCGATTTTGAAAATATTCTGGTTCTTTACCCACGCCAGAATTACAGGACTTTGACTGTCAATACTTAAGTAAATTTTTCATATGTTGCATCTAAACTTGTGCTTGCTTATATCTAATTACTGAAACTCTACCTAATTGTTGGATACGGTACGTTTCATTTTGAACATTTTCCGATTTGCTATTCAAGAGTTATGGTACTTTAAACATATTATTTATAAATGACTATTCTTTACATGTCATGCACTAGAATCTAGTATGCTTGGATTATGTTACTCAAAACTTTACAGTGTTGTTTGAAATTAGTGAGTATAAACTCGATTTGATTTTGAATAATTTTTGTATTTTACCAGTCATACTTGGTGCACTAGTTTTTCTAATGAGCCATTTTACAAATTTCCGAATAGATGTCTCCTTACTATTCAATTTTATTCTCACAACAATTTCAATATTCACAAAACGGGTATATCGTGCGCTCCGTTGATCGTCACGGTCATAAATCTTTGTTTGTCCCCGCGAAAGGGGAAATGGTAATGGTCTCCGTCCGTCCGTAGAAAACACATCAATACTCAGACAGTTTTACAGACAGCTTGCATAATTTGTAGGATTAGTCGTAATATTGTCTTGACCATACTGTAGTTATTTACCATTTTAGCAGGCGTAATGGGACTTTGAGAAATGTTTTAGTATTGTAACAATGACACCCTGTGAATGCTACACCTCTGAGACCATCTGACAAAACGCTGTCATACTTGTTTGCTACCATATTACCATATTATACTGTTACTGTGACTTGGAACATTTGTAAGGGAGTTATGGGAATCTTACCTTTTTACTCTCCTACCACAATGACACCTTGTGAATGTAACTCCTCTCATACAATTTGATAGAAAGCTCTAACACTTGGTAGGAATGTTTGCCATCATGTGAAGTTTACTTTACTGTATAATCATTTTAATTTGACAATTTTTGGAGTTATTGGACTTTGACCATTTTTGTACTATTGAACGACAATAAAACATTATGAACGCAACTTCTCTGACAATGTTTGACAAAAATCTTTCATACTTGTTCGATTGACACAACTTGTTTGGCACAGTATGACAGAAAACTCTAAATCTTGTTAGGATTGTTTGTCATCAAGTGTAGCTGACCATACAGTACCTTCGTTATGGTTCCATCTTTTTATGAGTGAAATTGAACTTTGACCATTTTTGGACTTCATTAAATTCTGTTTGTTGAATAACAGAAGCAAAAGCAAGTACTCTAAATATACTTATGTATTTCTATTGCTATCAATCTGATGAGTTAAGCCTTTCTCAACTGATTTTTATAATTTGTTCTTATGTTGTACTGTTACGCCACTGTCCCAGGTTAGGGGAGGGTTGGCGCCTTCAAACGAGTTAAACACCGCCACATTCTGCATGTGCCTGTCCCAAGTCAGGAGCCTGTAAATCAGTGGTTGTCTTTGTTGTTGTGTAACTTATTTGTTTTTGTTCATTTATTTTGTACATAAATTAGACCGTTAATTTTCTCGTTTGAATTGTTTTACATTTGTCATTTCGGGGCCTTTTATAGCTGAAAATGCGGTGTTGAAGGCCGTACGATGACCTATAGTTGTTAATTTCTGTGTCTTTTGGTCTCTTGATGAGAGTTATCTAATTTGCAATCTTACCACATCTTGTTATTTTTATATTTATGATTTTATCTATTTTCCTGTAGTAGAACTCGACTGTTCACACAATGTTATTCCTCATTTACACAGCAGTGGGTGATATTTTGCTCTGACGTAGCAATCTTATTAAAGGGTAATTACCTTTGGTGATATATCATCAAGCAGCATTGCTTGACACTTTGTCAGTCACCTGTTTAAATCGATAATAAATATAAACTAGATACCGGTTAAGGGGCAAAATGGAACGTAATTCGCCGATAAAGCGTCGTTTATTCACGGAAAAATATTCGTCTCCGCCTGAAATTGTTTTGCGGTTTTATATCTTATACAGTGTTGTTGACATTAAAATTCAAATTTGATGTGTCGATCGATAGCAATTTTAATTCGCCACTAGCTGTCATATAGCAATTGGCGACGAGGCGATCCTTCAGCGCTTACACAGGCATTCTGAATAGTTTTGCCCCGTCAGATTTTCTGTATCCACTATTTACATTTCAACCCTATGTTCTATTTGTAGCTATGGCGGCCATATTACTTGGCAGATGGGATCATCAGACACATATTTTAAATACGGTACTTTTAGAATGATTGTAGAAAAGTTTTGTTCATATTGAAGAATATATTTAAAGGAGAATGTTTTGTAAAAAGTGACCGACGACGGACACCAAACTATGATGGCAATGTCTAAATAAATATTACTCATGATAAAACTGCATTAACTGTGAAATATAGCTGTCAGCTATTTAATCATGTGATCATATATTAAAGAGCTTGAGACATTTTTGAGATATTTTTTGTAGCTTGTGGAATATGTAAAGTGCTGAAGGCCTTTTTTTGACACAATTAAGAGAATCTGACTATCCAGTAAGTTATTGATTAAACAAGACCTGCAAATCTACAGAAAAATAATTATTCGTCATAAAGATGTTATTAGAAACCTAAGCATGGTTAAATGAAGGTTCAGACTTGCTTTCTACAGTGTGATTATTACATTAATTTTGAAGTTGAAAACCAAAATAATTTGCTATTTCCATCACAGGTAAAGTAATTTAAAAGTACAGTTAGATAGTAAACGTAATTATACATTATATTGTGAAAATGAATGCTGTACACATAACTTTATACATTAATGTGCAGATATATAAACGTAAACAACACAATGTTACAATAATTACCGTTAAAATTAACATTACAATTTACACAATATAAACAGGATTTACTTTATTTAATATCGCCTAACTTTTGAATGTTTTAGTTTAAAATGTATATAGTAAGTCCAGAATTACAGAATGGTATTTTATAGAGGAAGAAATATCATATAAAAAACCGATTTAAATTGTTACTTTCCAAGTTTTTATAATATTCAGTAAATTTAATTACTTTTTTGACCTGATTTATTTAAAGGGTTGTCACGTTTTCAACTCCAATAAGTGTTGTTAAAAGTCTTATAACAACAAATAGCAAGAAGTGCTTATCCAATACAATCATGACAATGGTTTAATGTGACTACAAAAGGATCAGCCACATTTGTTTTAGACAGCATTAGGAAATCCTGAACTTCCTTTGACCTATTAATGATAACACTCTTCAGCGATCAAACATTGATATACAATCTATTGATAGACGTCGACACTTTGTCACGCTGCCGTTGTAATAAGACTATTAACCAAAACTAACGTTAATTTTACACTTCTGCAATGATTGATACTACTATCATTGTGTTTGAAAAATTGTAAATGATTTAGTCTTTTACAGAAATATTGTTTATTATTGTGTTGTTTGCGGCGATCGACCACTTTTACAAAACAAATCAATCAAGAGCATCTGTGTGTTAAGATTTATCGTAAAACTTTTCACATATTTTTCATATTGAATATAAACATAATATTATAGATGTTTAATTCAATAACATTCAAGTTTTTTCATTTTCCCCATGACATTACCGGTTTCAAGAAAGAAAACATGTTCCCTGAAGTAGGTCATCTATATACTTCATTGTACGGCTTTAATTATTAGAGGCATACACTGTGGAACCACAAGTAAAATTCATTTTTTAGCAATCACGTGGTCAACTATGGCACGGGATTGTCATTGCTTTATAACGATAATCCTTGTTTTATTTACTGAAGCTGCGATCGGGGATTTTATGATATTGTTGTTGTTAATATCATACATGTTTTCGTTATAAGTATTTGCTGTAATAAAAGACCATTAATAGCGATAAATTGTGCAAAAGCCTAACAAAATACTTGATGTTTTAATAAAGATATACATGTATGGTATTGTTGGGAAGTCATAATTTTGTATACTGAAGACCATTTAGGCCATATATCAAAGATGAATTGGTTTTGTCAGATTTCGTTAGCCTTTACAAATTTCCACAATACGATCTTATGAACTAAAAGATAAAATAATGAAATTCCAAAATCATCGTAATTACGATTCTCTTCGCGTTGAAGGTTTCATATCAACTCTCAGTTTAAAGTCATATGAAACTTCAAATTTAAAAAAGGTGAATACTAGTATGTTTTATATTCTTGAATGGCTAAGTTTTATTATAATATTATCATAATCTTTATTATTGCACTGATATTGAATTATATTTGTCTTCCCGTATACTAATTCGCCCATTTTTTTCGTATGCAGTGACCTAAACAACGACAACTCTCGTTAGAACCTCGGCCACCACTCAGCGCAAGTGCGAGGGAAAAACATTATATAAGAATGTCAACAAACGTGTACTGGAAGGTAAATAGTAATAACTGGTACACTTTCATGCCGTGAAACTACGATGACTCGAACTCAACAGGGATCGGAAAAACTTGTCTTTGTGTAATCGGTACTTCGAGAACCATAATCTTCAAATCAATGATGGAGGAGATTGCCCATTGAAAATTTCTAACTTCCTGTTTGTCAACAAGTTTTAGGAAGATTGTGGTTTGGAATATATTTTTGATTAAGGATTTTCGCCCTCTGATAAAAGCTTTTAAAAGATTGTTGTGAATTAATAGTATATAAATAACAGAACTTAAATTTTAGAAAAAAAATGGCAGGTCCGTGTCCTTTTTACTGTGGATTCATTTTTATTCGTGGTATATCAATTTTCGTGGGTTTCGTGGGTCATAGCGAACCACGAATTTAAGAATTCAACGAAGAATAATCCGAGATTTATTTCCGGTTATGTTATGCAGTTCTAGTATAGTGTTGACTAGTGATATACATTGTAACATAACACGTGTTTTTATTGAAATAAGATTGAAGTATTTTGATAAAATCAATTATAAATATATTGAATATCAGTGATAATTTACTTTTTAAAATTGATTAAAACTGTTCATGAAATAACTGCAAGTTGTTTATTACCGTGTCATATAGATATAAGAAGATGTGGTATGAGTGCCAATGAGACAACTCTCCATCCAAGTCAAAATTTATAAATGTAAACCATTATAGGTCAAAGTACGGTCTTCAACACGGAGCCTAGGCTCACACCGAACAGTAAGCTATAAAGGGCCCCAAAATTACTAGTGTAAAACCATTCAAACGGGAAAACCAACGGTGTAATCTATATAAAAACGAGAAACGAGAAACACTTATGAACCACATCAACAAACGACAACTACTGAACATCAGATTCCTGACTTAGGACAGGTGCAAACAAATCATAGTTTGGTTTACTGGTGATTAAAATCAATAGGATTAAGTACGGGGATATTGCCCGTAGGTAACATTGTTTATGACAGGAACATTTATTTTCACACCTTTAACTTATATAACTGTTAATTATTTCGTGATTAAGGAAATGAGCTTTCAATCAAAAGTTTTGAATGCCTTATAAAATTCCGGCAAGAATTTATAAATTGTAAAACAAACAAATAATTTGTCTCTGCCCATTATTGTAATAGAAGTTTTCAATGAACACTTTAACCTAGAATGACAAAGCGAGGATTTTGACAATTCAAAACTTTTCAATGAATTCCTATTTTTTGTTTGTTTTTATTGATCAAACCAATTTTAAGGAGATTATATGATTTTCTAAATCAAAAGAAATCCACTAATTACGTATATGATTTTTTTTTTTTTTTTTTTTTTTTGTAATCAGCGATCCACGAATTTACATATACCACGAAACGTCTTTTTCTCTATCCACAAATTGATACCCACGAAAATAAATGAATCCAATTGACATTTTAGCGGAAAATGATTCATATATTTAACATTGGCTCCATTTTTCTTTCAAACATGGCCCTTTAATCTATATGTAATAAAATTAGGAAATATTGTATTGGTTTATAAGGTTGTTACTGTCTTACGTAATGATTATTCTGAGCAAAGTATTTTTGTTCTGTTAAGGCTTTGTGTGCGTTTTTTTTAACTTTCTGCAAACGCTTAATTGGTTTGTTTTTTACATTTAGTTCCTTGCAGTTTAACTTATAGTGTGAATCTTTAACCATTGTTAGATAGTGACTGTTTTGCTGAGTGTGAATTCGCATTGTTATAAGACGTGTCACGGTATTTTTCTATCCAAAATCCATGTATTTAGTTTTGATGTTATATTTGTTATTTTCATCGGATTTTGTCAAATGTCTTATCGTTTTTAGTTGGAAATCTTTTTTTTTCTGTTCTATAAGTGTGTTACGGTAAAGATAATTAATCACCCAGTTCATTTATAAGATTTTAGTTTGGGTCAACTAAATTTATACGATGTATTTGGTTTACAGTTTGATTTAGAAGAAATACCGACATAGCTTGATAATACAATTAATTATCTAATTACTACCACAATTTTATATTAATAAGTATTTTAATTTTCATTGTTATTAATTATTAATACATGTTATATCAGTATTACAAACCTAATCTTGAACTCTATCCTATTTTTTGAAATTTATAGAAATTTAAATGTGACGTCACATTGTGCGTCGATTTCTTCGGCTAAACATATAATACGTTGTTCGGCTGTGCTTTTTTTATGTGCTGATTTAGGTTGTTTTACGTATTCGTTTTTATTATGTAGTTAGTCACCACATCGGTGTTAACATGTATATCTGTTATATAGTCATTTTTATGAATTTACTGTTTGCAAAAGTATGAATTATTCTAAATACTAAGGATTTTCTTATCCCAGACATATAACCTCAGCCGTATTTGGCACAACTTTTGGAACTTTTGGTCCTCAATGCTCTTCAACTTTGTGCTTGTTTTGGCTTTCGAACTTTTTGATCTGAGCCTCACTAATGCGTCTTATGTAGACGAAACGCGCGTCTGGCGTATTAAATTATAAGCCTGGTACCTTTTGATAGCTATTATTTGTGTGTGTCTCTGTCCTGTTTGTTCTCCCATTAATTTGTATTGTAGTCCTGTCATGTAATCTTGTCATTTTAATGTTATATTTAACATTGCCATAAAAGCGGGAGGTTTGGCTAGCCACAAAACCGGGTTCAACCCACCATTTTTCTTAAAATGTCCTGTACCAAGTCAGGAAAATGGCAATTGTTATATTATAGTTCGTTTCTGTGTGTGTTACGTTTTAGTGTTGAGTTTCTGTTGTGTCGTTGTTCTCTTATATTTGATGTGTTTCCCTCAGTTTTAGTTTGTAACCCGGATTTGTTTTTTCTCAATCGATTTATGAATTTCGAATAGCGGTATACTACTGGTGCCTTTATTTAGAGACCAAATTTTGACCTGTGAAAATTAGATATGTAACCTTTGGTTCTGTATTTTCACCAAAAACTGTAGAAGATAAATATCACGACAAAGACCCGAGTAGATAATTATCACGACAAACACTAAGAAGATTAATATCATGACACAGGCTGGGGAGATTAATATCATGACACGGGCTGAGAAGATTAATATCATGACACAGGCTGGGGAAATTAATATCATGACAAAGTTTTGAAAGATTAAAACCATGACAGACTGGGAAGATAACAGACTTTTGAGATAGAACGCATTACATTGACTAAGAATATGGTAATCAATACAGAGACTACGAACATGAATATCTAGACACAGACTTAGAAGACGAATATCATGACACATACTGTGAAGATGAATACCATGACACAAACTGAGAAGATGAATATCATGATAAATACTGTGAAGATGAATATTATGACACAAAATGAGAAGATAAATATAATGACAGAGACTTAAAAGAATATAATGACAGAGACTTAGAAGAGGAATATAATGACAGATACTAAAAGGAGGAACAAAACGACAGAGACTAAGAAGAAGAATATAATGACAGAAACTGAGAAGATTATCACGAAAAAACTGTGAAGATATATATAATTCGAAACACAAAATGAGAAGATTAATATCATGACACAGACTGAGAAGATGAAAACACGATACAGACAAATAATGATGATGTTTTCTTTCCGTTTAAAACATGATAAACAAGGCCCTCAGATGTTTTTATATATAGAAATTTATCAGCACATCCAGATCAGTTGACACATCAACAGGTCAGCATAGTAGAAACTCAGCACTAGAATTGTGCATGCAATATTTCAAAGCTTAAACTTGTTATTGTATTGAAGAGTATTGCCATTATAATTGAAAATGAATCTATAAGGGATTTAACCTGACAGTATTTTTCCTGATAACAAACCAGCTAACATTGTAAACATATATGACATATACAAAGATATATAAAGTCTCCTTAAATCTGCAAAATCTTGAACATGAGATGAACATTAACAAAGTTCGTTTAAAAATCATGTACTGTAGTTGATACGCGAGACTGTTATTGACTAATTATTTGAGTTAGTTACCATAAACACCATCTGAGACCATTATATATTGGCAAAGTCATTTATCGTTTGTAACTTAGGTTGAGTTGTTGTTTCACGATAAATTCGAAAAGGTTAGTGAATTCTTTTAATTCATTTTGATGACCTGTTGAAAAAAAATCATATAACGATTGTTAAAATGCATTGATAGTTAATTGTAAATCTCGTTTGTTACTATAAAATCAAATCAAATTTTGAAAGTGAAACCTTAATTGTTAAATGCTTCCAACACGTTATTTCTTAACACAAAATGCTCATACCTCACCCAAAAAATGGTGCATTTCCTCGAAATCGTTTATAGAAACTATTTGGAGCTATGCAACAGACTCGGCATAAGAGAAAACAAATGATAAACTTTAAAATGATTTATATTTTGATCGATATTCTGTAATTATACGATGCGTATAACCATCGTAATTCAATATCATTTTCCCAAAAAACATTATTATTAAAAAAAAAAAAAAAAAATACATTTAAAGTTTGACATAACCTTATACAGAGCGAGAGCAAAATCGTATCTCCAACAAAATAGATATAAAAACTTATTAAAGATACCAGGCTTGTCTCTTGTGGAGAGTTGTCTCATTGGCAATCATACCACATCTTCTTTTTTATATTTTAAGTAAGTACGACAAACGCGCGTTTCGTCTACATAAGACTAAACATACACTTATACTTAATAATTGTTTGCAGTTCATATAAAGCATTAATATATTGTATCAGTATCATATTCAAACTGCTTGCGCTAAGATTTATTTATTATACATATCTGGAAAACATTATTTTTTTCTTTAACCTCCCGTATACTGATATATTCACAAATTATATCTTCCTTTGAATTCCTTTGTTTCTTCAATTATAAAAAAAAATAATTTTTTTGAAAATAATAAATACAACGTTACTTCTAAATACTTTGGAATGTATGAATTGGCTTGGAAAATCAACCTATTTTATTTAATTTGTTTTTGTTTCCTTCTCAAACGGGACTGGAACTCGTACCCCCCTTTTTTCACTTCTGGTATTATACAGCATAGCATTGTGCATCCTCACCTCCTTTTCTAGCTTAAGCTGAAAAAAAGGTTTTACTATTGGCTTTACCTCGGGAAGGATAACATTTTTTGCAGGTACATATATTTAACAAGGACATCTTCTCACAATAGACGAAGTATTCGATGTGTAAAGTATTGATATTTAGAGTAACTTGGTTATCAATTCAATATGCTCATTGAGAAGATGAAAAAGATTCCTTAAAGAGTTTCAATATATGTTTATTACTTGTATAATCTAGACGTTTGTTTTATAGCAATATTGCATAACATTTAGGTAATTACACCCTTTATAAAAATAGGAAGATTTTGTACGATTGCAAAAGAGGACGAAAGATACCAGAGGGACAGTCAAACTCATAGATCAAAAACAAACTGACAACGCCATGGCCAAAAATAAAAGACAAACAGACAAATAATAGTACAGATGACACAACATAGAAAACTAAAGACTACAACACGAACCCCACCAAAAACTGGGGTGATCTCAGGTGCTCCGGAAGGGTAAGCAGATCCTGCTCCACATGTGGCACCCGTCGTGTTGTTTAATTATTACAAATCCGGTAAATAGTCTAATTCGGTAAGTCACATTCGTGAAAAGGGAAGGGTATTGTAGTTACGACATAAGGAACATATCCGATATCATCTGTGAAACGGTTATTCCATAACGGTCAACCAACTCATGATGGCGTCCGTAAAATTTACGAAGGATGATTTCAACTTCACCATTTGGAACTCTTGGTTTAATAGCTTCCTTGTGAGCAGCAATCCTCTATCAAGGAAATCATGATAGGAAACACAAGCCCGGGAATATCGTATCAATTGGGAGATATATACTCCGTATGCAGGCGCTGCTGGAATGTTGCTACATAGACTATATACTTCATTGTACGGCTTTAATTATTAGAGGCATACACTGTGGAACCACAAGTAAAATTCATAAATATAGATGTTAAACCAAGTTATGCCAGTGTACTTACTAATCGCATACTCTTTCTAATGTTTACCAATACCTGTATAAATATTTACCTACAATTTTTTTTAGCAATCACGTGGTCAACTATGGCACGGGATTGTCGTTGCTTTATAACGATAATCCTTGTTTTATTTACTGAAGCTGCGATCGGGGATTTTATGATATTGTTGTTGTTAATATCATACATGTTTTCGTTATAAGTATTTGCTGTAATAAAAGACCATTAATAGCGATAAATTGTGCAAAAGCCTAACAAAATACTTGATGTTTTAATAAAGATATACATGTATGGTATTGTTGGGAAGTCATAATTTTGTATACTGAAGACCATTTAGGCCATATATCAAAGATGAATTGGTTTTGTCAGATTTCGTTAGCCTTTACAAATTTCCACAATACGATCTTATGAACTAAAAGATAAAATAATGAAATTCCAAAATCATCGTAATTACGATTCTCTTCGCGTTGAAGGTTTCATATCAACTCTCAGTTTAAAGTGATATGAAACTTCAAATTTAAAAAAAAAGGTGAATACTAGTATGTTTTATATTCTTGAATCGCTAAGTTTTATTATAATATTATCATAATCTTTATTAATGCACTGATATTGAATTATATTTGTCTTCCCGTATACTAATTCGCCAATATTTTTTCGTATGCAGTGACCTAAACAACGACAACTCTCGTTAGAACCTCGGCCACCACTCAGCGCAAGTGCGAGGGGAAAACCATTATAAAAGAATGTCAACAAACGTGTACTGGAAGGTAAATAGTAATAACTGTTACACTTTCATGCCGTGAAACTACGATGACTCGAACTCAACAGGGATCGGAAAAACTTGTTTTTGTGTAATCGGTACTTCGAGAACCATAATCTTTAAATCAATGATGGAGGAGATTGCCCATTGAAAATTTCTAACTTCCTGTTTGTCAACAAGTTTTAGGACGATTGTGGTTTGGAATATATTTTTGATTAAGGATTTTCGCCCCTCTGATAAAAGCTTTTTAAAATATTGTTGTGAATTAATAGTATATAAATAACAGAACTTAAATTTTAGAAAAAAAATGGCAGGTCCGTGTCCTTTTTACTGTGGATTCATTTTTATTCGTAATATACCAATTTTCGTGGGTTTCGTGGGTCATAGCGAGCCACGAATTTAAGAATTCAACGAAGAATAATCCCGAGATTTATTTCCGGTTATGTTATGCAGTTCTAGTATAGTGTTGACTAGCGATAAACATTGTAACATAACACGTGTTTTTATTGAAATAAGATTCAAGTATTTTGATAAAATCGATTATAAATATATTGGATATCAGTGATAATTTACATTTTAAAATTGATTAAAACTGTTCATCAAATAACTGCAAGTTGTTTATTACCGTGTCATAGTTTGGTTTACTGGTGATTAAAAATCAGTAGGATTAAGTACGGGGATATTGCCCGTAGGTAACATTGTTTATGACAGGAACATTTATTTTCACACCTTTAACTAATATAACTGTTAATTATATCGTGATTAGGGAAATGAGCTTTCAATCAAAAAGTTTTGAATGCCTTATAAAATTCCGGCAAGAATTTATAAATTGTAAAACAAACAAATAATTTGTCTCTGCCCATTATTGTAATAGAAGTTTTCAATGAACACTTTAACCTAGAATGACAAAGCGAGGATTTTGACAATTCAAAACTTTTCAATGAATTCCTATTTTTTTGTTTGTTTTTTTATTGATCAAATCAATTTTAAGGAGATTATATGATTTTTTCCACGAATTACATATATGATTTTTTTTTTTTTTTTTTGTAATCAGCGATCCACGAATTTACGTATACCACGAAACGTCTTTTTTTCTCTATCCACGAAAATTGATACCCACGAAAATAAATGAATCCAATTGACATTTTAGCGGAAAATGATTCATGTATTTATCATTGGCTCCATTTTTCTTTCAAAAATGGCCCTTTAATCGATATGTAATAAAACTAGGAAATATAGTATTGGTTTATAAGGTTGTTACTGTCTTACGTAATGATTATTCTGAGCAAAGTATTTTTGTTCTGTTAAGGCTTTGTGTGCGTTTTTTTTTTACTTTCTGCAAACGCTTAATTGGTTTGTTTTTTACATTTAGTTCCTTGCAGTTTAACTTATAGTGTGAATCTTTAACCATTGTTAGATAGTGACTGTTTTGCTGAGTGTGAATTCGCATTGTTATAAGACGTGTCACGGTATTTTTCTATCCAAAATCCATGTATTTAGTTTTGATGTTATATTTGTTATTTTCATCGGATTTTGTCAAATGTCTTATCGTTTTTAGTTGGAAATCTTTTTTTTTCTGTTCTATAAGTGTGTTACGGTAAAGATAATTAATCACCCAGTTCATTTATAAGATTTTAGTTTGGGTCAACTAAATTTATACGATGTATTTGGTTTACAGTTTGATTTAGAAGAAATACCGACATAGCTTGATAATACAATTAATTATCTAATTACTACCACAATTATATATTAATAAGTATTGTAATTTTCATTGTTATTAATACATGTAATATCAGTATTACAAACCTAATCTTGAACTCTATCCTATTTTTTTTGAAATTTATAGAAATTTAAATGTGACGTCACATTGTGCGTCGATTTCTTCGGCTAACATATAATACGTTGTTCGGCTGTGCTTTTTTTATGTGCTGATTTAGGTTGTTTTACGTATTCGTTTTTATTATGTAGTTAGTCACCACATCGGTGTTAACATGTATATCTGTTATATAGTCATTTTTATGAATTTACTGTTTGCAAAAGTATGAATTATTCTAAATACTAAGGATTTTCTTATCCCAGACATATAACCTAAGCCGTATTTGGCACAACTTTTTGGAACTTTTGGTCCTCAATGCTCTTCAACTTTGTGCTTGTTTTGGCTTTCGAACTTTTTTGATCTGAGCCTCACTAATGGGTCTTATGTAGACGAAACGCGCGTCTGGTGTATTAAATTATAAGCCTGATACCTTTTGATAGCTATTATTTGAGTGTGTCTCTGTCCTGTATGTTCTCCCATTAATTTGTACTGTAGTCCTGTCATGTAATCTTGTCATTTTAATGTTATATTTAACATTGCCATAAAAGCGGGAGGTTTGGCTAGCCACAAAACCGGGTTCAACCCACTATTTTTCTTAAAATGTCCTGTACCAAGTCAGGAAAATGGCAATTGTTATATTATAGTTCGTTTCTGTGTGTGTTACATTTTAGTGTTGAGTTTCTGTTGTGTCGTTGTTCTCCTCTTATATTTGATGTGTTTCCCTCAGTTTTAGTTTGTAACCCGGATTTGTTTTTTTCTCAATCGATTTATGAATTTCGAATAGCGGTATACTACTGGTGCTTTTATTTAGAGACCAAATTTTGACCTGTGAAAAATTAGATATGTAACCTTTGGTTCTGTATTTTCACCAAAAACTGTAGAAGATAAATATCACGACAAAGACCCGAGTAGATAATTATCACGACAAACACTAAGAAGATTAATATCATGACACAGGCTGGGGAGATTAATATCATGACACGGGCTGAGAAGATTAATATCATGACACAGGCTGGGGAAATTAATATCATGACAAAGTTTTGAAAGATTAAAACCATGACAGACTGGGAAGATAACAGACTTTTGAGATAGAACGCATTACATTGACTAAGAATATGGTAATCAATACAGAGACTTCGAACATGAATATCTAGACACAGACTTAGAAGATGAATATCATGACACATACTGTGAAGATGAATACCATGACACAAACTGAGAAGATGAATATCATGACAAATACTGTGAAGATGAATATTATGACACAAAATGAGAAGATAAATATAATGACAGAGACTTAGAAGAATATAATGACAGAGACTTAGAAGAGGAATATAATGACAGATACTAAAAGGAGGAACAAAACGACAGAGACTAAGAAGAAGAATATAATGACAGAAACTGAGAAGATTATCACGAAAAAAACTGTGAAGATATATATAATTCGAAACACAAAATGAGAAGATTAATATCATGACACAGACTGAGAAGAAGAAAAACACGATACAGACAAATAATGATGATGTTTTCTTTCCGTTTAAAACATGATAAACAAGGCCCTCAGATGTTTTTTTTATATATAGAAATTTATCAGCACATCCAGATCAGTTGACACATCAACAGGTCAGCATAGTAGAAACTCAGCACTATAGAATTGTGCATGCAATATTTCAAAGCTTAAACTTGTTATTGTATTGAAGAGTATTGCCATTATAATTGAAAATGAATCTATTAGGGATTTAACCTGACAGTATTTTTTCCTGATAACAAACCAGCTAACATTGTAAACATATATGACATATACAAAGATATATAAAGTCTCCTTAAATCTGCAAAATCTTGAACATGAGATGAACATTAACAAAGTTCGTTTAAAAATCATGTACTGTAGTTGATACGCGAGACTGTTATTGACTAATTATTTGAGTTAGTTACCATAAACACCATCTGAGACCATTATATATTGGCAAAGTCATTTATCGTTTGTAACTTAGGTTGAGTTGTTGTTTCACGATAAATTCGAAAAGGTTAGTGAATTCTTTTAATTCATTTTGATGACCTGTTGAAAAAAAATCATATAACGATTGTTAAAATGCATTGATAGTTAATTGTAAATCTCGTTTGTTACTATAAAATCAAATCAAATTTTGAAAGTGAAACCTTAATTGTTAAATGCTTCCAACACGTTATTTCTTAACACAACATGCTCATACCTCACCCAAAAAATGGTGCATTTCCTCGAAATCGTTTATAGAAACTATTGGAGCTATGCAACAGACTCGGCATAAGAGAAAACAAATGATAAACTTTAAAATGATTTATATTTTGATCGATATTCTGTAATTATACGATGCGTATAGCCATCGTAATTCAAATATCATTTTCCCAAAAAACATTATTATTAAAAAAAAAAAAAAAAATACATTTAAAGTTTGACATAACCTTATACAGAGCGAGAGCAAAATCGTATCTCCAACAAAATAGATATAAAAACTTATTAAAGATACCAGGCTTGTCTCTTGTGGAGAGTTGTCTCATTGGCAATCATACCACATCTTCTTTTTTATATTATAAGTAAGTACGACAAACGCGCGTTTCGTCTACATAAGACTAAACATAAACTTATACTTAATAATTGTTTGCAGTTCATATAAAGCATTAATATATTGTATCAATATCATATTCAAACTGCTTGCGCTAAGATTTATTTATTATACATGTCTGGAAAACATTATTTTTTCTTTAACCTCCCTGATATATTCACAAATTATATCTTCCCTTTGAATTCCTTTGTTTCTTCAATTATAAAAAAAAATAATTTTTGAAAATAATAAATACAACGTTACTTCTAAATACTTTGGAATGTATGAATTGGCTTGGAAAATCAACCTATTTTATTTAATTTGTTTTTGTTTCCTTCTCAAACGGGACTGAACTCGTACCCCTTTTTCACTTCTGGTATTATACAGCATAGCATTGTGCATCCCTCACCTCCTTTTCTAGCTTAAGCTGAAAAAAAAAAGGTTTTTACTATTGGCTTTACCTCGGGAAGGATAACATTTTTTGCAGGTACATATATTTAACAAGGACATCTTCTCACAATAGACGAAGTATTCGATGTGTAAAGTATTGATATTTAGAGTAACTTGGTTATCAATTCAATATGCTCATTGAGAAGAAGATGAAAAAAGATTCCGTAAAGAGTTTCAATATATGTTTATTACTTGTATAATCTAGACGTTTGTTTTACAGCAATATTGCATAACATTTAGGTAATTACACCCCTTATAAAAATAGGAAGATTTTGTACGATTGCAAATGAAACAGCTAACGACCAGAAAACCAAATGATGTAGAATGTCAGCAACTATAGATCTCCGTATTAAAACCCACACCGCATAGCAAGATATAAAGGCCCCGAAATGTCAAATGTAAAACAATCCAAACGAGAAAAATAACTGCCTAATTTATGTACAAAACAATAAACGAAACCAAATATAATATACAGCGACCTTGTTTAGATCTTATTTACAATTTAGACAATTACACCTGCTTACCTTGAAATTTTCACCTGCATTTCAGTACACGATAAATTTAACTCTTGTCAAAACAGATGTTTATATTTTTAGGTAAGATGGTGTGTAATACTGAACATATTGCAACTGAGAATTAAAGAAAGTAAAATTTCGTTCAATGCGTTTAAAAAAAAATGATATAGGGAACTTGTATGCTCCGTTGTCCATAAGTCACCACTAGTGAATGCATTTAAGTCTTAAACGGTAATTTTGGTCTTTACATTATCTGAAAAAACAGAACCATAAATTATTCAGTTCGGTTAAGTATCTCTCTCGGTTAACTTTCAGACCTATTCGCTGCGGAAAATTCAGTACTGTTCAGACAGTTCGCTTGCAGTCGATTCAGTCCATTCATTAGCCTTTCAGACAAACAGTATGATGTTGATGTGTACAGGTAAATAACTGCAAGGGAAGTGTCTGAACAGTACAGAATTTATCGCAGTTGATAAGTCTGAAAGACTGAAAAGGACTTGACACTATTTTTTAGTCCTTCAAGAGTTGTTCAGATTAAAATTACAGTTTCAGATCAAAATTGTTTTACTAGTGCATGCGTTCCTGCAAGGTAAATGCCAGTATCAATAACATCCATCCTATTTAGTGTTACTGTTTTTAAACCGTTTTTGTTAATCTAGATAATATAGTTGTTGATGTTCAAGGAATTTAAGGAAAGAATTGCATTTAACATAATGAAATCGACATCCAACTGCAAATATAAACATAAAAAGATGTGGTATGATTGCTAATGATAACTCTCCTCTTGAGACAAAATGAAGTAGAAGTTAGCAACTATTGTTCACCGTACGGCCTTCAACAATTAGCAAAACCCATTCCACATACCAACCTATAAAAAGCCTCGAAGTGACAAATATTAAACAATTCCAACGAGACAACTGATGGCCTTATTTATGTACCAAACAATAAGCGAACAAAAATGATATGATAAACAGCAACCAATAAACTACCGGCACATGTAAAATGTGTAAATTCAATGTTTAAGTATTAAAGGTCAGATTGTCCCTTAATTTAAAAAGAATATTTCACAGTGTGCAAGAATTAATGTAACTAAGCGAGTATATTTGCCTGCAAATAATACCATAATTATTAAGGGTACTAAAACGGATTCAATTGCAGTTGATTAATCATTACGAAACTACTAGATTTATAAAAAAAAGTGAACGTCTTTTCAAATCAAACATTTTTGTTGATGCAGAAAATTTATTTTATCTAGCTAACAAAACGAATTCAATACCAGTTGAAATAACACAAGATGAAAAAATTGCAAACCTGATGACAATTGACGAAGTAATAATACTGCGTCGCAAATAGATTCTACATATGACAGATCAAAATAAATCAGTACTTTGCTAGAAGATGCTGACATGTCTGAACATTTAAAACATACGCTAGATAAAGTATCCTCAGAGTTTAAAGATAAAGAGAAACATAATGGCTTAACTAATACGTGAATGTAAGGATGCATATGTTGGTCATAATTGCTCTATTGGGGGAACTGATAGAGTGAAACACTACATATACATGTGATGCAAAACCTGTTAAGATATCCCTAATAAAACAGTTCATAAATTCTACTTTTGCTGACAGTTGTTATGTTTTAATAGTAGATACTGACGTGCATGATGTTTTAAATCTTACGCTAGACAAAGTATCCTTAGCGTAAAAAGTTGAAAATTAACAAAAAATTTCTCAACTAATACATGAAATTAACGATATGTATGTGTTGGACCTGGGTGTTCTCGTGGGCGAACTGATAGAGTGAAATACTATACAAACACATGTGACGCTAAGATCTATTTATATATCCGCACAAAGAAGAGCTTTGCAACAGAGGTATATTCTGGGGGAGGATGAAAGACTAGAACTGAACACAGCTGTAAGCTGTTGGCAGACAAGGTGCGCCTTAAGAAAACTTAGGAATGGTTCTATGAGCTTTTAGTTCGATGTTAGAAAGTAAATGGAAAAAACAGTAAAGGATGCATATTCATTACAACACATTGATAACATTTGTTAAATTGATTAATGATCTGTAAATTTACTGTTTATAAAATGTTGAAATATTCAAATCATTAAGATAACTCTACCCACAGATTTATATTGCTTTTTTTTAAAAATTTTATGGTTTTTAATACTGTTCAACGTTGTATCTGATTTAGCCTTCGAACTGTTTTGGTTCGAGCATCACTGATGAGTCAGTTGTAGACAAAACGAGCGTCTGGCGTAAAAAAATTCAAGCCTGGTTTCTTTGATGACTTTTTATACTCTAAATGCTTTGACTTAGCTAGCGGTTATTTTCAGATAGGGGTTACAGAGAATAAACAGTAAACAACATTTTTCAAAACATAAAGGCTTGTAGCAGTTTCTTGTAAGTTTGATGGATTTAAGTAATTTTTCCGCTACGTTTAGTCGGCTCATGAATACAATTTTAAGGAGTTAATAGGGTTGTTGTCTTTGCTCTTGATCATTAAATCAAAAGATTTTGATGCGCTATTGAGATTTTAATTGATATTGATAATTATTGATAATTTGAGAGCCGTTTTTCAATGCTTAATTTTAAACTGAAATCGAGTAAATGCTGGTTTTTTCCAAACAGATGTCAAATTTTGGGGAAAATGTCTCGATGACGGCATAACCCATGAAAAGATTCAATTCGTTCAAACACTACATACTCCATTAACTGTCACAGAAATACGTAGATTTTAAGGCTTCGAAAGGATATTTCCGCCGTGTAATACCGGATTTCTCAACAATAATTATTGCCCTTCTTTGGACTAGTTTGACACTTGGCACAAAATAATAAATCATAGATTTATGATGAGAAATGTGAAATACTGTTTTGACTTTGAAATTGCTTAACAACTGCTCCGACACTATAATTTCTACAAACACGACTTCAAACTGGCTGAGTTATATTGGTGTTCTATTAAACATGATGTTACAATATGATGAAAAATATTTAAAAGTCAGAGATTAAAAACAAAACCGAAAGAAACAAAAGTTTGTTCAGAGAAAGATGAATGTTTAGAGATTCATAACTATCTTGTTTAATATATGGATTATCATTTATTGCTCGTTAAGAAAGATGGAATTATATTTTTCGACGATATTAGTTACATTGTACAAGCTCATTTTGGGAGAAACAAAACTGTAGATCGTAAAACATACGCTTTCATCTGTTTCAAGTACAAAAGAAATCATCACTTTTCAATCACATGTACAGATTTGCAAAGAAATGTATAATACTACATGTATTTGGGGAATTTAAGACATATATAGAGACTTTCGTACAGTTTCGTTGAATGTTGAACTCGCTTTGCTGTGTTGTCTAGAAGTAATTATTTCCTGGAAGATGAATACCAGGAGTCATAACAGTCGTGCTGTTGATTTTAATTAGTTTTACTAATTTCTGGTCCATCTTTTGTCTTCAAATGTGTCGGCTCTTACCGGAATATTTGGACATAAATACTCTAGCTAGGTAATAACTGAAAAAATAATAACTTGCCCCAAACAGGACGAAAATGAATATTTTGTCTAACAAAATACAGGAATTAAAGGGAAAAGTTGTGTACAAATAAATAGCTTATTTTAGCGTCATGTGAAAATGAATATCCATCTGCATAAAATTCTCTCGACCGCTCCCCCGAAAAAATAAAATGGTCGTCCTCAAGTCAGTGTTCAGATTTGAAAACATGTTAACTTGGGATAACAATGTTTGGAAGATTTTGATAACAAAACAATGTTTCTTAAATGAGTACATCCTCTTTATTTACACTGCATTTTTGATAAAAAGATCATGATTTTTTTTATATTAATTGCTTATTTTGGTACCTAATAAATATCATCATTTACGAATTTTCTCATTTAACATTATTTCCCAAAGTTCTGAGTTGTACTGGTTCAAACTAATGTTCGTTTACATTTTATTGATAATTTTATTAAACAAACTGGTTCATGTAAATCATCTTGGTTCAGATTCCATTCTTTATATACCTCACAAAAAATGCATAATACTTCAAAATCCAAATATGTAGGCAAATAAAATGCACGTGCAGTGAGTCATTGATACACAATATATAGGTGTGCCTGGACAAAAATCCCTAGAGTTAATATAATGATTAAAACTTAAGTTTGCTTTCCATTGGTAATATACATAACTCATAAACAAAGCAAAATTTAAGGCATATTAATTATCTTACTCATAAAAATATATATGAAAAAAGGAAGTCGGGCATAACGTTCTCTGACAATCTCTTACATTTAACTTATAACTTTGACGACAGACCTTTATTCTTTAACTCGAAAATAAATAACTTCATCTATTAAACCTTCGCTTGTAGTCTTCACTATCTGAAAATATCAAATCTGTCCATTTGTAAAATATTTTAATATATTTTGTATAGACCTATAGAAAATCGCTTTAACAACCAACAAAGACAATACGTTCAGTAATATGTTCATGATGTTGGCATGAAAACATATTGAATATCGTGCAAATAGATAGAAAAAACATAGTTTTACGCTTTTTGAAATACTACTTACAATTTGGGATGGTAATGATACAATGTGATTAAAATTAACGATTGTAAGAGCTATCATTACATCAGGTCTTTCATTTACAATGGCTACTTTATTTTCTAAATCAAAACAAACAATACATGTAATCAAGAATGAGATTGTTGTTCATAATTTATGCATGTAAGTCCTTGGAATAATGGATAGAAAGTGAAGTAGGATTTCACTTGCTCTTTCACTTTCAGATATATTGAGATGTCCTGTCCTCAATAACCAACATTTCAGTGAGTGCTTTTTGTATATGTAAGGGAACTTGAGAGGCGGAAGATACCAATGTAATATTCAAACTCATAAGATGAAAACGAACTGACAATGCCATGGCAAAAACCAAAATGTTACGAAAAGACAAACAACAGTCCACAAACCACAACACAGGAAAAAAAATACGAGTAATACGAACCCCACCAAAAACCGGGGGTGATCTCAAGTGCTCTGGAAGGATAGGAAGATACTACTCCACGTGTGGCATTCTTCAAGTTGCTCATGTAAGTACAAACCTGGTATTGTTTGGTAGGTCACATTCGAGGACAAATAGACTGGTTACGACAATTGAAACATGTCTGTCGTCATATGTGAAACAGATATTCCAGAACAGTCAACCAACTTGTGATGGCGTCCGTTAAATTTTCGAGGGATGATTTCATCACGAAACTCTCAGTTTAAAAGCGTCCCTGTAAGCAGCAGCCCTCTTTCAAGGAAATCGTGATAATAAATAAAATCGGATAGGACACGCAAGCTCTGTAACATCGTATCAATAAACTCATCATAGATACCAGGGTTAGAATTGTGTACGCCATATGAACGTTTCGTCTACTAAAGACACATTATCAGTGACTCTCGAATCAAAAAATCTAAAAGGCCAAATAAAGTATGAAGTTGAAAAGTATCAGCTGGGATATATATACTCCATATGTAGGCGCTGCTGGAATGTTGCTACATCGAAATGGAATTTTCACAATTGGGAAACTGGAACCATGTCTTTTGTCGTAATGTTTTGTTCTTCCTTGTCAATTGTAAGATGTAAATCAAGATATGAGGCAAACTTAGCTGTATCTGTTGTATCCTTTATTTCAATTCGATTTGGCATTTGTCAATGATCATGAAACTCTTGGTTTAATAGCGTCTCTGTAAGCAGCAATCCTCTTTCAAGGAAATCATGACAATAAATTAAAGTCAGATAGGACATGCATGTCATGTAATATCGTATCAAAAACTCATCATAGATACCAGGGTTAAAATTTTGTAAGCCAGATGCACGTTTCGTCTACTAAAGACTCATCATCAGTGACGCTCGAATCAAAACATTCAAAAGGCCAAAAAAAGTATGAAGTTGAAGAGCATCAACTGGGAAATATATACTCAATATGCAGGCGCTGCTGGAATGTTACTACATAGAAATAGAATTTTCACAATTGGAAAACTGAAATCATGTCTTTTGTCGTAATGTTTTGTCCCTTCTTGTCAATTTGAAGATGTAAATCAAGATTTGAGGCAAACTTAGCTGTATCATTTGTATCCTTTATTTCAACTCGATTTGTCATTTGTCACTAATTTTTTACTATATACGGTATATTTTATAAACGAAAAAACCTTTTTCAACGTCATTGTCAAATTTACTATCTACGTCTTTTTTGTTGGCGTCTTTATTAGATTAATTTGTGTGTTTGTTTGAATTATTTAGTCAGTTGTGTTGTATTTCTGTGATGTATGTTTACAGTTTTGGCTGCTGGGTCCCATTATAGTTGCATCAACCTTTTATATTTGTTTTGGTTGTTCACCTAATGTTATTAATATAACGGAACTACAAACAACTGTCATACAAGTGAGAGGTTTAGCTAGCTATAAAACCAGGATTAACCCACCATTTTCTTCGGAAAATGCATGCACCAAGTCAGGAATGTGGCAATTGTTTTTCACTTATTCCGTTGATTGATAGTTTTTGTGGATTTCCCCTTTTTTTAATTTGCCTTGGAGTTCGTTGCTTGTGTTATACTTTTCAGAATTATTCATTTATATGACATAATCTATATAGCGGAACATTTAGGATAATTATGGCATTTTTTCATTCTTCCTAAGAGGCTCTTGTATGAAGTAATTCAGATAAAGCAAACTATCGAAAGAGGAATGTCTGCTTCATATCTTGTTCTTTTCATCGATTTGAAAAGATGAACAACTTCAAACTATAATCTAAAACAAACGTAATGTTCCAGCTTTCTAAAGGTAAACGTCATATTTCTCAGCAGAAACATGACCTCTTACCCATCGTATGACGTATTCATATCTCAATTAACATGTTACGCTGGTGCATATTTACACTATATGGACTTCATTACCAAGGGTCTACTTATGACACAGTTATGAGGGAAAACTACCGAAATCGACATTACATAAATGTTATGGTCACCATCTTGAATTGGTTGACCGATACGATATGTCTGTGTCTCATGTTACTAGCGACATGTTTTCGCGATGTCAGATCTTTAGATACCAGAAGTATGTCTGATCTGCTTATTAACCAACTGTGTCTTATTCCCGATTTTGAAATTTTGATTAAGTGTGGATTCTCATGGCTGGTGATGTATTCATAACAGGAGAAGCTTACCCTGTCGACACATCCGGTCGTATTCATTTAGGAGTTCCATCAGTTTTGGTTTTTTTCATTTTTACCTTGATTCGTATATTCCTAATGTATTAATGAGATATGAGCATTGGTAAATAACTGTTGTCTCTATTCTAAATACATCGAACAATACTATGTTGCCTGATACCATCACGAGATTTCGGCTACTTCTGCCTTCTGGCATGTTTTTAAATTTCAAACTATTCAAGAACATACTTTATTGTGTTTATACTAAAATAATAATTTGGTGTCCCAATACATTTTTTTTATGAATATAACATTGTCAAATAAATAAGACAAGCTTTTCAGAAATGACATTTTTAAGTCATCTTATTGGTCTTTTTAACGAAATATCTGTGTCTTCGTTTTATTTTTACTTATGCATTCCAGCTATTCAAAATATCATGAGAAGGCAAGTGATGAATACTATTTTTTCGATATTGAAATGCAGCACAGCATTCGAATTAATATGTTTCAAACATAATATCACCGAACACTTAGATGATAATATTGCGTTCTTCTTGCCTTAAGGACACGTGACTATGGGGAATGAAATCATTGTTTGTCTTGATGGAAACAATATTAAACACAACCCAACAATATTATATCACCTTGATGAATAAGATAATTCTAATCAATGGACAAATAATTTTCATTGGAAGAAAGATACATTAACGAGTTTTATTCGTTTTATAAACAAATACTATTCACGAGTTTAACCATTGTGACAATTAAAGTCTTTGTATCGTTTATTGAAGTAAAATTCAAAATTCAAGAAAACCACTAATGTAATCGATCTTTTTATCATCAACCGTACCTAAATGGTATTATTTTATAATATAGAAGTGGTCAATATTAGAAACAGTTATCAGAGAAATCAGCTAACTCAAATCAATTTCAATAGTATGAATAATTTTTGCATTGAAGATATTGAATTATAAAAGGACTAATATTTACTGATACGAACTAATTTAAATTTTAATATGTGAATGGATAACGAGCAAACAGATAGTGTCTTCAAACAGGTAAGCGTTTTCCTAGAATACTTTCTATTTATAATTTTAGACCATTTTTATTAGAGCTTTTATTATTTCACTTTTATTAGAAGCATAGACATATGGTTTTTAAGATAAACTGCAAGTCGTTAAATTTATATTTAAATGAAGCATTTGTCTACAAAGCAAAATTGTTGCTGAAATAATTCCTTAAATACATGTTGATGGATATATATATAGTGAACATCGTTATATATAATAATTTCATTTTGCATCGAATTCAAAAGATTTTAAAAGTAAGCAACTAATGTCGTGAGGAAAGGAAAATACTTTTGCACACTTAATATAGAGTATACATCAATTATACATTGTATGTTGAGTAAGAGTAAAATAAACTGCTTAGTTATTTAGATATCAATTTTTTTTTTCTATTTAAGATAAGAAAAAATAAAGTATTACAGTAATGATTAAAAGTATTTGATAGGGGATAAATATCAAGAAGATCAGTACTGGCTGCAACAATGTATTTCTAACTAATAATCGCTTTGAACATGTATGGTTTGTTATTTTTGCCCATTTGTAGCCACCAAATAGTTACCATCTGCCCTTAAATGACTAATTAAGAGATAAGTATGTTTGTTTCGTCCTGGTGAATGTGGTTCATTCGAAGAATTTTCGAATGAATTTTCGAATGAATGCATGATAAAATGCTCTTAAAGAAAACGTTTTAATTAAAAAGCGAAATTGAAATAATAAACTTTACGGGTACCAGAATTAGGCTTGTTTGAAAAAGTAAGTTACAGAGCATTTTGATTGTAATTCTAAATGCCATGATATATTGAATATTAACTTCAAATAACTAGAGACAGGATACGTTAATATCAAGCTATCTGGCGGGGAGGGGGTAATTCTAATGTGTCTATTGGAAAGCTGCAATTACCTATAAAACGAGGATGGCATTGAAAGATACGATCGGCTTACTCTCGGATACTTCCCAGCTAACCCACAGATATTTGGGGTAACCTATGGAAATCTTAGTTTGGATACGCTCATAAACAAAATTCCCGTCCCGCTTTTTCATGATCAACTTCATTAAAAAGACAGATTGAACTTAAAGGATCAATTATGTAGAAATTTGACAGTTTGTTTTTAATTTATTTCGCAGAGAATAATATCAGGAGTTTAGAGCGTACTACTGCAGAGTGCAAATCTAAAAATGAAAGTAGAAAAATGGAAATTGAAATAACTCATTAATGTTTTGTTTTTCATCTACGTCGTAGATTTCCCAACATTGCATTTGAAATTTGTACAACTTACCCGTGTATAATACAGATTTTGTAGATATAGAAGGTAGACTAGTAAAAAGGCAAATAAGTTTGACTTTTTTCCGTGTGGATAGATGATCATAGAAAATATTCCAATTCATTTTTGCAAGCGGGACGATTTCATGAATGTTTTATCGAAACATTTTATAATAAATTAAGCGTTTCCATTAGTGGTAAAAACTGCTTGAGGAGAACATGGCAGAACTAAAACTTAAGAAACCTTCTAATTGTTGTGAAATATAAGCTGGATTAAGAATCAAATTAGCAACAGAGTATATAATGATGATTAAATAAATAATAGAATGTATGAATATGACGGCTTGTCATATAGATGACAGTCCTAGAAGGAGAAGTTCATATAAATGAAGGTGAAAAACGATACATATTTAAACAATGTACAAATTTAATTATAAAAATGGGATTAAAGGTGTTAAAACTGAAAAGACCTTCCCAAACAATCACGTTTAAAAGACTGATTTTTTATTCTTGATGCTTGATATAGTTGTCTCCCTCTAGGGTCGTTGACAGTATAATTTTAACTACGAACGATAATTAGGATAAAAATATTTTTATTCTGAATGAATGTAAAATTCGTATCTATTTTCGTCAATGTTCTTAATCGCTGTGATATAAGACTGGTATAAATCTTGTTTTAAGAATCCTGGAAAGAATAAATGAATATCATTTAAATAACCTCATACTTTAAATACCCTTCTCTGTCTGCTCGTTGAATTGAAATGCATGCTGCATTGTAATGTCAATTATGTATTGAAAATATTGATTGTTTATAACAGCAATAGTTTTATTCAATGGCGTATCTTTGGTAGTCTCTATGAAATGTATTCTCACCTTGTGTGGCCTTCAGGCGGTTAGGAACTATTGTTGATTTCTAATAAGTTCTTTCCACTTTTCGGTGGAAAGACCTATTGTATTTGTTCTGATAATTTTTTTCTTCTTCCGCCAAACCCTTTTCTTGCGGAATAAAGTTGTTTTGCAAGATGTCGCTTCGATATTTTCGATATTGTATCGAACAGTTATTGCGCTTTTAAAACTCATCTTGTTAAGGCAAAGACTTTTTATTGTAAGAGTTATCTCTCCAAACACGGTTTTTCTTGTTAGTGTATCTCCTCCGTAACCAAAAGAGATAATGAAAAAATTCTTTTTCATATTTGTTCGTTACATCCTACGGAATATTTCTCTGATTGGAGCGAAGCGATCCGGGGAAATTTTATAGGAGTTATCTACCTTTATCCAATAAATTTGTCGTAAAATTTTGTAACTCATAAACCGTAAGCCGTATAAACCTAGAGTCTTTTTATTTGAGGTCCTTGGATCCTAACTAAGAAAATAAGGTCAAGGTCAAAGGTCGAGGTCATGTTCTGAATTTTGTCTATTGCTTGTTTTTGCATTTTCTCCGATATTTTTAACGTTATATATAAAAGAACTAGTGCAAAATGTTTGTTTTATTGAGATGAAGATATGATACATTTGGTCTGAAACAATCCAGTGACATCTTATAGGAATTATTGCCCCTGAAATGTTTTATTTTTAGGTAAATTGATTATTTCTTCAGATTGGTACATGATGAAGCCATAAGATCTTTTGCAAAATGTTTGGTGAAATATGATAGCCTTTTTTGCACTTGTTTTATGTAAAAGTATAAAGAAACCATATATTTTTTGAATGATCATATATTAACCTATCATTTGAGACCGGAAGTGACATCTTATAAACCGGAAGTACCATATTATCTCCCTTTTTACAGGCATAAGTATATACAAACTATATATTTTTGTAATCAGTGTGAATAAAGCTATCATATGAGACCGGAAGTTACATTTTCTTAACCGGAAGTAGCCAATTATCTCCCTTTTTACAGGCAAAAGTATATAGAAACCATATATTTTTATAATCAGTGTCAATAAAGCTATCATATGAGACCAAAAGTGACATTTTCTAAATCGGAAGTTGACAATTATCTCCCTTATTTCAGGCAAAAGTATTTAGAAACCATATATTTATTGAATCAGTATGAAGAAACATATGATTGGACGTCAGTAATAGCTTCGAGTAAAGCAGAAGTAGCTTCTTATCAATTATTAAGAAAATTGATGTGGAAAGACCTTCAATTGTTCTTTGAACAATTGGTTTTTAATTCTTTATTTTCTTCTTCTGTCGTCTGAGATGCTTTTTTGTTTGAGGACATATCGAAATCGAAAGGATGTTTGGCCAATGACTTCGTACAGTGATGGGGATTTCCCCATTCACCCTGTGTAACCGAACAGTTATTCTTATAGGAGTTATCTCCCTGTGTCTTCTTTTTCTTGTTATCTTTATTTCTCTGAAATCGTAAAAGATAGCAACAAACTTTTTTCACCAAATTGTTTGTCTACTTTTAAGAATGTTTTGGTTAAGTTAACCGAAGTGATCCAATCACATCGTATGGGAGTTATTTCCCTTTGAAAATTTAACATAAGTATTTTGTTGAATAAATGCATACATCATAAGTCATAGAGGCCGAAAGTCTTTTGATATGAAGTCCTTGGTCTATTTGGAGGAAATTGAGGTCAAAAGTCGAGGTCATTTTCTTAATTTTGAATTTTGCTTGTTATCTTTATTCAAAAGAAACCGTAACAGTTAATGATATGATGTGTTTGCCAAATAATTGTTTACGATAGGGCGCAACTTCAACCCATTTAAATTGAAGTGTTTTGGTCACCCTTTATAGGAGTTTGCTCCCCTTATGTACTTGAAATCAATATTACTCCTAAACCATACAAGTTAATGACCTGGGATCTTTCAATTTGAGATCACTGACCTATGACCTTGAAATTGAGTCAAGGTCAAAGATCAATTGACTTTCTAGATTTTGACCTTTGCTAAAAATTCATACTGGTTTATTTTAAAACCATTAGGTCTTTTGCATTTTACTTTTTAAAAGGTTAATCGGAAGTGACACAATTTTAACCGGAAGTACTAATTCAATGAAAAAGTAACTAGAAATATTATATTCTTACAATCAGTTTGAAGTAACAAATTATATGAACCAGAAATGACATTTTCTTTTTTAAATTTAATTCTTTATTATCGAAGTCGGGGTGGAAAGACCTTCAATTGTTCTCTGAACAATTGGTTTTTAATTGCCTTTGCTTTTCTTTTGTGTAATTGTCTCATTGGCGTTTACACCTTTCCTACCTTGATGATAAATATGTCGTCGTCCCTGCATTCAACGTCTCTAACAAAATGTGTTTGTTTGTAAATCTCAAATTGTTTGATAAAGGAATAAGGTATCGAAAATTCACTTGGAAACGAAACCCACAATATATTCCCACTTTACTTACTGAAGAGGAAATTCAGAAAAATCATAGGTCTATTCCATGTTCCACTGGAATTTAGTCAAAGAGAAGAACTTGCGTCATTACAACACACTCTGTATTGCTGATTCTGCCAAATGATCCACGATTTTTTTCCACATTATTAACAATTATTTCATCAGCAATCAACCTGGGCAGCAGAGCTACATACTCTAGGGACAGTTGGAATCAGGCCTTGATACTACAAAATTCAAAATCTCCATTAAAGTATATTCAATCTAAATCTCGGTCCTCCTGTAATATTATTAACACAAAATGACATTTCTACCCTTAACACTAGTATTCCGAACTATAAACTTAAAGACAGATTGACAAAATAAGTTCAACTTTGTTTCCTAAAAGAGACCAACGTAGAAACAAATGTCTTGTTTAAGAAAGGAATAAGTCATTCTTTGTAAATAAAACTGTGATTAAAACAGATTTTTTTCTTAATCTAATATCAAGTTGTTTGGTGGACATATTTTTCAATAGACAATCGACATGCCTGTTGGAACCAAATGTATACCTTTTCTTGCCGACTTAAACTATTATTGTTACTAGGCATACTTTATACAAGAGCTTCTAAGGAAGAATGAAAAGACCTAGCATATCCTTTAACTTCATGTTCCCCTTAATAGATGATGTTCTCTTACTAACTAATAAAGGTTTGGTGACTATAAGTTAAAAGCATACATCCCATCGAACATGAAATAAAAGAAACCACATATACATTAAAGTATGCCTCATATCTTGACAGACAATGAGGGTCAATAAATAACTAATATTTTTGCAAAAAGGGATAGTTTCAGCTTTTCTTTTGTGATTTTTTCCATTTCTGTGTTGAAGCAACATTCCAGAACCAGTGGTTTCTTATGGTAAAGTTGAAGTCATCCGTTTCAAATTTTATGGACATTATTATGATAAGGTTGATCGTTATGGTATATTTGTATCCCAGATATGATCACAAAATGTTCATTTTAGCGGTCATAAGCTCGTTCGATTTTTTTCGACAGATAGTTCGAATAATAAGACTAAAAACAACTTTGTTCTCCTATGAGCTACACGACGGATGCTACAAGTGGCCTTGTCACGTTGATCTGCTTATGGATCACCTAAGATCGACCGTAAATATTCACTGGGTTTTTTCTTGCTCAGTCTTTAGTTTCAGACGTATTGCTTTATACTTTTTTCTCGTCGTTTATCGTTTTTCCACGATGTCGATTTTTCTTAGACATAAATTTTGATTGTTTTTTGTTTTTTTTTTTGGAATTTTCTGCCTTTTTTCATTACAAGTAATCGAGTTGCACACTTTTTACTTTTGGTTTGAATTATTAAATTGTATTTGACGAACGAAATTTAGCAGACGCAAATTGAGCAGCACAGTTTGTATATAGAACCACGGTAGTACTATTTCAATATAACTGATAAATCGTATATATATATATATATTATTCGTCTAAATTTAAAAATTTACAGATCTAACATTGTTGGCTGTTTTTTAGACGAATTATATATACTGAATGTGTTTTCAGCCTTGTATCACCATCACTGGTGATCCGATGGTTAAAATCTGTCGTAGAGGTATCACTAGTTCAGACGTACTTGTTATATATATATACATAAGTCTATCACTAGTTCAGACGTACTTGTTATATATATATATATATATATATATACCAGATCACGATCTGAAAGACTTTGATCACATGAAGATCCTTGTGATCGAACAGGACTGTACATGGCAAAATAGGCAAAGAGAGAATCGGGAGAAGTTTTGGATAAAAACACTGGGTGTCCTCCATCCAGATGGAATCAATAGAAAGAAATAATTAAATTGACAGTCTAATGTTTATATTATGATGTTCGGGATTTTGGATTAAAATCAATCGACCAAAACTCACCTGTATTATTACTGATCTATGTTTACACTTTATACATTATATATCAGTATTGTTAAAACTTTTAACACTGAGGAAGGCCATTTGTTGAGCCGAAATATTTGCAATTATTGTATAATTTATATCATCTGTTCAGTTTTTCCATCTTTGTGCGATGATATTCAACACTTTTTAGTGTTTTGTTTTCCATCTATTTATCGGTATTGTTACACAATCTTTTAGACTCATATATATATATATATATATATATATACAAGTCTAAATTGAAAACAACGTTCAAACCTATGATTGCGTTGGATAAAAACCGCAATTTTTATACGTGTGCATGCAAAACAAATTTCTTGGAAGAGGGGTCTAAATACAGCACAAACAACATTTTCCAAAAGACCAAAAAAGTGAAAAAGTATATTTAAACAAAACGCATTTGACTAACAGGTCGAACAACGGATGTTCTTAAACCCTGCTTACTGTCATTGGCGATTGCCATATAAACGGATCACAAGAAGTAAAAAATGGATCTTTATAATTAATTTAATACCAAACAAAAACAATAAACTTGCGGATGGCATACCACAAACATGAGGTGCAGAAATTATATATTAATATATATATATATATGTCAAAAATATTAAATAAAGTCTTTATTCTGAAAAGAACGAACTCAAGTCAACGAGTACATTAAATAATGTTAGGATGTAAATACAAATCGTTAAAAATTGATAAAAGGGTTGCTATTATAGATTCTAGGTTCGATTCCCATGTGTTGAAAATAGCCCCGGGTATTGTATATTACTCTCTACCATGCAAATTGACAAAAACAAAAAGTTAATGTTGTTAACACCAATAAAATTATTTCAATGCGTCTTGAAAGCACTGTTTTATTTTTTTTATTTTTTGTATTGAAGTTATTGTTCTTATATTGGTACACAAATATTACAGCATTAATGTTTTATACCGAGTATATTCTGGGACTTTTAAATTTTATACTTCAAAAGACCATGCTGCTAAATTTAACTGTCTAAAATTGATTTTATATAAAAATTTGCATAATAAGACAAACATGTCCTTTAACCACTTACTTAATTATTTCAATGCTCGTTCATAAAATAGATTTTAAAATATAGTCTTTTCTTCCCTTGTATTTGAACTGACATATTATACACCAGAATGACGTAATAGTTTCTTTCTAAGAGATTAAAATTGAGTATTTTGGAAACCAAAAACTCCTTAAACTCAGCTATATGTAGGTTGACATTATTTGCCTGAAATTTTGGTTCGAATCGTTTGATTAATTAAGAATCTGCTGGTAAATGCAACACTTTCCAATTCTAATTATTTTTTTGCAAACATCAACATTTAAACTGAAAGTACCACAGATAAAAAAAGTCATTTTTCCATGTCAACATTAATGGTACCAAGTTTATTGCTCATGTGCGCATTTCAATGATAAAATCTCTTCAGTGAAGCGCGATTTGAATAAAAATGTTGGAAGAGTTGATAAAATCAAAAATGATCAATAGTAAAGTCAACCCTAAATATGGAATAAGAGCTATGAATAAGGGAGAGATATTTCTTTAATTTTAAATGATTTGTTTTAACAGCAACTTTCAAAAAACAACATCCATTTAATTAAAAAAATATATGTAAAGGTTATTGAAATAAAATAAAAGAGGGTTTTCTTTCTCATGACTTCCACATAAAAAAGATAACTCCTTACTATACTGGAAACAAAGTTATTAAAATTTTCATTTATAATTGTAAGTTGAGGTTGGAGCGCTTATGAAAATGTTTAACCCCGCCACATTGTTTATGTACCTGTCTAAAGACTGGAGCCTGTAAATCAGTGGGTTTTTTTTCGTGATTGGTGTTGTCTGTCATATTTGTTTTTCTTTATTGTTTTGTCCAAAACCAGGTTCTTGATTTTCTCGTTCAAATTGTTTCATATTTTATTATGTCAAGGCCTTTCAAAGCTGACTTTACTGTATTTGATTCGTTCATTATTGAAGGCCGTACGGTGACCTATAATTGCTTACATCCACATCATTTGGATAGTTGTCTCATTTTAAATCATACAACATATCCTTATTTTTATTAACGTGCCTTTTACAAGAACACCGCCACATATACAAGTGCATATCACTAGTTAACCCTCTGAGTCCCAAGCGGACATATATGTCCTCCACCGGCCGAGTCCCAAGAGGACATATATGTCCATTCCACCTTGTTATGAAATATAATCGAGTAGAACTCTGTAAATAACCGACAGAACTTATAAGTATGTACTCATTTTAAAACCTTGTTCTCCGCAAACATTTTATACATATTTTCATGTATATTAACCGGGCTAAACATCAAAAAGACCGTCAATATTTTGAAAAGTATTGTTACATTTCTCCATTTAGCGTTCATTTTCTGTATCGGATTTTACTTCTTATAATGTGTGAAGTAATTTATTCTCAAGCTGGAGTTTGATTTTATTAACAACCGATTCAATATTTGCATTTAAATATTTTCGGTATAATGTTTAAAAAATTAAGAATATTGACAAGTTTTGGACTAAGCGTTTTGCGTTTCGTGACGTCAACGAAATTCATCTAAATGACGTCAGATATTACGTCGTAAATAACTGTCGGGCACTCACCGTCGTCTTCATTTAGTTGATGGCTGCGATTAAGAACAAATTAATACAGCTTTTTAATAAATAACCAACACAATTTTAAGAGACATATTAAGCATTTATTCTTGGCATGAATAAGCTTGACAAAAACGTGGTTTTTTAATACTTCTATGTCATTTGGTCTCCAGTGGAGAGTTGTCGAATTGACAATCATACTACATCTGATCACATCTTCTTATTTTTTATTTTATATTTTTGAATAATCTTAAAAATTCCGAATCTTAAACACCACAGAGACTGACTTAACGTGTATTATATATTTTAATTTGTCAAACTGGTTCTAAAGAGGTTTTGTTGTTAAAATATTCCAAGATTTCCATTTCGAATTTTGAAATGCGAGACCATACAAAAAAAATTTTATCGACTAAAATTCAATGGCATGACATCTTTAGAACTTCTAAAAATAAATACTTCGTACTATGAACATCAAAATTATTTATTTTGTTAAAATATTTCCCTTTCTCTATTGTAACTGTATACGTATACCTAACAACAAAATTATTTTATTTACCTGTGTTTAAAGTTATTGCAAATGGCTGATATTTTTGTTCGAGCATATTGTTTTTCTTAAATTGTTTAACATTTCATACCGATATAACATGTTACTTTTATAATAAAAGTAACATGTTATATCGGTATGTATTCTTCCCTTAGTTTATTTATTTTGAATTTACATTGTATCATAGGTCAAATTTATTTGTTCAGTGTATGTTCAATGGTGTTACTATGTCCTTTGATTGAGTTAAGCTATTTCAGTTGATATTTTATAGTGTGTCTTTCTATGTTGTGATGTTACACTATTGTTTCAGAAAAAGGGTGAAGGTTTGGTACCATTAAAACGTTTAAACCCGCTGCATTTGTTTGCACCTGTCCTAAGTCAGGAATCTGATGTTCAGTAGTTGTCGTTTGTTGATGTGGTTCATAAGTGTTTCTCGTTTTATATAGATTAGATCGTTGGTTTTCCCGTTTGAATGGTTTTACACTAGTAATTTTGGGGCCCTTTATAGCTTACTGTTCGGTGTGAGCCTAGGCTCCGTGTTGAAGACCGTACTTTGACCTATAATGGTTTACATTTATAAATTTTGACTTGGATGGAGAGTTGTCTCATTGGCACTCATACCACATCTTCTTATATCTATGTAGGCCAAAATATAGATATTTAAGTCATAATTGACTTTTTTGCTCTTTTTTTTTAGACAAATATTAGCACATCAGAATAAAATCTAACCGTAGAATTCAGAAGTTTTTTCTATCAGAAAAGGCTGAATTATGAAAAAAAAAGCAGTTTGAATCAAAGATACAATTAAGTTCAAATATGAATAACAAATGAATTTCCAAAATATGATATAGTAGTAGTTTGCATCCCTATGATTTGAGTAAATAAAAAAATACTAGTAACTAATCAGTACAGGCTGCATATTTATGTATAATAGTGCATTTTTATGTTTTATTTTATTTGCCTTTTGTTATTTTTTTTTTCTTTTTTTATGCTCTTCGATTTCGTTACTGTTTTGGTTTCCAATTTTTCATTTGAGAGAGACGAAACGGGCGTAATCTAGACTTGATTATGATAAAAATCCAAAGAAGTGGTATAGTTACCAACGGGACAACTCTCCACCAGAGACCAAAATGGCGTAGAAGTTAGCAACTATAGGTCACCGTACGGCCTTCAACATGATATCTTTTTTGTACTATAACCAAACATCATGACGATATATCAAACTCTAAATAGCCCCTAGTAAAGACAAGTTGTAAGCAACTATCACAGGGGGGAGGGGGGTTATACTTATACTAATTCCTCGCCCTTTCTATATCTATTAGTAAAATGTTAAAGATCATTCACACTGTAACCATTGTTGAAGAAAATATGATTCTAAATGACCCATTTGAACGAAAGAAATTTGAAATAAAAATCTTGTATAAAATATTATGTTGCAAACTAGATGTTTAACAAGCCACAATCTTTCAAAATACAAAATGAAAATTGTCTTTATATAATATTCTCCCTGTTCTTGTAAGATCATAAAGAAGACAACAACCTTTGCTAAATGAAAAACCAATCAATTTAAAATATACATCTTTGGTTTCGTTATGTTCATAAACAAGAGTAAGCGAATTACGACAGATCTTCATTTTAACCAGACTGGGGAAAACTTATTAAGGGCATGACACATTGTATTAATTCCAAAAATGTCTTCTAGATGTCTATTTGGGGGTTTTGTTGTTTGCTTGTTGTCTCACAGATGTATACCCCTGCATCTCCTTTTATTCATAACTGTTCCGTATTGAAGATAGGCCTGTTCTAATAGACACACCTAAACTTAACTTCCCAAAAACATAGTAAAGTGATTTAGTAACTTTTGACAAACACGTACAATAAAACAAACGCATCAGTCTTTCAAGGGTTAATTAAATGACTTCAATTTTATCTCTTTCGTCCAAATTAGGGAAGGCCTTAAAAGTAAAAAGACGGAGATCTTAGAGTAGATGTATAATGCCAGTGGTTCCTTTTTTGCTGTAATTTTTTTTTGCAATTCAATGATTATAAATTTTTAATAATTCCATTCTTACATCCCAACTTTGTCTAAATTGCAGTGTTCATTTCATAATAACCGAAAAGAACTCGTTATGTTGGCAAAATTTAATTCCACGTTGAGGCTAAAACAAAAAAATCCTAGATTCTCGTCCCCATCTGATATTTGGCTATTTTCTTTCTTTTTTGCTAAAAGTTTTCACCCCAAAAAAATGATGAAAAATTAAATTGAAATCCGAAAAAAAAAAATCAATTTGTAGGGCATGGTTCTTTGAAATATTTAGATAGTCAAATAGTTTTTAAAGTATCACCTATCCCATAAATAATCCTATTTCGTGCTCTTTTAAGACGGAGTATAAAGATGTATGCTTTAGGTAAATGCATGTATTTCAATAATATCTGGGTATTTTTATTAGTAGACTGTTTTTATTTTTTCTCGTCTTGGTGGACGGGACAATTGCTCTGGCTTATTTTTTTTCCGCTGACGACCTGCGGCTTGAAAATGTTGTCCTAGCTGTCGACAGACAAGCCGGATGAAGTCTCAAGTGTCCTCAAGTAATAGCAACTAAGAATAATTGAACTTTATTGAAAATAATAATACCCCAATGGGATTGATGGCATACGTGAAACGTGAACACATTACATAATACATCACAAAAATGATATAAATAAAACCCGAAGAAATGAATTATTGTGCGGCCAATTTATTAATTCACGGCATATTGTTCAGTTGCTTATGTAATGATCTTGATACAATGTTTCATTTATGAAGAGATATTGTTGACTTCGGCACTATTTATAAAGTAGTATTCAAGACTTCGACACTATTTATAAAGTAGTATTCAAGACTTCGACACTATACTTCCGAGTTTTTACAACAAAAGAGTAAATATTTTTTTTAGTATATTGTTTCCAAAATAAAACCTTCCGTTAAGTTGAATATATTTCAGCAAATATCAAATATATTTCAAAAAATGAAACTCTGATAGGATGGCATACGAATTTTTGCAATCAATATCACTTTACACTATGCAAATCGATAAAACTATAACCGTTTTACAAGCCGTTGACTGAACAACACTAACTAAGCGTATTTTCAAGTACTTGCAAGCTACTTGATTTCGACGTCTTACACATAACGTTAAACGTCACGAATAACACTCTTTTTGATGACGTCATATGCTTTAACGGTACATTTTGAAAATAAAATAACAATGTTTTTATAATGTCAACTATGTAAACTTAATGTTTACAAAGTCAAATACATCAATAAAGGCATACTAGGTCAGGAATGTGTATTCAAAATATGCGGAAAATATGCATTTTACCTCGAAAAAAAAGGGTTTTCCATGTATGAAAATGATAATTATTTGGGACTGAGAGGGTTAAGAACCTCGTCATCAATGGATATCTTATGCTATATATTACTGGTTTTTTAGGATATATCTTATATCATATCTTACTAAGGTTTTTTGATTTTGAAAATGGTGTGTTGAAAACAGATCATTGGTTGTTTCTGCTCAAATTATTCAAAAGTTCTATGAACTCGCTACGATTTAGATATTGACATACTGTGGAAGACGGTGTGTTGCGTCCTAGTCTTTTTATAGGCTTAATTCCATTCGTTGTCTTCCCGTCAAAGCCTTTGGTTTTAGATGATGTTATTTGACGTCATTAGTGCGTTTGTTGGGCAAAATATCAGCGTCAGTACATTAACCCTCTTGCTGCCGAATTCAAATTCCCGACGTTAGAAACGTCACCATAAAGATTTCACCGAGTGACGTTCTACAGCCAAATAAAAATAAAATATCGCCGCCGTCGTTGTGAAAACGTCAAAAGTTTATACAAAAACTCGTGTTTTCAAAAGATCAAAACGAATTCGTTCGTTGACAGAATTTCATGAAATGAGGACCAACAAACACAGAAATGTTTTAAAAATATTTCTTCGCTTTGAAATAATCATAAATCTTTTTTGTTTTTCTTTCAACTTTTAGAGAACACAAAAGAATTTTCAGCGAAAAAAAAAAAAATGAAAAAAAAATTCTTGACTTTTTTTTAACTCATTTGTTTAATACAACATGAAATCTTTTTAAAAGATCCTTTATTATTGCACTGTATTTTACATGAATAATATTTCAAAATTGAACTGTTTACTCTTCCTGTCCATATGAATGAAACTGTCTGAAACATCGACCAACACAAAGACC
Organism: Mytilus coruscus; assembly: GCA_017311375.1. Taxonomy (NCBI): domain Eukaryota; kingdom Metazoa; phylum Mollusca; class Bivalvia; order Mytilida; family Mytilidae; genus Mytilus; species Mytilus coruscus. The sequence goes on along the minus strand of CM029600.1, from coordinate 11,114,611 downwards.
CACGCTACATACAGAACACCATGTTGATATACGGGATTTCCTGTACTTGTTATAACCTGAACACACAACACATTTTCGCCTCTTGCCATCAGGAATAACATCAAGAAAATGCATCCTTATTGCATTTGCAATAGGAATGTTGTCTGGTCTTCTCCCCCTCCTTCTGTTGCCTCCTCTAAAATCCCCTATCAAACCACGAACTACTGCGTTTTGAAATTGCACATGGTCTAATTTCCTCTGGACAAGAAAACAGTTTCTGTAGCATATATATGCATTTACTGAAAAAATATTAAGTGCAAGTTTATTTGTTTAAGTCCGTGCAAATCTATTATATACATATATATAAATAAGAAGATGTGGTATAAGTGCCAAAGAGACAACTCTCCATCCAAGTCACAGTGTATAAAAAGTTAACAATTATAGGTCAAAGTACGGCCTTCAACACGGAGCATTAGCTCACACCGAACAGTAAGCTATATACTTGTAATTAGATAAGAAATGATAACGGAAACGAGTGAAAAAAATCATACGTGGTACTTATATCAACTTATCCTTGTTCTAGGCAATGCATGAAATATTTGCAACTGAACATAAGCACATAGTCTTTTAGTTAGGCTTTGAATTGACAACTAAAAAAGCTTGCAAATGTTTAAGATGAGACATACCTGTAGCTGTAGTAAGAAGGTTGAAGAGAATTTTTCTCCAGAGTTTCACACCTTTAAATTGTGGCTCAAATTTAAGAAAAAGCTGATCCCCAAGATCGACACCGCCCATGGTCTGGTTGTATTTGTGGACAACACTTGGAGCAGACACAACTCTACCTTTACTATTAACTTTTCGCACAGTTCTGAAAAGTATATTAAGTAAGACTTGTTTTATTGTATGTTTACTTTGGTGATATTATAATTTTATTAGCCATGACTGTTACTTCAAGCTTGTATTTTATTGTATAGTGTATTTTGACATTGTGTAAGAAAGTATTTCATATATACCACAATGTAAGTATTTTTTTGACAACGTTGTATTTTAATAACTTTTTATTTTAAAAGTCAAGTATTGTCAATAGGGATTGGCCTATCGGACAAAGCTGGGTTGAAAAACAAGAAACTTACCGTGCATTTTCACTTGTTGTCAGGAAAGTCACATTTCTCCGATCTACGTACAAAATAGCCAAAAGATCTCTCTGTGATTTAACAACAACACTTCCTTTGGGGAGCCGAGCTGTTTTAAAACTTGCAGGTAAGCCCTTCCTTCTTGCTATTACAGTTCCTGTTGCATACGTTCCCCGGTTCCTTAGGTCGTTCATCAGTTTAGGTGATGAAAACCAATTATCCATAGTTACATGATGGTTTTTGCCAAAATGAGGACGTACTAAATCCATTACCGATTTATATCTATAAAAAAAACTGATTGATTGATTGAGTGTTTGTCCAGTCACAAATATTGCATGTATAATCAGGACGAAAAAAAATAAAAGGAAAACAGACAATAACAAAATGAAACGATTAGATAGAAATAGGTAAGAATTAGAACTTTTTATCAAGTCAAAATGTTAAATATGCGTGTCTTATATTCGGCCTTACTTGATTATAAGGAGTAGCCATTTCTTAATTAACAGCGTCATTAAGTTATACCCTGTATAAACCTGGAGATGTGCGGAAATTTTGGTCTACTTCCATGGATTGTCATATTCATTCGAATACAGTCGCCATCGATTTACAGAAACAATCATGTTAATTTGAGTCAATTAAAGTAATATTTTTCGTGTTCTTTTCCGATAAGGTATTTTCATAAAAATTATCTCGCCGATATTATTTTGGCATTTTCGCTAAACCTGAAAATCCAGAGTTACCACCCCCATTTTTTCACTTACCCTTGTCCACTGGGATAGCGTTCTGTATTTCATTTCCCTTTGTACACATTTATCTGATGGGTATAACCTGTTCTGGATTCAGCTAAGACGAACAACTTTGCTCCCCATCTGTGTGCCTTCTTGTTTGAAATGTATTGTTTCAAAACATGACGCCCTTTGAAACCAACTATTCTCTCATCCACAACTACATGTATGTTTTGAGATAGTCTGAAAATCCGTAAAATCTATTTACAACAAGTCTTGTCTCAATTAAAAAAAATACATTAAAAAATAATATGTAAGATTTTAGAATTTCATAATGAACGACATAACCAGATTGTACAATTTTGATTACATTGATTTTTTTTACTCTTATCTTTCCCGAAACAAGAGGTACCAGTGTTAAATCAATGACAGTTAGTATGCAGTAGAAAATATAATTAGGACAAAATTCGTCTCAGTTCCAGCAATAAATTTATGTTTATTTTTAACATGGAAACATGACCGCGTAATGGCTTGTGTATATTTCTATATTTGAGTTGACATTTACCTATAATTAAGTTCGAACACTTCATTGAAGAATTCAACAACTAGATTTATCTTGTGGAGGGGGTCGTATCCTGGCTGACCTCTTGGAACTGTTGTTGTATTGTCGCTGCAATGCAGATATCTCAGTATTGCCTGAAATCTATTTCTGGACATCACATCTCTGAAATTTGGGGTTTCAGAGATACCAGACGCTTCCCAATAGCTTTCAATGGAGGTTTTCTTTACGATACCCATCGCGAGAACAAGACCAATAAAGGCTCTCATCTCAGCATAGCTAACTGGTGACCATTCGTTTGATCTGGCATGTCTTGTTGGATTCTTTGTAGTTTGGCACTGGTTGGCATACCTGTTGACAAAACCAGTTATATGTTATTGGATATACAGGATTACTGGTGTTTTGTTGGATGAGGAGGGAGGGGGTAGCAAGAACTTTTATGTTAACGTGTTAAGTGCTTTTAAAGCTGCTGTTAATTGTTGTTTTATTTAAAAATGTATTTACTGTTAACAGTTATTGACTAGGTAGCTGTTATCTGTTATCTCAAAATGGACATAATTAATATTGTGAAAAAATGTCTCTGCTATCTATTGGAGCGTTATTTACATCTAAATTACTTTTGAGCACCAAAACAGTAACGTTAGTCATCATTACTAATTATTAGAATACTTTGAAAATTGATTTGTAGACTTCAATTATATTACGGAAACAAATAAATATACATTCAAAGAAAATTAAGAACGTTATAATTTAAAACCATCTAAAACCAATAATGTACCTATTTGTTTCATCTACAATGCGATCAATCAAGTCATCATCTTCTGTTTTAAAAATTTATCAAAGTAATCCACCGGTGAAAAATTGGCTTCAAATCCACACGGCCCAATCCGTTCCTCGAAATCACGATTAACGTCAAGCTCAAACGTTTCTTTGTCTACCACAGAAAACCAAGGGTTAGGCTGTCTTGCAGCATTGTCTGGCATTTCAACATCAGCATCGTCAGAATCTTCGTCGCCCGAAGTTACTATGTCTGTTATGTCACCGTCACTGTCTTCCATAGCTATGTCGGGAAAAGTACAGACGATCTTTTGACATTTATGACGTCATATATACTTAACGTATTACGTCATAATGAATTCAAAACAACAATGTATATATTATATAAGAATATCAAAAGCATAAAAGACAAAAAGAAATAAAATATGATTGTTTTATTAAAACCAATTAAACGACATATATGTCGCATCGGCAGTCAACCCCCAAACGACATATTTGTCGCTTCGGCAGTCAACCCCCAAACGACATATATGTCGCTTTGGCACCGAAAGGGTTAAGCAAAGGGATGAATATTCTAACGGGGATAATTTCCTAATGACTACTTAGATAAATGTGTGAAATGATAAAAAAATAATATATTTCTTTAGGCAGGGTTCGAATATGCACATAGAATAAAGACGGGTGTTTGAAAAATATCAAACACTGAAAATGGCTTAATCAGTTAAGAGATGCAGGTATCCAGTTAGCCCATAAAACATGTAATGACGTTATAAATCAGCATATAGTAAAAGAGCTTTTTATGATGATGGAAATGATATGTATAAAACGTAATAGGTGTCGTTGAATTGCTGTATCATTAACGTATACCTCTCATATCATTTTACTATACTTAAATTCAGTTTTCTTCATAAGATTTTTTTGCGAGAAAAACAAATTTGCATGCATGCAAAACAAACCTTCACGTTAAAAACTAAACTGAAAGCTTATCTTGAGCATGATTTCTGCATTTGAAATTCATTCAAATATGAGATTGGATTTATATAGTGGGAAATGATCTAGTAGTATATTATTATAAATCTGTGTATATGATAAAGATCTTACTAAAGTTCACAGTGGCTATAAATAGACTGAACATTTACAATCTTCCACAACGACATCATTATTTATAAAAAAATATGAATCGTCCGAAAAAGGGGATAGGAAAATTAAGTATTAACTAATGTTAAATTAACCAAGTTCGCTTTTAAAAAAAAGGAGATGTGGGGTATACTGTAACCCAATGACACTAAAAACGAAAAGGTTTCTTGAAGTTAACATACAGTCTGCAAAAGGAAACAATGTTTCAAGCTCTAAAAGAAATGATTATCTATAATACTAAAATAATAAGGTCCAATATGTTAGCTGGCATGGGGTAAAAACGACGAATCAAAGAATTCAATTTTATATATAACAAATATAGGACAATGGTTTTGATTAAAAATTACACCATTCCAGGCCCTTTTGTGTTCCACATAATTAAACGGTGTATTTGGGATTTTGCTGTATACGCGGGTCATAATCACACCTAAACTTCGTCATTATACAGGGTTGACACTACTAAATTCAATCATGGTCACATTATTTCCGGTTGTAGTATTTTAATCAGCATGACTTTATAAGATGACAATACGAATACTAAAAATCCAGAACTAAAATAAGGCGTAGGTACAGTTTCCAATTTGTTATTCGGCATGACGTAAAAACGGCGAATCAAAGATTCAACTTTATATTATATATAACTAATATAGTACAATGGTGTTGATTAAAAATTACACCATTCCAGGCCATTTTGTTTTCCAAATAATTAATATTACCAATAATTAATAAGTTCCAGGTCGACGGGTTCAAACAGAAAGATTTTGAAAGCAGAAAATCCCGTGCATCTTATAATCCGCAGGACTTTATCAGATGATAATACCAATATTAAAATCCAGGCTAAAATAAGGCTTATACATAATTAGTTAATTCAGTCACCGACCCGTGATGTCGCGGATGTGTTCTAGTATTGACTGAAAATATCAAAGGTCCGGTATCAACACTAATTTTCTACGTAACAAAACACGCACATGAAATTGTGACCGGGTTTAACATGTTTTTTTTATATCTCAACTCTCCCTTTTTACCCAAACTGGAACCATAAAATGTACATTAAAGAACATATCATGCTTGGAAAACTGGAATCAAGCGGTTCGAAGTACTTTTGAAACTTGTTGATATGAAATCATGCCGGCATACTCTCTAATGTCAGTGCCTGCTCTTCATAAACGAGTTAATACAGCAAAGTGATTGCAGGCAGATACGATCTTTGTTATGTATAATGAATAACCAGTACATACTTGCAATAAAGATAAAACATGTTAGTCTTGAGATAAACTATAAATGAGCGAACTGATGTGTATCACTAAAGATGCCAGACGTAGTAATGGATCCACAGCAATATAATAGAACCTTTATCTATTAGTCAAATATATCCTTGCTAAAGAAGTATTACAGTAATTCAAAAATGCGTTCATGTATTGAAAACTGAAACAGCAGTGCAAACACTCGAATATTCAAAACAACTGCGAAAGTCGATCTACTTACCAAGGAGCCACTGGAACATTCCAATCAAGTAAAAAATAATCTATCAATTATAGGGAAGAAAAAGTAGTCCCGGTTATCATAAATTTTGGTATATAGATTTTGTTGAGACATTCTATATTTTCAAATGTTTTGAAAAATTAGGTATGATCCAAGTCCTTATCCAAATAAAATATTTTAACCACATTAACACCTCTGTATAAGAGATCATGTCTAAATATTAAACACAAAATCTCAAAATAAGATTATTTTGCAGTTTTTGCATAAAATACAAAAAAGTTTAAAGCCCTAGGCAAATATGTAAGACAGAATTTAAAAGTATGAATACTACTATCTGACAATCTTAATGTCCTAATTTTGAACAATAAAATGAGGTTATATAATAGATTTAAGGGGGGAAAAAACCCGAATTTCAGCCCCCCTCCCTCTTTTCATCCCCTAAAGTTACCTTGCCTACCTTCACCCTTGTCTACATGCTAAATTTGTTTTTGATTTTAGTTAAGGCATTAAAGTATGGAATAACCTTAATCTCTTTCACAAGGCTGATGTGCGATAACAAAATAGATTTTGTTTTAAATCTTTGATTGGTTTCATTTATTACAAAAAAAGCAACTTCTGAACTTAAGATTTAAAATTGACTTGACAGCACACTTCGTAGTATTATTACGTCAAACGATCACGCTTTCTCTTCATTGAAAGTGTTTCACTTATAATTTGCAATTACACTTTCAAATTAAATTTTAATATGCAATTACAATGCAAACATGTTATCAGTTCAGCAAATCATTGCTACTTAATTCTATTACGTATCTCATAAAATATCAGAACGCTCCAGTGGAAAATCATCTTTTTAACATTTGTTAAATGAAGTATGATCAAATTCCAAAATCCATTTGTTTTAACTTTGTTTTGTTGGTATCCTGTATGTTTACTCTTGAGATTGTTGTAGTATGACGCCGACAATACATTCACCACGACAAGGCAAATGGGCCATATTCAGATTTTACTTTTTCTGTGATTGCTTTGAAATGACACTATCCATCCGTCTATATGGAAATTAGTTTTCTAACATAAGTGAAATCATGTTTTAGTGTCTGGTTGTCATCATTAATGAAAATTGGAGCCCTGTAAGTGCTTTTAACATAGAGAAGTCTTTTCCGGATCTTATTTACTTCTTTTTATTACAAAATCATATTAATGTGTTCTAAATGAACTGTAAACAAGTCACAAAAATTTAATTAAAAAGACATATTAGATTGCTTCAGCTGAATGCACAATACTACCGATACATACTTTATAAGGGAAGGTTGAACCAGTGTATTTTACCAGACAGTTTTAGGCTTGACACAGTCATATGCTGGACAAAATATTTGTTGGATATTAACGAAAGGATATACGTCAATTTAAAAACAACCCCCCCAAAAAATCCAAAAGATATTAAAAGGCAATTTAACACATATGGTTTTATCAACAACAGGCGTCAGATACAATATATATCAAGTAATAAATCGTCCCCGAGTCTGAAAACTCAGAAAGAATTGCAGAGACTATTAAACATCTGCCATCAACACTTAATCCTCCCAAAAGATAATAAAACATTAAAATAAAGAAGCTAACAAAGAAAACATGTGGCAGGGTTAAACTTTTCTTTTTGTTTATTTTTAGACCCATCTCTCCCTTTCTTCTTTTAATCATGGAATAACAAAAGGTACAAACATGAACGTAAAATAGAAACCCAATACAGGAAAGGAACTCTATAAGTCGATGTTATAGATGACAAGACAAATGGAAACGCGTAAAACAGAAATTGTGTCAAACGTTTTGACTTTTTGCCCTTTCGGGAAAAAAAATGGAAACAAAAAGGTATGCAAAATCTGAACAATGAGAGAATGCGAGATAATCCAATAAAAGAAAAACATTGATATGATCATTTTCTGTACATTTACTGGTCATAAAACGTTAAATCAAGCCTACAACTAAGCTTGTTGTACCCCTAGGCTTAAATGACCGTATCCAGATTTGCAAAATTGTCTGATTTCAATGCTCTTTACTTCCTTATTGATTTTGCCTTTTGACTGATTTGATTTGAGTGCACCTGATGAGTCTCTAGCAAACGAAATGGTCGTCTGACGTATTAAACTAAATTTTGACCTGGTATTTTATAGGAGGGTTTTTTTAACTTCTGTTTACGGAAAGTTCATATTGCTTTCTCCTGATTTCAGTTTACCATAAATGCAGACATTTGATTACGGGAATAATTTATAAGGTAGACTGGGAATCGTAATAATAAGAGCTCGCATTCTGAAATCTTACAAACATATTTGGGTGCAGCTTTTCCTGTAACCGCAATAATCGTTATCACACTTTGGTCTATCATATCGATTTTGCAATAATAGATGTACCCAATAAATTTTGAATTTACAATATTATAATGTGTGCAAACATCCCCTTTTTGTGCCGGCAATTGCGATGAGGTACTCGAGTGGTGTCACTAGCTGAGCGGGAACGACTTGACTTTCTAGAACACATGTACATGAGGTCATACTAGATTTTAGCGAGTTTCGTGTTGCTTAATTTTAAAAATTGAATCCTTTTAGTGTTTTACGGATTGCGTTGTCATTTAGTCATTTTATTTGTTCATGGTGCTAACTGTCTTTCGTCGGATTTTTTATTTTCTATTTAGTATCTTCTTACTTGTTACTTTTATTCAACAATTTATAGGGTAGGAGGGATATGTAAGTTACTTATTGAAAGAAATATATTGTGATCACACTATCCAGACGGTCCAGTCATTTGTCAGACTACCTTATAAATTAATTGTGTAATTATTTCTTTTCTTTCATTTGCACGAAATATACGTATTTGCCGCTTGTATTGACTTGAAGCAAACCAATATAAATTCATTAGCCTGTATGTAGATGATATATGTCAACGTTGATAAGACATTTCATGTCTTGCTTTTTTTATTGTAATATAAATAAAAGGACATGTGCGGTAAATGTCAATGAGCAAGTAATTCAAAGACAAAACAAAACAAAACAAAACAAAAACAAACAAAAAAACAACAAAAAAAAAAAAAAAAAAAAAAAAAGACATTTTTAGGGCAGCATAAGTTCATGAGGCAGTCTATACAGTATTTCAAGCTCCAAATAGCCCCTAATCGTGAAGATTTAAAAGGAGGCGTTTCATATCAAACGGACAATCAAACCTCATACGTCTAAGAAAATCCGGTAAAACCAATAAATAGAAACTATCAAACATCTGCATCCCTAAAAAGTCCCCCCACCCCCACCCCAAAAAAGAACCTTTAAGACACAACAAAGCAACAGGCATGTTTATGACCATATGGACAGGTTAAACTAGTTTTGCGGGATTTCAATTCTCCTTTCTTTAATTTTAATTTTTGGAATGACAAAGAATACAGAAGGGAACATACAATAAATACAGTACAAGAAAAGCACTTAAGTCAATGACAAAGCACAACAAATGCAAATAACGAACAAAAACCAAGACACAACAAAACAATGTGTTTAACAACTTTCTAAAAGATGACCTAAGCATTATAAAAATAAGGAGATGCGGTATGAAAATCAGAACACTATACATGAAATAAAAATTAATGACAAAATGTAAAACAAATTAAAAGGGAAAACTATTGGCCTGATTTGTACTACAGAAGAATGCACAAAGAGTAAGAATAATCTGCATTCAGCACAAAGAGTAAAAATAACCTGCAGGCAGCATAAAGAGTAAAAATAATCTGTAGTCAGCATAAAGAGTAAAAATAATCTGTAGTCAGCACAAAGAGTAAAAATAACCCGCAGGCAGCATAAAGAGTAAAAATAACCTGTAGTCAGCACAAAGAGAAAAAATATTCTGCCTGCAGTCAGCGCAAAGAATAAAAATAATCTGCAGTCAGCACAAAGACTAAAAATATCCTGCCTGCAGTCAGCACAAAGAGTAAAAATATCCTGTAGTCAGCACAAAGAGTAAAAATAACCTGCAGGCAGCACAAACAGTAAAAAATAACCTGTAGTCAGCACAAAGAGTAAAAATTAACTGTAGTCAGCACAAAGAGTAAAAATAACCTGTAGTCAGCACACAGAAAAAAAAATAACCTGCAGGCAGCACAAAGAGTAAAAATAACCTGTAGTCAGCACAAAGAGTAAATATAACCTGTAGTCAGCACAAAGAGTAAAAAGAATCTGTAGTCAGCATAAAGAGTAAAAATAATCTGTAGTCAGCACAAAGAGTAAAAATATCCTGCAGTCAGCACAGAGTAAAAATATCCTGCCTGCAGTCAGCACAAAAAGAGTAAAAATAACCTGTAGTCAGCACAAAATGTAAAAATAACCTGTAGTCAGCACAAAGAGTAAAAATAACCTGTAGTCAGCACAAAGAGTAAGAGTAACCTGAAGTCAGCACAAAGAGTAAAAATAATCTGTAGTCAGCACAAAGAGTAAAAATATCCTTTATCAGCACAAAGAGTAAAAATAACCTGCAGTCAACACAAAGAGTAAAAATAACCTGTAGTCAGCACACAGAAAAAAAAATAACCTGCAGGCAGCACAAAGAGTAAAAATAACCTGTAGTCAGCACAAAGAGTAAATATAACCTGTAGTCAGCACAAAGAGTAAAAAGAATCTGTAGTCAGCATAAAGAGTAAAAATAATCTGTAGTCAGCACAAAGAGTAAAAATATCCTGCAGTCAGCACAGAGTAAAAATATCCTGCCTGCAGTCAGCACAAAAAGAGTAAAAATAACCTGTAGTCAGCACAAAATGTAAAAATAACCTGTAGTCAGCACAAAGAGTAAAAATAACCTGTAGTCAGCACAAAGAGTAAGAATAACCTGAAGTCAGCACAAAGAGTAAAAATAATCTGTAGTCAGCACAAAGAGTAAAAATATCCTTTATCAGCACAAAGAGTAAAAATAACCTGCAGTCAACACAAAGAGTAAAAATAATCTGTAGTCAGCACAAAGAGTTAAAATAACCTGCAGGCAGCATAAAGAGTAAAAATAATCTGTAGTCAGCACAAAGAGTAAGAATAACCTGTAGTCAGCACCATGTATCTAAGACTTAAATATCAATCCAGTACTTTTCCAACGAATAATAGTTAGAGAAAGACATGGTCTAATTTTAATGATTTCATATTATGACGTGTGAATAAACTCATCGTAGATACCAGGATTGAAATTTTATATTTACGCCAGACGCGCGTTTCGTCTACAAAAGACTCATTAGTGACGCTCGAATAAAAAATTGTTAAAAAGGCCAAATAAAGTACGAAGTTGAAGTGTATTGAGGACCAAAAATTCCTAAAAGTTTTGCCAAATACAGCTAAGGTAATCTATTCCTGAGGTAGAAAAGCCTTAGTATTTCAAAAATTCAAAGTTTTGTTAACAGTTAATTTATAATTATGAACATATCAATGATAACTCAAGTCAACACAGAAGTGCTGACTACTGGGCTTGAATGTTTTGCTAATTTCGCTCCTATCTAAAATGCTTCTGTTTCGTTATATACTGTTTAACTGTGGTTTTGCCAGTCTATTCACCTACGGTTTTACTCGTTAAAATATTATGGCTCTCTTGATTCATTCCACAAATTATATTTGCAAGTTCTTTCATATTTTTTAAATCATTTTCGTTACTGTAATTAAGTTTTAATTTATTTACGGATTACATATGTTTTCAAATAAATAAACTGGGATTCCATTGCCATGTACACGACAAGCGTTTAATGATGCATGTGTCCTTCACTTTATTTTGATAAAACAATTAAAAAAAGAATCCAGGGAAATAATTAACTCGAGGGTTTGCATAATAGCCACTTCTAAAAGTCTATAATTATTGGTATATCTGTACCAAGTAATCGACATGGCCTGAGTACCTATTTCTCCATCAGCCATAATAAGCATGTTAGTTATAATAACAACAAATTAATTATACATCTTACTGAATATCTCCTAGAAATTTACCCATCAAATGATACTAAATAAAGAGCATGTTAGTTGTAATAACAACAAATTGATTATGTACTATACTTAATACCCGCCTAGAAATTTAACCCACAAATAATACTAATTAACAAACAATAATCAAATAATCTCGAAATCTAAAGTCAAATTATAGGATACAATTGACAAATTGTCAATACGAGCAAATGACCCTAAGTTCTTATATCATCTGTCTGTTCAGGGGCGGATCCAGCCATTTTCAAAAGGGGGGGGGTTCCCAACCCAGGATAAAGGGGGGATTCCAACTATATATTCCATTCAAATGCATTGATCGTCCAAAAAAAAGGGGGGTTAAACCCCCCGGAACCCTCCCTGGATCCGCCACTGCTGTTGAAATCAGAAATACATATTAAAAGTAGATTATCTGTTGTCATGTTGTACAGAGTTATAAATATGTATGATCGTATATACCTGTACATTATTTACATTAATTAATAATACTAATACATAAAAAACAATGCGCCATATTATATATTTTCATTACCAATTACCTGAGATAATTAAAAAAAAATGTAGAATAACAAAAATACCGAATCTTTACGGAAAATTCAAAACGAAAAGTCCCTTATCAAATGGCAAAATCAAAAGCCAAAACACATTAAACGAATGGAAAACAATTGTCACATTCCTGACTTGGTACAGGCATTTCAAATCGTACTTTCTTGTTTATTTGACCTGTTGATACTAATTGTAATGCTTTTTTTTGTTATTTAATGTTATTCAGCGTTATATCTGGTCTATATACCAGCTTTGATAAGTGTTTGGTACTAATATAAATCTCCACTTCGTACTATGAACATCAAAATTATTTATTTTGTTAAAATATTTCCTTTCTCTATTGTAACTGTATACGTATACCTAACAACAAAACTATTTTATTTACCTGTGTTTAAAGTTATTGCAAATGGCTGATATTTTGTTCGAGCATATTGTTTTCTTAAATTGTTTAACATTTCATACCGATATAACATGTTACTTTTATTATTCTTCCCTTAGTTTATTTATTTTGAATTTACATTGTATCATAGGTCAAATTTATTTGTTCAGTGTATGTTCAATGGTGTTACTATGTCCTTTGATTGAGTTAAGCTATTTCAGTTGATATTTTATAGTGTGTCTTTCTATGTTGCGATGTTACACTATTGTTTCAGAAAAAGGGTGAAGGTTTGGTACCATTAAAACGTTTAAACCCGCTGCATTTGTTTGCACCTGTCCTAAGTCAGGATTCTGATGTTCAGTAGTTGTCGTTTGTTGATGTGGTTCATAAGTGTTTCTCGTTTTATATAGATTAGACCGTTGGTTTCCCGTTTGAATGGTTTTACACTAGTAATTTTGGGGCCCTGTATAGCTTACTGTTCGGTGTGAGCCTAGGCTCCGTGTTGAAGACCGTACTTTGACTTATAATGGTTTACATTTATAAATTTTGACTTGGATGGAGAGTTGTCTCATTGGCACTCATACCACATCTTCTTATATCTTATGTAGAAAATGGACTAAATCTGGTTTTATAACTAGCTAAACCTCTCACTTGTATGGCAGTCGCATAGAATTCCATTATATTGACAACAATGTGTGAGCAAAATAAACAGACAAAATAGGTAAAAATGTCAAAAATTGGGATACAGCAGTCAACATTGTGTCATAACCTTAATCACAATAAAACCAAATTTCAACAAAGAAACACACGAATGACATATAGACACTCTATAGACAAAGTACGTGAGCAAAAATTAAAGACAAGAATACAAAAATGACCATAGCACTGTATAACACAATGGCGGGATGTATAAATACCTAGCCACGCCAAAGGTATATTACCAAAAATGGACTTAACAGTAAAGGCTAAAAAAATACAAAGACAGAAAAAGAACACTATAACACATGATTAATATGATAAACAACGTCAATACCTAGAATCTATACTTCAAGACCATAATGCATTACTTGTAAAGTTGATACGGAATATTTGTCAACAAGGTCTTGGTATTTTCCGATGAACTTTTTAAAAAAAGGACGAGACTTTCTTTGGCATAACCCTGATTCATCAATTTTCTGCTCTGACAAAACAAGCAAATATATAACGCAGTGCTTTGTAATCTAAGATATTACTTATTTCAGTCACTTTGACAGTAGAATGATGTTAATGAACGAGATCAAAACTAATCATGTTATACAATGTATTTTGTTTAATCTATTTTTATTTGTGTTTGAAATTATGATTGAACATTTGTAATTATTCTGCTCATTCTGGGCGCCGTGATTGGCAGATATAGAATATTTTAGGTGGCTGTTTCTAATTGGTCTGTAGTACCAAACTGAGTTACGTTGTTATTTAACAGTGTCTTATGTATAACACTATAAGATTGGCGTAAAAGTCAAGAAAATATTTTTCAACCTAATTTAAAGATATTTTTGTTCAAGTACAATGTTACAAACTTTCGAAAAGGTTGTGCAAATTTGCTGTTAATTGCTTTAGAAATTTGATAAATTGTATTATGTTTTTAAACCAAAATTAAGCCAGTGTTTATTGGAAAATTAAATACTTTTATTGTAACTATTGAACTGAAGTTTTCTTCCGCTATAAAATAAAGGATAGAATAATCAATAAACAACTTTAAAAACCAACATCAACACAAATCTGGACAAATGTGACATGCGGAACATAATGTTGATATTAATTGATAGATTCTCCAGGTGATACGAGAACTGTACTCAAACGAAATAATGACACTTTTTTTTTTATTCGAGCGTCACTTATGTGTCTTTTGTAGATGAAACGCGCATCAGGCGTACAAATTATGAATCCTGGTATCTATGATGAGTTTATTTACACACGTTAAATTATTTTAAATCTCAGGTACTAATAAAACAAAAATATGGAGATGTGGTATGATTGCCAATGAAACAATTCTCCACCAGAGTTCAAATAACGAAGACATAACGTCCTTCGATATCGTCAGCGTCGTCCATACCACCGCTCAACTTTAACATGTATTTTAAGTGAGGAGGAAGAAGGGTAAATTTTGACCCAAACATTGTTAAATTGATTTACATTAATATAAAAACCGTGCATAAAAATACACTAGATGAACTCTTAAAAGTTGAATTGTATCCAAATTACCGACATGTAGACTTAAAAGTTGAATTGTATCCAAATTACCGACATGTACTTAAAAGTTGAATTGTATCCAAATTACCGACATGCGTACTTAAAAGTTTATCCATATAGAAATATCTATAGTGCATTGCTCTACAAGATTTTACTATGCAATACTTTAAAAAACTTATAATCATGACGATATTAAAAGCATCCTGGTTGTTATTTGTTAGTTAACCCATTCTTATTGTAAATATGCCATATGAAACTTGTAATGTTGCTTAAAGTTGTTTCATAACAAAACGATTTATTTTAAGATACCAATTCGTGAACAAATCGACATAATAATGTGTGGGCTCTGTCCAGTGTGCTTGTTCCTCGGACAATTCCTCATTTAATACTTGGGATATTGTTTTTGTAAACCAGTTGTAATCCTCCACAATATTTAACCTAGCAGAAGACATGCGTAGTTAAATATATGGTTACACATTGCTACACACAACAAAACAAATGGCAAATTATCTCCCCTTGTAACCTATTCAGTATCATTAAAAATTTGAATAAAGGTAAATAATATGTTAAACTATTCATTATCTGGTAATTTGTAAGTTCAACATTACAAGAGGAAATTATAGATGCCAAAAACTATTAACGCATGATTATATTATGCAAATTTGACACGATCCATTTCCTATGCTGAAAACAAATATGACCATTAATCATTTTAACGGTTTTGGTTTGTTTGAATATCTTATATGATTGTTTTATTTGTAGACGTTTGAACGAAATTAGTTTTCAAATCAGTAGTACTCAAAGGTAAATATTCGAAACACGACAAAATAAAATGTTAAAGAACCCCAGAAATTTAAATTAACACCTTCGGTGTAGTTTATTAGTGTTGCAACATGCTTGATTCATTACATTTTCATGTAACATTTACTCTTTTAAACATGCATGGCTTTCTTTTGTTACATTCAGTCCTCAAATAGACCAAACTTGGCGTTCGCAATGGGATAACAAAGACAAGAATAAACCGTAACGATCAATTAGTTTTAGATGACAAACGTAGAATGTTAAGGTAGTAAAGTTTTGTCTCTTTCAGGATCGGGAATGTACTGATTTACTCTATTCATTCGTAATAAAACTACACGAATAACTTTTATTAAATTTTTATAATCAGTTTTTGGTTGGGTTCGTGTTGCTCAGTCTTAAGTTTTCCATGTTGCGTTTTTTTACTGTTTTTTTACTGGTGTTTATCTGTTGGTCTTGTTTTTTTTTTAGCCTTGGCGTTGTCAGTTTATTTTCGACTTATGAGTTTGAATTTCCTTTTTGGTATCTTTCGCCTCTCTTTTACAAACAATTTATTGAATCAAGACGTTATTGCTAACAACATATAAAAGAGTCAATGGAAAGGAAACTTTCACCATAGTTTAAACAAGTTTCGCTCCGTTTACCATAATTTTGATATGATGATATCCTCGGTCATTCGTGTATAAAAGTAAAGATAGTAACACATATTAATGGTTACGCTATGTTCAGATTGATAAAGTTTTGCGGTGTGATCATAAGGTGTGTTTTCTGAATATTTTAGGGTTTAACAAACACATCCATGAAAAAGCATTTCGTCAATATCCCTATACGTTTAGCTACGAAATGAGATTCATATAGTACGAAAAAAATCAGTAGATACTCGCAGATTTTCCAAGTTTATTTTACTCAAAATGTCAATATTCCGGTACTTTGTTCAATTATGTCAATATTCCGGTACTTTGTTCAATTATGCGATAGAACATGACAAAATGTCAATATTCCGGTACTTTGTTCAATTATGCGATAGAACATGACAAAATGTCAATATTCCGGTACTTTGTTCAATTATGCGATAGAACATGACAAAATGTCAATATTCCGGTACTTTGTTCAATTATGTCAATATTCCGGTACTTTGTTCAATTATGTCAATATTCCGGTACTTTGTTCAATTATGCGATAGAACATGACATAATTATTGTATAAACTGTATAGTTGTACACATTCTTTTACCATGATTATTAGTATTTATTAAATACCATTATATCCCCCGCTTTCTGAGGCGGCAGATGGAATCAGTTGCTACGTTTTTTGTACGTCCATCCGGTAGTTCGTCCGTCTGTTCGTCCTTGTGTCCCACTTTTGTCACACCTTGTGAGGTTGCAGCGACGAGGGTTTAAAACATTACAAATGTGGATTGTTAATAAGTAGCTTCTTACGAATTAACTGAAAAATGCTAAAGTTCTCATTTAAAAAAAAGTAAAGGCAAAATCCTCAATCCTAAAAAATAGGTTCCTAATATCATATATGTTCATGTGTATAGTGGAGTTTGAAAGGTGCGGGTCGAAAACTATTAGTGGTTGATCACAAAACGTGTATACCCCTTTTGAAATGGAATAGATATTTTATTCCTTGAAAAAGGGAGAAAAATACATAAATATTCTCTTTTGTGTGATAGAGTTCAATAATATTGGTTGTTAGCTACAGGAGTTTTGTATTACACGGTCCAAATGTCCTCCGTTAACCTCTTCGTACAACACGGCATATAAAATTGGTAACTATTATTTATCATTTCCAACTTTTATAACATATATAATTGTTACACACAAAAATGTAAGCAAACTTTTTATTACAAATTCCATTAGCTTTATTGCTCCAGTATTTATGTTATATTTTTATTAATTCTTTTTACACTTTTTATTATTGTATCTCACTTTGTCTTTTATTCTCAGGAAACATTTCTAAATAGTTAAGCTAATGGAATTTCTTCAGTTCTGTTTTATCAGTTTGTTTCTGTAAATTAACTCTATAAATCTAAATGTTAGACATGTTAATGAAAATCAACTTAGTTTTATTTGTTGTAGATGTTATTTTGAGACAACTACAGCAATTACCTTTTCCAAGAAAGTGAAAGAACCATTCCTTTGTGAGAAAATTTGCATACGCATAGATAAAACACAAATGAAATTCGTGAATAACATGTGAAATTACTCTTTAATTTATTCCATGCTGAAACCTGTCACAAATGTGATCTACCAAGAGGGCGGAGGTACTTGTTTTTCTTTAAATAAATTGCATCTTCCAATATTAAACCAGAGACATATGTCTCTGATAACATTTGTATAAAACAATTGTTATACAACAGATATAAGAAGATGTGGTATGAGTGCCAATGAGACAACTCTCCATCCAAGTCAAAATTTATAAACGTAAACCACTATAGGTCAAAGTACGGTCTTCAACACGGAGCCTAGGCTCACACCGAACAGTAAGCTATAAAGGGCCCCAAAAATTACTAGTGTAAAACCATTCAAACGGGAAAACCAACGGTCTAATCTATATAAAAACGAGAAACGAGAAACACTTATGAACCACATCAACAAACGACAACTACTGAACATCAGATTCCTGACTTAAGACAGGTGCAAACAAATGCAGCGGGTTTAAACGTTTTAATGGTACCAAACCTTCACCCTTTTTCTGAAACAATAGTGTAACATCACAACATAGAAAAACACACCATGGAAGCACCGACTAATTTGCTGACTCCACTGTTGTAGACCTGCAAAGTACTTTGCAGACGTATATATTTTTTTATCTTGATTCAATGGTACAACTGGTTTAAACGATGAATGTAAAATTCGCTATTTTGGAAAATAAAAATCTTACTTTCATATTACCTGTACTCAATGTAGTTCTGATCTCAAAATTTCCATTTTTGTTCAAGAGTATAAATAAGTCCTGAATTATCATAATCTAATTTATTATCTTAACATTCATCCATCGTTCTCGCAAAATTGCTGCTTTAATCAGTGGATTCTTAAGAAGATTAAAAATAATCTAACATGTGTCTTTTAACTGCACGTTCCGCGTTTTCTTTTAGGTGTTGAAAGAAAAGGGGTTGTTGCTTACAATGAAGCTATTGAACCGTGTAGCATTTGTCAGAGTCACAACCCCAGCCCCTTTCCTCGTTTATAATGTAACAATGTAACAAAATGAACTTATAACTGGATGTTCAGTTCAAGGGTGCAACATGATGTTGTCAATTGGAACTACTTCCTCCTTCGGAGCACAAGAGCTCATTCATTGGTCTTTTAAAACTTACATTTGTGAGACAAATAGATAGTATAAATATCTGAATACCAGTTTTTAATATTTTATCATCAATCAATTCATTATTTTTTCATAACTGATGATGGTTGTATTATGTTGATAAAATTATTATGACAAAATAAACTGTATTGCTGCATTTTTTACGACTAATTGTAATCAGATCATAGTCAAACCTTAGAGATACAACATATGAGAAACGAATATTTACAGAGGACAATCTGAATGTTCTTATCATAACTTCTTAACGGTTGCACTTTTAAAGTCAGTCGAATTAAATAGAAATGAAAATAACCACTCTATAGGGATATAAAACATATCGAAAAAGTACTTTAATTTGATATTTCAACTTGAGAACAATCTTCACGTTCCTGATTTAGTACAGATATTTATGTAATAAAGGGTAGGTTAAACTGGTTTTAAAGGTGGAAAGCCTTCCAGCAAAAAAAAGTAAAGACTTATTTTTGCTCGAACTATAAAGAAACCACTGAAAATGCCAATAATTTGTTTGATATAGAATGACTGGGTTGAGCGTTAAGGAATGTGTGTTGTTTGTCACTCTTTAGCATGTCGCATGCCCCCTCCCTCCCCTCGGTATATTCTTATTTTTTACTCATCAAAATGTACCTTAATTAGATCTATTTACCTAAATTTGGCGTATGAATATCTGCCACATCTCAATAAAAGATCAATCAGAGTCACATTTTAAAGTAAAATTAGATTGACCAATATGATGCTACATACATTTTCTCTTTGATAAATTAGTGATAAAACATGCACATTATACTATATTCCACTGCATGTTAATAGTGATAGCAAAATCAACATTTGATTGGTTGAGACTATCCCACGTGACGTCGAACGAAACTTCGTATTCCCCTCTGAGTATCATATTCTCTGAACGTCGGTTAATGTTTATAACGGTTTTTTTTAGAGATAGTATAGTAGTTTCGTTTTCAAAATTATTTCAGATCTAAAAAAAAAAAAAATAAAGAATAAATGATTAAGTAAGTTTTGATCGGTACTGATTATCATTGTTATGTCGTGTTAAGTTATAAAAACAAGCGGATAAGAAAATTTAAAGAAAAATGTAATTTAATATTTTATGTTCAGGAAGTAAACAAAGTATAGGTAGGGGAATAAAATATTCATTTCCCTTGGCTTAAGGAGATATGAAGATTTGTTCACCCTCGAAAAAATCATATTTCCCTCGGGCGATGCCCTCGTGAAATATGAATTTTCCTGGGTGAACAAATCTTCATATCTCCCTCAGGTACAGGAAATAAATGTATAATATTCAACGTATTTTTTTATACATTAACAGAGAATATTTACAAACTCAGGTCTGCCTTAAAATTATTATTAGCTCTCCAGTTCCACCTGAACATCATTAAAATATCCTTAAAAGGTAATTCATTGGCGGAAAAAGTCTCAAAATGTGAAGTTAATTTCTACGTCAACCCGCATTCATAAGAACTATCGATTATATACAATGCGCTTTGACAATTCTATAACGTTGATTGACTCTATAATATGTATATACTTTTATGTAACTTTCCAGTTTCTTCCATGAACAGGAAGTATGAAGAGAACCATTACCTATTTCATGATATGTACCAAACAGTTAGCCAAATAAAAAATTTAATATTTGTATGATTCATTTGAAATAACTTTTTGATTGTTATATGGACTGTGTTATATGGATTGATACTTAAGATTCGGGCAGGATGTCAGTCAATATTTTTCAACGGTTAAAAATATGATGTATGATGCCAGAAAGTATGTTCAGAAAAAAAAAATGATATATGGAAGCCTGTACCAATAAATAATCCATTTAAATATAAAAATAAGGAGATGAGGTATGATTTGCCAAAAACCGATCTGATACTGTTATTACACACTTTTAATACAATTTGCTTCCTTTTGTCAATCGTAGACTAGTTCTATACCAGACAAATTTGGCTTGTGCCCACGGAAAGCATACTAAGTTGAAAGGGATATATCGGTGTTTTAATCAATTTTGAGTGAAAAATAACTACTGGTATCAAAGGTGTTTAGTTTCACAGAAAATCAAATGTAATTAAAAGATTTGAAAAACTTAAAGGTTCTTCCCGCTAGCTCTCCATTCTCAATAAAAAAAAAGCATGTCCCTCCTAAGGGAGACAACTAAAAAGTGGATTTCCAATTACAGGGTTAATTACGGAAATCGGCAAATAGACTATTACGTAGTTAACGATCTGTTGTTATATTGACAACGCATCTGAATGTGTTTCCCCATAAAAATTTTAAAAACTGGAGAAGTAATTGAAATTTGATTTAAATTGTATGTAGTCAAGAATCGGATAAGAAATGAAATAAGCTAGGCATTTTCAACAGAATACATTTGTGCAGTGTATAAGTCATTGCAAACAGATTAAAAGAATCCGGTTGAAAAATACTATAGCGTGTTTAAGGAAAATTGAGGAAGTACGATTTTACCATTTATAACCACAAATGCAGCTGTTATAAAGCATTAAAAAAATAAATAACTTAATATTTTCAAAATGATTTTTTTAGATTCTTTGTTTGAATCTCGTCAAATATAGATGAACTGACAATTCTAAATTGTTTTCTTGGTTGTTCACCGGAAATACAGTGCAATATTTTCTATTTGTCTGTCAATTAAGTGTAAAATATCTTGAATGTTTGTCAATAAAGGAAACAAGGGGTCAAAATTTCTAACAATATGTGATTTTTATAAGTACAAGTCCGTTAGTTGCATATTATATACTCAAAAATACTGCAACACAAATAACAATATTTCTATTATGTGACGTTTGGAGTTAATGTCAGATAAATTAATGTATATTTCAACGTGTTTTTTTTTCCGCTTTTGTTGCAGACACTAAGATCATCAATGGTTATGTTCCCAAACAATATACATTCAAATTCATCTCAATGGAGTGTTTTTTCATCTTTCCGATTTAAAAACAGTAATTCAATAAAAAGAAAAATCAATAGAAAATTCAATAAAAAGAAAAATCACTATAAAATCAACAAACCAATGAACTCAAAATCGTTTACTTTTTTCAGCCTACCGCATTTGCGTAGAATTCATTTCCGGTATAATTTCTCTCTTTCGGTATCGTTTGTCTCGGGACTTTGCGAAAAATATAAAGAAGGAGAATCACGTTTTTTCCCGCAAATTTGTTGTAACCGATTAACAAAAGAATATTGGCAGTTTAACAATGAAAATAAATTTCGTTTCATTTTACAAACTGAGTTCTCAGGGGAAACTCACCTGATCAGGCACATGTTTGTATTTGATAAAGAATCGTATATTCGACGTTGTAAGGTATAAATTATTATATTTTTGATAAAATATGAAAAAGCGTTATCTGAATATAACGTTTCGTTGTGAACATTGAAAATGACGTCATTAATAAAAATTACTCAAAACAACAAGACCAAAATCGGATACGTTTCCGTATATCAGTTACTTTTTCAACAGAAATTATGGAATTATTGCAATTTAGTAAGAGTTATTTATTGTTCAGTCCTAGGTCATGAATCCTGTGGTGTAATGTATCTCAAAAGTTACGGATTGTTTTTATAATGATAGTGATTGTTTTATATCATAATTTGTTATACGTAAAAATGATTGATTCCCTTAGTTCATTTTTACTGCAGTTATATTTTTTTTTAAATCAGCTTGTAAATAATTATTTCTACGGATTTGTCCTCTTACACAGGTAACACCTGCATCATATTGTGGGAAAGGTTATACTAAACTAAACCTTTCGAACATTTGTCCTACTAAAACAAAAAGATTTTCTTTTTAGCCAAATAGACAAACTGGAGTATTAAATCAAACATATAGCCTCGTTTATAAATTCCTTGGTGTCGTACAATATGTCTTCTTCTTTTGTGTGTGCTTGTTGTTTTTCTTTTTATATTCGTGTGCTTGCTTGAGTTGATGTATGGGGTTTTTGTGTAATATTTTTTAGGGGTAAAAGTTCGTATGTCTACGGATTTCTTTGTGTAAATTTTAAATTTTAAGGGTAATTTAGATAAACTGTTGACACAGAGCTTATCACAAGCTAAACATCGTTGACGGTGCCGCCACCGGAATGAAACAGACCACCTAAGTCTCGTTTTTCGACTTTGTCGAGGCGTGACAAAAATCAACTAAAATGTGTTTTTGTCGTATTTAAGCATACATTGTTTTTACTTAATTCGTCATTAAACATATTGTTTAAATAATGTAAAAGCCTGTCATCATACAAATGTGGTCAATCGTTTTTACGGTAGCAAAATATATCGAAATTAATAAATCCCATGCGATACTTAGGACAAACAGACCATGATGTGAAATTTGGCCCTTATGTGACAATTATACTACATGTTGAAATGATTAGTCTTTAAAAAATAATGGTTAAACCTTATCAATTAATAGCACTTTGTTCGGTTAAATTAAAAAGTGATGTAAAAGAAATAAAACTAGAGAGGTAATCGAATGCTCGCAGATTTCCCCGCCCACAGTAACTAAGTGTCCAAAACATTCCATTAAAACTTCAATTATTTTCAAAAGCGGGTTCTCCATTTATCATCTGTAGACCACAAAAATTAGAATGTTTTCAAATAATCAAGTTCCATTACTCTGGAACTGTAAAAGAGAAAACGACAAAAACCGAAAGTAACCTGTCTTTAGTGGTCCAAAATATTGCATTAAAATTAATTTAATTTAAAAAAAAAATGGTTCTCTATATACAATCTGGAAACAAATGCATTTTTTTTCCAACAATGTAGTACCATTTTTCTTAAATGGTAAAAGTGAAAACGACGACAATCGACCTTAATCTGTCTTTAGTGGTATTCCATTAAATTTTTAATTTATTTCATAAGGCTATATTTATCACTTGGAAACTAAAAGTGTGACGGACGAAGAAGAGGATTCCTATAAACCCCTCCCCCGCTGTGAAAATATTCATTTCAATTTATATTAAATCTCGCTATGTAGTTATTGATAAGAATCGACAAATTTCCTTTTTAGCATCTGTAATAATTGTTATTGTAGTTTGTAAGTTATGCCACCTGTCAGATGTAACTAGAAACACATTGTTTTGGTAGAAATATCCCTTAGGGTACATTGTATACCGCTGAAACTCAATCTGAACGAAACAATCACTTAAATGGATTTACACGGAATGTATGTGCGAAAAATTCGTAAGCACTAAAATAAAAGATATGTAACATTTTTATATCTCAAGTGAAATTTATTGCATCATCAAAGAATATGAAAAAAATTGTTGTTTCATAGAGTGAAAGGATTGTAGTTACGATACGAGAAACTTTAGGCACAATCGTTAGTTATCACAATCATTACATCTATGTCACAATTAAGATGACAACACTATAATTATAGAAATTTAAATCGACTAGTATCGTTCTGCTTATTATAAAAGGAAGCACAGAGATGGTATTGCTTGATAAAATAATCAGACCCTCAAGACTCATAAAGGGACTTCATTCAAGTTAAAATAAGTCTTGAGAAAAGATACCAAGGGATCAACGCGATCAAAATCATAAGTGCAATAAAAACAAACAACACAATTGTAAAAACGAAAAAGGAATAAAAGACCATCAACACTAACAAAATACCACATAGAGATTGAGCAATTACGCGAACATCAGAATAGAAACAGATCAGAGTCTAAGGGAGGTGGACCTCTGTTATCTTTCCCTGTGGAGGGATGCCAGGAGGAGTCGGGTGTTGATGATTGATGTGGTCTGTTGAATTGTCCATTATATTAGATAATTCCAGTTATCCTTTTAATGTATCATTATATTTAACTAAATCGTCAATTTATAAATTACATCCGACATTGACTTTTACTTTTTGAACTGAAAAATACCTTTCCGGAGCTACTGTGTTTCGTAACGATTATTCGTATATAATGTGTATGTGGTTTTGGGGTACTAAAATTTAGTTGTCTTTTTCTCGTCATAGCAAAGTCAGTCCCCCTTCGACTAATGTATTGTATTGCTTCAAGTAAACATCGGTATGAAGTATTTTGTATTACTACTAATAGGTCGACCCAACTCACGGTGGATTATAAATCCCCTAAAGTATCACTAGCTGGATAACCAGTATTCTGAAAATGTATTAATTGATATTAGTATTACAGAATGGAGTACATGTACAGGTATGATTATAGCCATTATCTGGTCTCTGAACCTACAAAAATAATATAGTTCTTCCAAAGTTTTAAAATGAGGTGATTTGTGGATGAATGATGATAATATATAATTCTAGACATTTTACTGCAGATAACTGACATTTTGAATATTAAATGACCTTTTTACACATAGCATTTTTGCGAAGCTAGATGTGAGCCACAGCCTTTCTTAAAAGAATATCTTACTTGTTACATGTTTATATGAGAATGCGTTCTTCTATATCTAAATATCAACAAAATTTGAAGTAGAGGCTACATGTATCTTAGCGGTTTTTGCAGTTATGCACTGGATGCGAGCAGTTTCACTCTAAAAAAATCTATAATATAAATAACTGATTCTGATATCAGACTATGATCGCTTGTGAACTTCTGGAGTATTCTATATGATAAATGTATAGCACTGGGTTTTTTTTTTTAAATATGACGTGATAAAAAAAGAGGCCTCGTACATATTTTCGTACAGTTAACTAAATGTGTAAAAGAGAGGCGAAAGATACCAGAGTGACATTCAATCTCATAAGTCGAAAATAATCTGACAACGCCATGGCTAAAAAAGAAAGATCAACAGACAAACAATAGTACACAAAACACAACATAGCAAACTAAAGACTGAGCTACACGAACCCCACCAAAAACTGGGGGTGATCTCAGGTGCTCCGGAATTGCAAAATGTAAGGTTATTCACTCGAAGCAGATATACATTTCTAACATGTAAGGTCATTCATCCGGAGCAGATGTAAATTTCTAAAATGTCAGGTAATTCACCCGAAGCAGACTAGCTGTAAGTAACTGCGAGTACTCTCAGATCTGTACTTTTTTGTTGTTAGGGATGAAGGAAAGATATATACCCTGCTACGTCCTGTCTGTGTTTTTGATTTATGTTTTTCTTTTTATCGATCTGATGAATTAAGCCTTTTTCAACTGATTTTTATAGATTCTTCTGATGTTGTGCTGTTACACCAGTGTCCCAGGTTAGGGGAGGATTGAGCGCTCACAAACATGTTCAACCCCGCCTCATTGTTTAAGTGCATGTCCAAAGTCAGGAGCCTGTAGTTCAGTGGTTGTCGTTGGTTCACGTCTGTCATATTTGTTTATCGTAAATTGTTTTGCTATAAAATAGGCCGTTAGTTTTTTCAATTGAATTGTTTCATATTTTTCATGTTAGGGCCTTTTATAGCCGATTATACGGTATGAGTTTTTCTCATTGTTGAAGGCCGTACGGTTGCCTATAAAGTTAACATCCACTTTATTTTAACTTTGGTGGATAGTTGTTTCATTGGTAATCATACCACATCTCCTTATTTTTATATTAACTGTACATTTTTAAATTTGTTAGGGAGCTGTCATTTGATTTTTATGGGGGTGGGCTAGGATGAAAAATTTTGTCCTGCATTTTTTTTTAGTTGTAATCTCTGTCCTGCCTTTTTATTTTTCACTCTATTTGGTCCTGCCTTTTTTTTTTTAGTTTATCCTGACTTTTTTTTACATAAATTGTCATCCTGCCTTTTTTTTTTGCAAAGTGTCTCATCCTGCCTTTTTTTTACTCAAAACTCCTGTCCTGCCTATTTTTTTCAAATTTCATCCTAGCCCCCATAAAAATCAAATGGTAGCTCCCTTAGGTTATTCACCCAAAGCAGATGTACATTTCTAAAATGTTAGGTCATACTACCGAAGCAGAATCACTGTACATTTTAAATTTTTTTCCCGAAGCAGATGTTAATTTGTAAAATATTCGGTTATTCAACCGAAGCCGATGTAAATTTGTAAAATATTGTTATTCAACCGAAGCAGATGTAACTTTCTAATATGTTAGGTTATTCGACCTAAGCAGACTCACTGTAGATTTTTAAAACGTTAGGTTATTCACACAAAGCAGATGTTAATTTGTCAAATGTTAGATTATTCACCCGGAGCAGATGTAAATTTGTAAAATATAAGGTTATTCACCTGAAACAGATGTTAATTTGTAAAATATATGGTTATTCATCCGAAGCAGATGTTCCACAGTTGGTTTCCATTGCTTCATTTGGTTTCGATCATATCAGATGACAAATACCATTTTTCGAAATGCGCATATGACTCGTACAATCAAAGTCGATATCATGTAGTTTTGTATTACCACTTATAAATGACCTTTTCAGAGGACGTGCGTTAACCTACGGTTCTTGACAGAATTCTTGTTTCCCTATCTTTAATTTCCCATGTTGTGTTTTAGTGGTTTAATTGTCTTTTGTTCTTTTTTCCCTCTTCAAAACAGTGGTGTAGCCAGTTTTTCTATGTGGCCTATAGTTACCTTAATCTACGTCAGTTTGAATCTGTTGGATAGGTGTCTCATTACCAATCATGCCATATCTCCTTATTTCTATGCAAACTTTTTAATCATTTAAAAGGAATGGCTTTTTTTTATATATTTTGTTTTATTATATCATCGTATTAGTTGCTATGAAAACTATGTTTCCCTTTTCCCTCAATTTTTTCTGATCCTACCGATTGATTTTTGTTGTTAGCATGTTATCATACACGTTGATAACACATTTGTCACTTGACGATTACGAAATACAATCCTTTCATGAAACTTTTAAACTTACGTTAAAGGCCTGAAATTGCCATAAATGAGATTTTCTTTGCAATCATCAAATGCTTGTTTTATCAATGAAAACATGTAACTTATATATGCACTTGTTAATGCGTTTATTGTTAATGACGCAATGCTTGATGTTTATCCCTTACTAACTCGTATTGAAAGCATGGAGCCTAGAAATCAACCCATCTCAATGAGTTCTTAATGTGCAGTTATTTCTGTTGATTGTTTTTCACTTAAATTTAATAAAGTAATTTTTGTATTTTGTAATCTGATTGTGTGTATTAATTAGGCCACACCAAATTGATTTTTAGTTCTTCGGACAAAAGCTCCAAAAAATATGGGGCGAGCGAGCGAAATTTTTTTGATTGTATTTATTTCTTGAAAATGAGTTTTGATGAGGCGGGTGCTCTACAAGTGGAGCGAGCTGTATAATTTTTTTTTTAAATTGCGCGATTTAGAATTTTATGTACATGTTGAAACTGGGTTACTTCAAAGAAAAATTCGTAAGGGTTCCGCGGAACCCAGTGTCTCGCCTACTTTTGCTGTTAATCGCAGGCTCAACAAAAATGAGGAAAAAAAAAATAATAACAATATTCTTTTCGATACAATCTTTTGATTGTAAGAAGCTTCTGTCCAAGTTTGGTAAAAATCCAGGATAGTTTATGAATCTAATAAATGTTTTAAATCTTTAACTGCAGACTGTATGTAATGTTAACTGGAAGAAAAACTAAGTCCATTTATAAGTAAAATACGGATAAACAGGTACAAAATTTTAACAAAATTTCCTTCTAGATACTAGCTTTTGATCATAAACAAGCTTCTGACCAAGTTTGGTACAATCCAGGATAGTTTAAGAAAGTTATTAAAATTCTAAAAACTTTAACCACAGAGTGAATGTTATGTTAACTGGCAGAAAAACTAAGTCCATTTATAAGTTAAATACGGAAAAAATGGAATTTTGTTTTTTACAAATTTACTTCTGGATACTATCTTATGATCATAAACAAGCTTCTGTCCAAGTTTGGTAGAAATCCAGGATAGTTTAAGAAAGTTATTAAAATTTTAAAAACTTTAACCACAGAGTGAATGTAATGTTTCATGGCAGAAAAACTAAGTCCATTTATAAGTAAAATACGGTAAAACAGGATATTTTTTTTACAAAATTTACTTCTGGATACTATCTTATGATCATAAACAAGCTTCTTTCCAAGTTTGGAAGAAATCCAGGATAGTTTAAGAAAGTTATTAAAATTCCAAAAACTTTAACCACAGAGTGAATATTTGTGGACGCCGCCGCCGCCGCCGACGACGACGCCGACGGAATGTAGGATTGCTATGTCTCGCTTTTTCGACAAAAGTCGAAGGCTCGGCAAAAAGGAGGAGAAACATGCTCATGCATATAATTTGATGTATTTGTGCCTGTAGTACAGTCTGTACCATACCCAACTTTCTGGTTCGCTTTGGTTTAGTACAATTTTGATTATTTTCGTCAAATAAGCTTTTATAGCTGACTATGCGGTATGGGCTTTGCTAATTGTTGAAGGCCGTACGGTGACCTATAATTTTTATTTTCTGTGTCATTTGGTCTCTTGTGGAGAGTTGTCTCATTGGCAATCATACCACATTTTCTTTTTTATATTTGACTGCGTGAATTTTCATTTAAATTCATACACGTGTATATATTAAGGAAGCATAGCAGATGCAGTTTAGCAAGAGGAATTATGTTAGTTAGGTAAATGAAATGTGTTGAATAGTATTAAAATATGTGTATGTATTCCAAAAAATGCCCTTGAAAAATATCAAATATCTTTTGATATAGTTGTTTTCATTATATGGTAATGATTGTTTATTGGCTGCTTGACATCCAGTTGGAACTATTTATCCATAATAGGACCAACATAATGAGTGAGGTGAATATTTCAACAATATTCTGAATAAGATAGTTATATTGCTATGCATGTAGATCTCAATGTATTAAAACATTACCTTAAAATACCTTTAACCACATTCAAATGTATTATTTTGAATTAGCAAAATACTTTTTCATTTTGCCCCTGAAACCTGCGATGTACTTCAAACTGGAAGTAGTTGCACCAATAACACATCCATAATTATTATTTGCATGCCAATCCCAATACCACCACTTTGGTCTCGAACGTTGGAACTCCTAAATTTTCCCTTACAAAAGAGTTCTGATTGCATGTCAATATACTAACAAGGGGATATGGGGTTTTCATCAAAATAAGATAAATCTGTCATTTTTTAAAAATTCATGTGAATTTAACATTAATTTCATCCAAGATAGATAGCTCTATCTATGTCTGTTGTAGTCCGAGATTACTCTGACGTCCAACGGCTGTTTTGCCAGACAAGCTGGGGCCGTGGGACAACAGCGCCCCATTTTGTCGGGCAAAACAGCCGTTGGACGTCAGAGTAATCTCGGACTATGTCTGTTGAAACAATGATCGGCGATGACAATAGTTCTAACAAGTACTGATGTGATCGTGGTCATCTAACGAAAGATTTTATTTTTTATTTTTGTCTCCTAGAACAGGTCTTCATGGGTAAAACGAAATGTATTTCAAATAACTGTGTGTTTAATAACTACTTGTCCTCGGCAATGATCTGTTACAACTTCATGTTGGCATCCCGATTTTTGACCTTTTATTTACAAATCGATTTATTACACGTGCGTTTGAATCGATCGGAATAATATATGCACAAGAAAAACGTCTAAGAGAAAAAAAAAATGTCAAGGATAAACTAATTTTGGAGCGCCATGCGGAAGTGGCAGAAGTGGTAATTATTTTTTTTATTGAAAAGTTAATTTCTCTAAAACAGGAGCGGGAAAATCCAAAGAACTATTAATCAAATTGGTGTGGCCTAGGGAGGATTGTTTTATAATTCAGGATTATCACTTTAGTCAGCAGAAAGTTATAATGAATCAATATAAGGCTAGTGATATCATAGAAAAATTGCATACCACCAGCAGTAACATCAATCCAGGGGTTATCATACACAAATTGCAAGATATAGAAATTAATCTTATGCAATCTGCTATATTGAAAACTATGTAACATCATCATTTTTTGAAAATATGCATCGTTTATATTTTTGTAGGTTATTTATTAAAAAAAGGAGGATAAATAAAAGTTGTAGTATATCTGTACTAGAACCTCCTCTAAAATATGAAAAACATAAAACAAAAAAACCCAAACAAACAGTGAAAGCAAACGAAGAAAACACCAAATATAAAAGCTTAATTTGAAGAAAAAAAAAAATCCCTTGTGAAAACACCGCACACATACACAAACCCAAACGAACGCATAACAACAAAAGCATAATAGTAAAAAACAACTATAAAAAGAAAAAAGAAAAAACTCGAATAACATAATTTATTTGTCAAAGAAACCATGGAAGTAATAGTTAAAAGGAATAACAACGTCGTCACTTCAAAGGTTTCATCTGCGTTACCGCCCATCTTTCGATAACTCGTTAATTGGTTTAATATCTGGCATGGAAGTTGATTCTCCGCATGTGATCGATCAAATCACTGACACTTTTCGGTAATTTTCGTGTTCACGGAAAACTACGAACAGACAAGTTTTTGTCGTATATACGTGCGAAGTAACCCGAATAGTCCATTCTTTACATTCCGTTGATGTACGCTGCCGAATAGAGTCATTCGTTCAATTTTTATTTTAGTCCAATTTTCCTATTTCTGGTTAGTTCGATCTTAATAGTACCGACAGCTATCACATATGAAATTGGAGAACAAGGCTGGGTCATTTTCAATTTTAATATAATTTTACAGACAGTTAAAAAGCCATTTCCGTAAGTTAAGAAGATGATTGTACAAAAAATACGTTCGGACCCCCTTTTATTAAATACGAATAATCTAAGTCGTTCGTGTATTAGTCAATTAAAATATTCACAATTCTAAACGGTTCTATCCTTTAATTTATAGTTCTTGATACATAAACTAATTCGTGTAAAAATGAATTTGCCGTAAGACAGATAGCGTCAAGCTCATTTTGTCGGTTTGTTTTAATTTTTGCTGTAGCTTGTTATATTAATACAAGTATTCCACAATAAACACTTTTAAAAAAAATATATGTTTACGACCATATTATCCCTATTTTAGCTGTCCAGTTTCAATAATGTACAAAAATGTAATCAATGACATTTATGACATATACATAAATTTAGAATACTTCTTGATAAACTTCGCACATTTCAACAGTAAAAAAATCTATGTCTAGATTTGTCTACATTATTTTGTTAAACATCATGTGAAACCTGATCGATTCATCGGTATTTAACTGTTTTACTCGGGATCCGCTTTCAACCGGAAAATACTTTTAGAACAGTTTAAAACAAACGGTAAAAAGCAAAAATATGCTAAATTAAATACAATTTTCCATGCTAAACTGTTGTAGGTTGAACAATTCTCGTCCGTTTTCCAAGTTTTTTTACATCATACGACTTCTTTCTGAAGGTAGAGGTTTTATATGATACAGCGCCACCTTCTTATTAATAAACCTCGGATTTCACACAGGTGCTTTATAATTACCGGACTCGATAAAATCACGTGACTGATAAGAAATTCCAGATGCCATTTTACAACCGCGGTATCACAGATAGTAACCAAAGGGGTCTTGCCACTGAGACTATAATTGGATAAAATCATATGACTTTAGTACAGAGCTCTGCAGGCTGTTAATACATGCTAATTAGTCGTTGTAATTCCTTTTAAATATTACTTCCATGAAGAAACGTAACGATGATGACAAAACTTCTTCGATAAATCCAAGGAGGTTATATGAGAAGGAGAGAGGACGCTAATTACACATAAAATGTTACCGCCTTTTCTGTAAGTAGGTGTTAATTAGTTGAGATCGATTCGGTCGCAGAGGGAGACTTTGTCCTAATTGCACATCCGAGTAAGAACGGAAACACCCGAAGTGTTATAAACCGTCCGAGATTTTATAAAATAAGCCTGAGATCTACAATCATACCCTATGGGTAGTGCTCCACAAATAATGGAGGAATATACAAGAAACTGAACTGATCATGGCTCAATTCTCGACGGTATATATATAACCTTACTTACGAGAAGTGAAGGTTTGGTCAGGATACCAGGCTATTAAAAATACACAACGGATGTTTTTTGTTGACGTATTTCAGTCATCATTTGATTATGGTCACTGATTTATTTATAAGCGATGCCTAAGTGTTGGAGCTCGAAATAGAATTTGATTATTTAGAAAAATTCTGCATCTGCAAGACAAACGACTCAACCGACCTAAATTGCTTCGTAAATGATGTATATATGGAGATGTATATATTGTGAGAAACACAGTGCCATGTCCTGATGTCTACAGCATACCTACTGAAACATTTAAAACATAAAATATTTATAAAAATGTGCAGGAAAAATGTCCGTAAATAAATTAATAGACATTTTTTCCTGTCGTGGTATTTTTATTAACAAATTGACGTATTTTCTAAAAAAAATTAATAAATATCACAACCGTGCATGGCCTTAAAAGAGTATTGATTGAGAAGAAATCTACACATACCATGTGTATTGTCGGGGGAAAAATCATATATAAAGAGGTGCCAATCCATATACCTGGCAATCATATTATTAATGTACAAAATGCATGTGTTAATTTTCTGACATTTTACCGTTTTATTTTATTTTATTTTTTTTTTGCTCTTTTGTTTGCAGTGAGAGCCCGTCATTTTAAAGGGTTCAACAATTAAAATATTGGTAGAAAATATGATGAACCGATGCAAAAACATTTAATTTTGCACAGAAACAATTTTTGTGAGAAACACAGTGCCATGTCCTGATGTCTACAGCATATCTACTGAAACATTTTGGTGGTTCTCGGATAAATTCTAAAATTAAATCGCTCGCGACCGGTAACTTTGACAAAGGGGCTCACATTTTCCTTTCGAGGATATAGACTTCCATTTCCCATTTCCAGGAGCTAACATGGGAAGTGAAAATCTAAGCGCCTATGCCTATATCTACAACCTAACGCAATGAGAAAAAAACTTTTCGATGGCTCTCGTTTCAATTACGAATATTCGCTCCGGTCGCAACAGGTCACCATAACGAATGTTTCTTACATATTCCTCTATTTTCTATATTACTTACCAATTATCATGGGCAGCACCATACAGATGAAGCGAAAATCTTTGTTTAAAGCAAGGTGGGGTTCATTAGAAATTGCATTCTTAAATTTCTTTAAACCCTCAAAACTTTGTCATTTGTTAGTCAATTTTCACCGTAGTTAGACGTTATACTTTCGAATTTCGCGTCAAATGACATTGCTCAATAAAAACACATTTAAACTGATTAGTATAAATAATTACACCTGTATTTTAATAACCCAGTCACCTCACCGATTAGAATCACGTGACATTAGCGATTCTCCTAATCAAGAAATTAATGTAATGTGTTCGCGGTAACAGCCTGCTACATCAGAGGGCCATATCAAGTGGGTGATAAACATGTCGGTTTCTTTATATCTTCATCATTTTCCTCTGTTCGAATTGCTATCCTGGGGATGCTAATTTTATATCAAGCAGAGTTCACTCTCCTTCTCATATAACCTCCTTGATACATCTAAGTAAAATGGTATGTAATAAAGCATGTTAGTACCGAAGTAGTGACTACTCTGCTGTAGATGATCCCCTTAGGTATTAGAGTACTAGAGTCCACCAGGAGCGGTATCGACCCAGTCCTAGAAAAAATGGAAATTAATGAAAAATGCATACATTTAAAGTTGTATTACTTTTCACATTCTTTTTCTCAATAGATGAACCTACTTTCTAGTTTTCTTTCCGGAAATATGAATTTTATAAGTAAGTAGATTGTAAAAAGAAAGTGTTTTTTATTACTATGAACGTGTATTAAAAACTATATACACAATGTACAGTAGACTTTACAATAAACATGTAATTGCAAAACCGGTGAGTCCTTTGCAGTGTAGAAAGATAATATGTAATGAAATAAGTTTTTTTTTTTTTTTTTTTTTTTTTTGGGGGGTAGAAAGACACTTTAGATAAAAAGACAACAAACCACTGCAAATCAATATCTTTATGATTGGTTTACTTGCAAAAAGTAATTTTCTGATACCATATGTAGCAGGTATTTTATGTTTGTGGGTAAATGTAACTGTTTTAACTTATTTGCCTGACAAATATAGATTACATCAGCATTACTATTTTAAGTTCATCACTAAATTGTTTACAAGGTAACAACACTTATTATCTGTTGTCCCTATTGTCCCTATAATAACGTCAAATTATCTGAGACAAAAAAATAACTTTGAGGTTACTTATTTAAGTGAATCTAAGATGGTTCTAAAAATGTAAGCAATAAAGATCAAACATTTCGCCCTTTCAGTCTCTAACAACAAAGATATATTTTAACCACATTGTGGTCATGTAATTCATTGATTTGATGTCTGTCGGGTTTACAAAGATTTATCTTTTAAAAATTAAATACAAATGAGTATTGCAGCTGAAATTTGATTTCTTTTCTTTTAAATGTTCTTCAACTTTTAGAATATTGAACTTTGATTACTAAACACTGCGTAATTTATATTTTTCTTGATCAATTTTTACAGACAAGTTAAAAGTAAGCTATAGGTTTGCTATAATGTATTCCAAAGACGTTGACATATTCTCCACCAGTGCTATGTCCCAAAAAAGCTATGTATTGTCCTAGAAGAATTTGCAGTCATGCAAAGACATGGTACTAGCCAATACTCCCCTATATCGTCTCCATACTTCGTTCTTTAAAGAAACTAGTTTTTTTTCCTGCATAGAACTTTAAATTGATATTTACATTCAATTATACGGGAGAAGTAGATGATTTACATGTGCGATGGTTTATTTGATAATGTCTTAATGTTAGCATGAACACATCTACAATCAGCTGTTATATGATGGTTTATAACCGGATAAATCTGATCGATAGAATTTTACAGACGTAACACGACGGATGTCAACTTCCAGAGAACGTTTTAGTGGGTCATTTATTGCTTATTCTTAAGGTTTCAGCGTACAGTATTATGAACCAGATTTTTTTTTTTTTGCTGTTTATTTCTCCGATTGGTGTTTTTTTCTATTTTTTCAATTAGGATTTCTTATATCAACAAAAAAGCTTCTTACTCTTTTAATAGACTGTTATCCCCCTATAGACATATGCATAAAATCTAGAATCTTGAACACGTTTATCGGTTATTTTCCTTTTCCTCTGAACTGTGCTGCATGTTGAACTTAGGTTGGAAGTCGTAAATCACAATCCGTTTATATATGTATGTCCGGTGAAAGACACTTTCCAATAGATATACGTAATGACGGATGATATTTTAGATTGTAAAAAAAATATTTCGAAAAAATATATGATTATAAAATAAAACATGTTCAACATTTTCAATAAATTTACATATTTGAAAGTATCCATACTTTTTTATGCAGTTTCAGCTTCTTAAAAGAGAACGATTGATGTCTCACGTTTGTAATATTATATGTTATCTGTAAATTTGAATTACAATTCTGCAATATTTATCGATGTTCTTTAAAAAGATAGGGACATTTTTTTACATATAATTAACATATTTACGTCACTTAATATGTATGATGGATAGGTTAATGTCGATTTTAACGTTTATAGTAAAATGGAATATCGCTTGTGTGTTTCCCCACCATGACAATAGTTGTAACGAAATGCAAGGTATTTTTCTTGTATGTCAATTTTGTAATCGTACATTGAATTTGACTTTTGATTTGGAGACAAATTAAAAAAATTTAATTATCTGATCACTGTAACTGGTCAATTGTATAATAATATTTCATATAAAATATAAAATCTGGCTATACCGTTCTATTAGCAGCGTTATTTCACCATATTATACGTTACTAAATATGTATAATGCATAATGTTACGTCGGTTTCAACATTTAAAGTAACATGTAATATCATTTATGTTTTTCTCTACCATGACAATAATTACAACGAAATGCAAGGTATTGTTTTTGTAATTCAATTCTGTAATTGTACATTGAATTTAATTTAATGAACATAATTTAGAAGATTGTGGAAACAAAGACAAATTTCAATTGTCTGATCTCTGTTATTGACCGATTTTTTAATTTTATTTTATAAAGGGATTCTTTAAATATTTGTGGCAATAACGTTTGTTGGATAGCGTGATTTCACTACCGTATACGTCACTAAATATGTATAATGTATAGTGTTATGTTGATTTCAACTTAAAATGAAATATCACTTGTGTGTTTCACTACCATAACTGAATTTCAACGAAATGCAAGGTATTGTTTTTGCTTAAAGACAAATCTCAATTATCTGATCTCTGTTATCAGCCGATTTTATATTTATATATTATAGAGGAATTCTTTAAAAAGTATTTTTGGCTATACTGTTCGTTTAGCATCGTCATTTCATCACAGTATATGGAAGCATGTTTAAATAAACGAAATTCAGCGAGATTTCCGTAGGGATAATAACCATGAAACATAAAATCTTCATCAAGAATATAAAAGATTTATTTTCGAAATTTCAGACTTGTTGGTAGGTAAACCAATTCAGGCAATTTGCACAGCGTGGAAAAAATCCATTTAGGGACAGATAGCGTACCTATTTTTAATTTCTATTTCTGCAGGTTTTTACCACTTAAAACTATAATTACAGTGAATTTGTAAAGTTGTTAATATAATGGGCGATGTCTCCATCAGTGTTTTTTTTTCAAAAAAAAAAAATCACATGCTGTTGAGGACTCTTAAAGTCATAAGAAACAAGTATTTTATTGTAACACTTAACGATTCAAGTATATAAAACATATTCATCTTTAATTTAGTAAACTGACTTTAAAGAAAAAAATAGAACATAAGTATTTTGATTAGTTGTGTCTGGTTATGAAAGACTAACACATTTACAAATCAGGCTTACAAACTGTATATCTAACCATTAAAATGACGTTTGGAACTACAAGTAATTTTTTAATCGATCATGTTTTTCCTTTACTTTTTTCGTACATGGCTTGAAATTTCCCCAAACCAATTTTGTCTCATATGGCATATGGGTTGTCATTAGGACTGACTAGTTAGATCATGTGCGTTTGTCGCAACACATTCTTTTACATAAGAAAATGATGAATCCTTTCGTCATAATTTAAAAGTACGAGACTAACGTAAAGTGCCAAAGACGCGGATCAACTTAATAACAAAAGGGATTATTGAAAATGTACTTTTCCCTAGATATATTGACTAATTGTGTCCTGAAGTTTTATCAGTATCACTTAATCAAACAATTTTGGCATTTCTATGTAGCATGAACCCAGCAGCGCCTGCATATGGAGTATTTTTATCGATCTCTCGTTGACTTATGCTAATCATTCTGGCTTTGGTATCTTTTGACTCTTTTTTTCTCAAGATGTGATAAGGGAATAACAAACATACCAATATTGAGGAGCGATAGAGATATAACAATTGTATTTAGTTGATATGGTCATAAGTATGAATTAAAAAAGAGGGACGAAAGATACCAGAGGGACAGTCAAACTCATAGATTGAAAACAAACTGACAACGCCATGGCTAAAATAAAAAGACTAACAGACAAATAATAGTACAGAAGACACAACATAGAAAACTAAAGACTAAGCAACACGAACCCAACAAAGACTGGGGGTGATCTCAGGTGCTCCGGAAGGGTAAGCAGATCCTGCTCCACATGTGGCACCCGTTACAAATTAACTGTTTCAATTTTTTGGAAAAACTAAGGATTTTCTACCGCAAGATTAGATTACCTTAGCAGTAGTTGGCAAAACCATTCGTAATTTTTGGTTCTCAATGCTCGTAAGCTTCGTATTTCATTCTGCCTGTTCAATTTTCTTTATTCGGGTGTCACTGGTGACTTTTGAACACGACACGTTTTTCTAATAAACATTAGCTTAATGATATCAAAAATACCGAACTCCAAGGCAAATTTAAAAAGGGGAAGGCCATAAAAACGGACAAAATCAAACGTTTTCAATCAACGAAACAAATGAAAAACGACTGCCATACTCCTGACTTGGTACATGCATTTTTCTGAAAAAAAATGGTGGGTTAAATAAAGACAACAGTAGTATACCGCTGTTCATTAGTTAAACCTGGTTTTAAAGTAGCTCAAACTCCCACTTGTATGACCGTTGTTTATAGTTCCGTTCTATTGACATTTTGGGTGAGCAACCCAAACAGGAATTTTGACAGCCAAAAACAAAAAAACAAAAAAAATTCTGGAGAAAACATATAAAGTCAATATTAACATACAAACCAGTAAATACATATAGATTCTACCATTACATCGAGTGTGATGCGATATTTTGGCACTCAAGACAGTTTTTTTTTTTTTTTTTTTTTGATACCGTTATATTTTTTATAAGAACAATGGTTGAATTATGGATATTCGAGATTTCTAACATTTTCAGTTAATATACACATGTTACAATCTTCCTAGTAGTCAGTGCCTTGGTATTGAAATGATTTAAATTTATTAAATCATATGCATATATTTTGTAATTTGTAGTCAAAAATTTAACTCCACCTTTATTTTTCTAGTAAATATATTTGGAAAGTAAACGGACATCTTAGATTGAACTGATGTCGAAGGACTGAACTGATCTTTGCTTTTCATTCATTTTAGACATTTTAAAAGACACATATTGCACTCGTATTTCGTTAAAACAAGTACTGGTCAATTGAAGAAAAGAAATGTGGGAATGACTCCCAAGGAGATGGCTTCCAATTAACACAAGCAAATAAGAATAAAAGATCTATATCTAAGGTTCAACATAATGGTTTACTTGATTCGATCTTAAACTACAAGTTAATATCAGAAAATCATTACAAATACAAAAAAACCTTTAAATTCTTTTAAATCATTTTGAAGTCGTTATAAGCATCTTGTCTGAAAATATACTGCTTTTCGAAAGAAATTTTTATAAGACGGTACTTTTACCTCGACCTTCTATTGTAATGTCGTAAATAGAACTTTAAAATCTATGTGTCATAACTCGAACTCCGGTATGTTGTTACATCTTTAACAACAAGGGCTACAGGCGTAATATAATAACTAATTTGGTTTAAATTGTTGTTTCTTACGATGGTCTAACGATGTAAAATACCTAATATCCTTTCACAAATACTGCTGACTTCAATTAAATTTGATGACGAGACTTCATAAAATCTGAGTGTTGTATCTCATTCCTTGTCTTGGGCTGCACTATTCAACCAATAGCTGTGGCTATCACTTCCCAAATTATGCGCCTTCTTTTATTTTCTGGTTCAAATAAGCAGTGATCTTGTTAGAGGCTGGATTGTTTAGGCTTTTTATTGTGCGTTTCACTTTTTTGACACACAGTCTACATAGAGGAAAATCTTTGTACGGACTTTCCATCTAATAAGTATGCCCCCGCCGTCACTGGAGGGGGCATTAAGTGTTACTTTTGTCCGTCCATACATCCGTCCGTTCGTCCGTACGTTCCAAAATTAGTTTCCGTTCTTTAACTTTAGTTTGCCTCAACCAAATGTTATGAACCTTATACAAAATGCTTATTACCACAGATCGAGTTTGAATTTGGGTGGCGTCACTTTTACCGTTCTCGAGTTAAGCCCCTTTATAACGTTATATGCAAGCAGGGGCATCATCTGTGTCCCATGGACTTATTCTCCATTTATTAATAACGAGTGATTGTTATTATTTTTGCTGAACGATATTTACATTAAATTTCATGATATACGGAATTGGCTTATAACTTCAATTACGTTACTTTCGATATTTGTTATATATTACAAATGAAAGTTACACTTGTCGAAATACATTTTTTCCGGATTTATGTTTTAATATACATAGATCTATCCATCCGATTTCGAAAATTATGGCTATATTTAGTTATTAGTGAGTTATTGAAGATTATAATAATTGTAATATTAGAAGTCATTTTTTTACATATAATATAATTAAATATGTTAGTTTAGAAGTTTGCCGAAAGAATTCGAAATTACGGAGGTTTGGTAATTAATAGTGTTCATTTAAATTGGTCTTTTATGCAATTACAGTCGTGATTGTTGTCTGAATTTCATCCAATCCAAAGCCCTCAAAACTTTAACATAATGTACAGGTTTGTCTCTGTGTCCCAAACTTTCTTTTCACTGTTGGTTAAATGGTAATGCAGGTAAGAAACAAGCTAAAGGATGAGATCTGCAGAAAACAATGAAGAGGTTATAAAGGGGCAATCAATATAACAAGTCGAAAATTTGAAAATCCATGACCAAAAAAAAAAAGGATGAATATATAAACATCAATCCTCAAACACTACTCCGATAACTAAAAATGAGTACAACAAATACATCAAAATCGTGGTATTAACTAATATACCCCAAACATGTATGCAGCTCCTGTTCACTGAATGGAAGAAGTCATGCTGCTCATGGCAAGCAAACCATTCAGTGATCAGTCTAATTATACGAAAAGTTATAGAAGAAGTAAATAGGACTGCTTTTAGTTATTACAGATGGAACATATTCGGGTAATCTGTAACACAAGTACTTCGTAAAAGATGTTGTATCTCGTCTCGCTCTGTTCGGAGTTCATGAAATTTTCTCAATGTTTATATATAAAAAATTGATTTAACATCGGTTTACTACTGTTGTCTCAATGGTGAACTAATTGATGATTTACTGCGTCCGTAAACCTTCCTGAGAGATTACTTTTGCCGTTGCGAAACCCCAGTTAAATAGCTTTCTTTTGAGTATAATTTCTCATTGGCGGAAATTCTGATCGGAACATCACATACATAAGATGTAGAATCCTTAAGCAGATGATGCTGGAATGCTACATTATAACAATAAAAAACAAATATGAGGATCGTATATGCAAGTTGTTGAATATAGGATTAGACAGCTATTTTATGCCTCAATTTTTTCTCACCCATGTTTTATGGAGCATTTACTCTGATCTGATGTTTTGAAAGCCTAGCATCTTTGATGAGATGCGATGAGTTAGCAAACAGTTATTAATAAGTGGTTTCAACTTGATGTATATTCAAAACGGTTATATCCAAATCTCTCATTAAGTCACCAAAAATTAAAAAAAATTACAAAAACACTCAAAACATTCAACATCTCTATCCTTTGAAATCATTCTCTTTCTCATCTGAAAAGTCGTCTACATTTAGTCATTAAACAAGTTTTTTCTTATAAATAGGAATGACGTTGGCAAACACGAGTGTAGGTTATGAGAAAAGTGTTCTACTGCTTTAAAAAACACACATTTGAATAAAACAAATCAGCCTACTGAAAATTATGAATGTTCTGGACAATATATATGTCATGTTTGATCGAGTGGTATTTCAATAGGCAGTCCGTATTTCAATGAATACTAATCATATAAAACTGCATGTGCAAGATTTTATGACAACTAGACATCGTTATAGAGTGAGAGAGGGTGTGTCGATGTGGATATTAAGCAACTCACCAAAAAGATGTTTTCATTAATTTTAGGTTCCTGTCCATAAATAATGTTTTACCAGTCTCAATACATTTTCTAAAGATTAATTAGTTGCTTCTTTGTAGACTATTGTATTAAGTTTGTTCTTGCACTAAGTATTCTGGTAATGTCATGATTAGTAGGCAACAGTAATCAATCAATTACCAATCATTTGTATAGATCGGCTAGACAACAATGAAAAATATAATGTTTCTATTTGTTAAAGCTTGTATTACAGATGATTTCCACTCCAGTCCTT
Source organism: Mytilus coruscus (assembly GCA_017311375.1). Lineage (NCBI taxonomy): Eukaryota > Metazoa > Mollusca > Bivalvia > Mytilida > Mytilidae > Mytilus > Mytilus coruscus. The sequence goes on along the minus strand of CM029600.1, from coordinate 11,071,929 downwards.
TGTTGATGACACGTTATTTTAGCTTAAAGCATAAGTCATATAAAAGGATTTTGTTTTAATCTTCTTACGTAATACATTAAGTACAAGTAATTTTTAATCGATCATGTTTTTCCTTTATTTTTCCGTACATGGCTTGAAATTTCCCCAAACCAATTTTGTCTCATATGGCATATGGGTTGTCATTAGGACTGACTAGTTAGATCATGTGCGTTTGTCGCAACACATTCTTTTACATAAGAAAATGATGATTCCTTTCGATATAATTTAAAAGTACGAGACTAACGTAAAGTGCCAAAGACGCTGATCAACTTAATAACAAAGGGATTATTGAAAATGTACTTTTCCTAGATATATTGACTAATTGTGTCCTGAAGTTTTATCAGTATCACTTAATCAAACAATTTTGGCATTTCTATGTAGCATGAACCCAGCAGCGCCTGCATATGGAGTATTTTTATCGATCTCTCGTTGACTTATGCTAATCATTCTGGCTTTGGTATCTTTTGACTCTTTTTTTCTCAAGATGTGATAAGGGAATAACAAACATACCAATATTGAGGAGCGATAGAGATATAACAATTGTATTTAGTTGATATGGTCATAAGTATGAATTAAAAAAGAGGGACGAAAGATACCAGAGGGACAGTCAAACTCATAGATTGAAAACAAACTGACAACGCCATGGCTAAAATAAAAAGACTAACAGACAAATAATAGTACAGAAGACACAACATAGAAAACTAAAGACTAAGCAACACGAACCCAACAAAGACTGGGGGTGATCTCAGGTGCTCCGGAAGGGTAAGCAGATCCTGCTCCACATGTGGCACCCGTTACAAATTAACTGTTTCAATTTTTTTGAAAAACTAAGGATTTTCTACCGCAAGATTAGATTACCTTAGCAGTAGTTGGCAAAACCTTTCGTAATTTTGGGTTCTCAATGCTCGTAAGCTTCGTATTTCATTCGGCCTGTTCAATTTTCTTTATTCGGGTGTCACTGGTGACTTTTGAACACGACAAGTTTTTCTAATAAACATTAGCTTAATGATATCAAAAATACCGAACTCCAAGGCAAATTTAAAAAGGGGAAGGCCATAAAAACGGACAAAATCAAACGTTTTCAATCAACGAAACAAATGAAAAACGACTGCCATACTCCTGACTTGGTACATGCATTTTTCTGAAAAAAAATGGTGGGTTAAATAAAGACAACAGTAGTATACCGCTGTTCATTAGTTAAACCTGGTTTTAAAGTAGCTCAAACTCCCACTTGTATGACCGTTGTTTATAGTTCCGTTCTATTGACATTTTGGGTGAGCAACCCAAACAGGAATTTTGACAGCCAAAAACAAAAAAACAAAAAAAATTCTGGAGAAAACATATAAAGTCAATATTAACATACAAACCAGTAAATACATATAGATTCTACCATTACATCGAGTGTGATGCGATATTTTGGCACTCAAGACAGTTTTTTTGTTTTTTTGATACCGTTATATTTTTATAAGAACAATGGTTGAATTATGGATATTCGAGATTTCTAACATTTTCAGTTAATATACACATGTTACAATCTTCCTAGTAGTCAGTGCCTTGGTATTGAAATGATTTAAATTTATTAAATCATATGCATATATTTTGTAATTTGTAGTCAAAAATTTAACTCCACCTTTATTTTTCTAGTAAATATATTTGGAAAGTAAACGGACATCTTAGATTGAACTGATGTCGAAGGACTGAACTGATCTTTGCTTTTCATTCATTTTAGACATTTTAAAAGACACATATTGCACTCGTATTTCGTTAAAACAAGTACTGGTCAATTGAAGAAAAGAAATGTGGGAATGACTCCCAAGGAGATGGCTTCCAATTAACACAAGCAAATAAGAATAAAAGATCTATATCTAAGGTTCAACATAATGGTTTACTTGATTCGATCTTAAACTACAAGTTAATATCAGAAAATCATTACAAATACAAAAAAACCTTTAAATTCTTTTAAATCATTTTGAAGTCGTTATAAGCATCTTGTCTGAAAATATACTGCTTTTCGAAAGAAATTTTTATAAGACGGTACTTTTACCTCGACCTTCTATTGTAATGTCGTAAATAGAACTTTAAAATCTATGTGTCATAACTCGAACTCCGGTATGTTGTTACATCTTTAACAACAAGGGCTACAGGCGTAATATAATAACTAATTTGGTTTAAATTGTTGTTTCTTACGATGGTCTAACGATGTAAAATACCTAATATCCTTTCACAAATACTGCTGACTTCAATTAAATTTGATGACGAGACTTCATAAAATCTGAGTGTTGTATCTCATTCCTTGTCTTGGGCTGCACTATTCAACCAATAGCTGTGGCTATCACTTCCCAAATTATGCGCCTTCTTTTATTTTCTGGTTCAAATAAGCAGTGATCTTGTTAGAGGCTGGATTGTTTAGGCTTTTTATTGTGCGTTTCACTTTTTTGACACACAGTCTACATAGAGGAAAATCTTTGTACGGACTTTCCATCTAATAAGTATGCCCCCGCCGTCACTGGAGGGGGCATTAAGTGTTACTTTTGTCCGTCCATACATCCGTCCGTTCGTCCGTACGTTCCAAAATTAGTTTCCGTTCTTTAACTTTAGTTTGCCTCAACCAAATGTTATGAACCTTATACAAAATGCTTATTACCACAGATCGAGTTTGAATTTGGGTGGCGTCACTTTTACCGTTCTCGAGTTAAGCCCTTTATAACGTTATATGCAAGCAGGGCATCATCTGTGTCCCATGGACTTATTCTCCATTTATTAATAACGAGTGATTGTTATTATTTTTGCTGAACGATATTTACATTAAATTTCATGATATACGGAATTGGCTTATAACTTCAATTACGTTACTTTCGATATTTGTTATATATTACAAATGAAAGTTACACTTGTCGAAATACATTTTTCCGGATTTATGTTTTAATATACATAGATCTATCCATCCGATTTCGAAAATTATGGCTATATTTAGTTATTAGTGAGTTATTGAAGATTATAATAATTGTAATATTAGAAGTCATTTTTACATATAATATAATTAAATATGTTAGTTTAGAAGTTTGCCGAAAGAATTCGAAATTACGGAGGTTTGGTAATTAATAGTGTTCATTTAAATTGGTCTTTTATGCAATTACAGTCGTGATTGTTGTCTGAATTTCATCCAATCCAAAGCCCTCAAAACTTTAACATAATGTACAGGTTTGTCTCTGTGTCCCAAACTTTCTTTTCACTGTTGGTTAAATGGTAATGCAGGTAAGAAACAAGCTAAAGGATGAGATCTGCAGAAAACAATGAAGAGGTTATAAAGGGGCAATCAATATAACAAGTCGAAAATTTGAAAATCCATGACCAAAAAAAAAAAGGATGAATATATAAACATCAATCCTCAAACACTACTCCGATAACTAAAAATGAGTACAACAAATACATCAAAATCGTGGTATTAACTAATATACCCCAAACATGTATGCAGCTCCTGTTCACTGAATGGAAGAAGTCATGCTGCTCATGGCAAGCAAACCATTCAGTGATCAGTCTAATTATACGAAAAGTTATAGAAGAAGTAAATAGGACTGCTTTTAGTTATTACAGATGGAACATATTCGGGTAATCTGTAACACAAGTACTTCGTAAAAGATGTTGTATCTCGTCTCGCTCTGTTCGGAGTTCATGAAATTTTCTCAATGTTTATATATAAAAAATTGATTTAACATCGGTTTACTACTGTTGTCTCAATGGTGAACTAATTGATGATTTACTGCGTCCGTAAACCTTCCTGAGAGATTACTTTTGCCGTTGCGAAACCCCAGTTAAATAGCTTTCTTTTGAGTATAATTTCTCATTGGCGGAAATTCTGATCGGAACATCACATACATAAGATGTAGAATCCTTAAGCAGATGATGCTGGAATGCTACATTATAACAATAAAAAACAAATATGAGGATCGTATATGCAAGTTGTTGAATATAGGATTAGACAGCTATTTTATGCCTCAATTTTTTCTCACCCATGTTTTATGGAGCATTTACTCTGATCTGATGTTTTGAAAGCCTAGCATCTTTGATGAGATGCGATGAGTTAGCAAACAGTTATTAATAAGTGGTTTCAACTTGATGTATATTCAAAACGGTTATATCCAAATCTCTCATTAAGTCACCAAAATTAAAAAATTTACAAAAACACTCAAAACATTCAACATCTCTATCCTTTGAAATCATTCTCTTTCTCATCTGAAAAGTCGTCTACATTTAGTCATTAAACAAGTTTTTTCTTATAAATAGGAATGACGTTGGCAAACACGAGTGTAGGTTATGAGAAAAGTGTTCTACTGCTTTAAAAAACACACATTTGAATAAAACAAATCAGCCTACTGAAAATTATGAATGTTCTGGACAATATATATGTCATGTTTGATCGAGTGGTATTTCAATAGGCAGTCCGTATTTCAATAAATACTAATCATATAAAACTGCATGTGCAAGGTTTTATGACAACTAGATATCGTTATAGAGTGAGAGAGGTGTGTCGATGTGGATATTAAGCAACTCACCAAAAGATGTTTTCATTAATTTTAGGAGTGTGTGTCATTTTAAAGAGATATAAAACCAAGTACAATTGTTTCCCCAAACGTTAAAGCAGATGATAACTTTATGTTATTAAAATACAAATGTCAATACTATTGGTTAAATACTTTTATAATATAAAAATTCACTTGAGTACATGTTAACTGAATAACATAGCATTGAGATCTGTTCTTGATTAACCTAAAACAAAACCACTTACCATTGACACCTACATAAAATCAAATATTAACGTATTAATCTGAATCTTTCTATGTACCATTTGTATTTGTTTGATGTATTGGCTTTTAATCATTGGCGTTTTAAAACACATAATATAAAGCGTATGTTAAAGAAATAAACGAACCTTATTTAAGACCAAGAAGACTGATTCAGTATTTACTGTGTAAATCCTACTTCTCCCATGGAAATATGAATAACTAAACTTGAAGCATTTTACACACGTCTTCCAAAAGTTGTTCTGGTGCGAAATACTATTTTTTATCAAAACAATGTAATTGAGATTTATGACAAAATATGAAATGATAAATGTCGAACAGTTGTTGGTATAAAGAAGGATTTGTATATTCTGATCCGCGTACTTTAACAGTTCTGTAATTTAAAGTCATCTACAAATTTGTCATTGTTTAAAATTCAATTTGGTTTACCGTATATCTCTTGACTTTGACTAATTCATGACCGTATTGCAAAAAATGAGTTCTTAGTTTGAGGTAATTAATCTTTCAATCTTTTTTCAAATTATGTTATCTTTTTTTAATTCCCACTGCTTTTAATGCTCAAAAGTTATTATTTTATTTTTTTGTTGGATTTATCATGTAGCATCTAGCAAATCCTTTCAAAAATACCTTTCAAAAAATATTATTAATGTTTTGTTACTCAATAATCAAATTTTTGAAACAGGGTTATTACATCACGATATTCCTGTGAACTTAAAATTAATGATACCTTACAGCAATTAAGTCGTGCTTCATATCTAGGCCTTATTCCTGACCTTGATGCTGACGGAGTATTTATAAACTATGTTGTATGACAAAGGTAATGCTATTTTGCAAGTGTCGACTTCCAAAGCTATGGCGTTTATACATCTCAAATGGTTATATATGGTAAAGCATGTTCTAACACCGTGAATTGATTTAGTAGTAAATAAACTCATGATAGATTCCAGTATTAAAATTTTGTACGCGTCTACAAAACATTATCAGTGACGCTCGAACCAAAAAGTTAAAAAGGCCAAATAAAGCTAGAATTTGATAAGCACTGAGTATATCATCTTCGGTGTATTTGTTGTTCGAATCAGTGTGGATGATTATCAGTGTTTAAAATTGTCATTATATCAGATGTATTGTATCTTTTTTTACCTTACACCTTTGCGATTCCCTCATGTCATTATATCGGATGTATTGTATCTTTTTACCTTACACCCTTGCGATTCCCTCATGTCATTATATCAGATGTATTGTATCTTTTTACCTTACACCTTTGTTATTATGTCAGATGTATTGTATCTTTTTACCTTACACCTTTGTCATTATATCGGATGTATTGTATCTTTTTACCTGACGCCTTTGTCATTATATCGGATGTATTATATCTTTTAACCTGACACCTTTGTCATTATATCGGATGTATTGTATCTTTTAACCTGACACCTTTGTCATTATATCGGATGTATTGTATCTTTTTACCTGACACCTTTGTCATTATATCAGATGTATTGTATCTTTTTACCTTACACCTTAGTCATTATATCAGATGTATTGTATCTTTTTACCTGACACCTTTGTCATTATGTCAGATGTATTGTATCTTTTTACCTTACACCTTTGTCATTATATCGGATGTATTGTATCTTTTTACCTGACGCCTTTGTCATTATATATCGGATGTATTATATCTTTTAACCTGACACCTTTGTCATTATATCGGATGTATTGTATCTTTTACCTGACACCTTTGTCATAATATCGGATGTATTGTATCTTTATACTTGACACCTTTGTCATTATATCAGATGTATTGTATCTTTTTACCTGACACCTTTGTCATATCAGATGTATTGTATCTTTGTACCTGACACCTTTGTCATTATGTCAGATGTATTGTATCTTTTTACATTACACCTTTGCCATTATATCGGATGTATTGTATCTTTTGACCATACACCTTTGTCATTATATCGGATGTATTGTATCTTTTAACCTTACACCTTTGTCATTATATCAGATGTATTGTATCTTTTTACCTCACACCTTTGTCATTATATCAGATGTATTGTATCTTTGACCATACACCTTTGTCATTATATCGGATGTATTGTATCTTTTTACCTTACACCTTTGCGATTCCCTCATGTCATTATATCGGATGTATTGTATCTTTTTACCTTACACCTTTGTTATTTTATCGGATGTATTGTATCTTTTTACCTTACACCTTTGTCATTATATCAGATGTATTGTATCTTTTTACCTGACACCTTTGTCATTATGTCAGATGTATTGTATCTTTTTACCTTACACCTTTGTCATTATATCGGATGTATTGTATTTTGACCATACACCTTTGTCTTTATATCGGATGTATTGTATCTTTTTACTTTACACCTTTGTGATTCCCTCAATTTTTGTTTGCTACCATGATTTGTATCTTTCGATTTTCGAAATTTAAACATCGGTAAACTATTGTTGTCCTAATTTGAACGTAAAGTAAAGCTTTCTTCCTTTTTTAAAATGGAAAATGAAACAATAGGAAATTCCAAATGGGGTTGAACCAAGTGCGTCGAAAGGGAAATTAAAGTAATTGATGATGGACGGTCGCCGTATGCAGTTGAAGGTGATATTGTATCTTTTTACCTTATTAACTTAGTTTAAATTAAGTAATTACATAAATGAAACAGTTGTAAGAAATAAACTGATTGTTTCATGCATTTATACACAAGCAGAAATAACTCATCAAATATACAAGGATTATAATTACCATTGCCAGACGTGCGTTTCGTCTACAAACGACTCATCAGTGACGTTCGATTAAAGAAAAAACGTTAAAAGACCAAATCAAGAACGAAGTTGACACGAGCATGAAGGACCCGAAATGCGAAAGGCGAAATACTGGTAAGGGAATCTATTCAATTTAAAGTGTTGTCAACAGTTAACTTATGAATATGACAATAACAATGATATTACATATAAGAATGAAATATTAAAAGGTGTTTGGTTTTTGTGTAAAAGTATAAGTGGAATTTTATTGCAGACTCAAACCTTTTATCCTCTCTATACAGATGGTAACTATTCGAAGGAAAATTTTTTTGCAGATGAAGGGAAATAACGCAAATATGACATTTTTCGTAGATTAATTTTAACAAGGAATCGATACAGTTTATGAGTAAACTTGCTGTGTGTTAAGATTATATGTCGATGACAATGCCTTGTATAAAATGCTTAGTATAATTACTTGTCTTTTTTTCTATGTTGTGTTTTGTGTTCTATTGTTTGTCTGTTTGTCTTTTTTCTTTTTTATCCATGGCGGTGTCAGTTTATTTTCGACTCATGAGTTTGAATGTTCATTTGGTATCTTTCGCCTCTCTTTTACTTGACTATTTAATTGGAGGCCTTTGCAATGAAGGGATGGAATGTGTCGTAATGTACACTAGATTAGTTGCTACTACGGCACTGGAGGCCTATTACCATCTATAAATTAATTCTTGGTGATTCACTGTTAATGCATTTAAATCAGTATAACACAGCTAAAAGTACCTCGTTTTACAAACGGTATGATTTTACAGAAATATATCATAAGCATAAATCAATTTCTATGTCGCATGTCCAAAAACCTCCATTTGAAGCCTATTTAAGTTTTATTATTCCGTCTTTGAAGGTCTCTTTGTGAAAGAAAAAGAGTCGTTGGCGCTGATAATTATGGTGATTGAATGCTGCTTTTATAAAATATGAAAAATAAAGTATATAATACCAAAAACCGGTGTTTCCTGCAGTCAAAAACAAATGAACATGTAGTAATGTACCAAGTGTTCAATGTCGGCATTTTCTTCCGTAGACCTCTACTGTTTTAACTTTTTCCAGAGGTTTCTATGGTTGCAAATCTTTGGAGTAGTTTTCTGTGTGTGTTTGTCTGTTAAGTTATCTAAAATAATAAATGAGTTGGCTTTGTTAAAATGACAAATACATATAAATGCGATATATATCATATATTATCACATTCATTAAAGTCATGGCCTGCACAAGTGTTTCTCACCAAAAATACGTTTATTGTCCTCGAGGTCAAAGTTGAAGGTCACATGAAGGTCAAAATTTTGAAGTGGCATACCACCTCATGATGATTCATTTACATGCCAAAGATCTAAGTTCTAGGTCAAAAGACGAAGAAGTTATTGCCTGTTTGTGTTTCTTACGGGAAAAAAAACAACATTAAGTTGACCTTGAGGTCAAATTTGAAGGTCATATGAAGGTCATCATGATGCAAGACACTTAATTTATAGATGATACATCCACATGCCAAATATCTAAGGCCTAGATCAAAGACAAAAAGTTATGGCCATTATGTACTATCAAAATGGATTTTGCTCTCATTTATTAAGCCAATTTGAGGGTGGGGGCGTATTTTAAATTTTAATACGAAAAAATCTGACGGTTAAATTTTTATAAATTTTTGCAAGAACAACCGACTGGTATAGCACTCCAAATGGTTAGTTTTTTGAAAAAATTAAACGACACATTTTTTTAAAAACATTTCTTCTTCAAATAATAGAACCATCGCATTCACTTTTCGGGGCTGACTTTGATACCCCTTTTTTAGTTCGGACAAAAATTTAAATCCAGAATAAAAAACTTACAAGTAAAGGTTATCAGTGAACTGATATTCGCCTCAGTTATCATTATTAAATATGATATTGTCAATTTAGGATTAATTTTTAAGATAATCAACATATATACCCCTATACCCAGGTTTGTGAAACTTCCAAATTTGGTCGATACTAGCATGTAAAAGATGCCATATTTGAGTTGCCAAAGCTTTTAAACCAACGGTTCAAATCTTTTAAAATTTTTACAAGATGTTTAGCTTGGCCTAGTTTATCAATGAGAGAAAAACAAGAAAAATTAAACGACAGGCTTTTTTTGGGGTATAGTGTTGGGTACCCCCTTAAGAGTGTGTGTCATTTTAAAGAGATATAAAACCAAGTTCAATTGTTTCCCCAAACGTTAAAGCAAATGATAACTTTATGTTATTAAAATACAAATGTCAATACTATTGGTTAAATACTTTAATAATATAAAAAAATTCACTTGAGTACATGTTAAATGAATAACATAGCATTGAGATCTATTCTTGATTAACTTAAAACAAATCCACTTCCCATTGACACCTACATAAAATCAAATATTAACGTATTAATCTGAATCTTTCTATGTACCATTTGTATTTGTTTGATATATTGGCTTTTAATCATTGGCGTTTTAAAACACATAATATAAAGCGTATGTTAAAGAAATAAACGAATCTTATTTAAGAGCAAGAAGACTGATTCAGTATTTACTGTGTAAATCCTACTTCTCCCATGGAAATATGAATAACTAAACTATACAGAACTTGAAGCATTTTACACACGTCTTCAAAAAGTTGTTCTGGTGCGAAATACTATTTTTTATCAAAACAATGTAATTGAGATTTATGACAAAATATGAAATGATAAATGTCGAACAGTTGTTGGTATAAAGAAGGATTTGTATATTCTGATCCGCGTACTTTAACAGTTCTGTAATTTTAAAGTCATCTACAAATTTGTCATTGTTTAAAATTCAATTTGGTTTACCGTATATCTCTTGACTTTGACTAATTCATGACCGTATTGCAAAAAATGAGTTCTTAGTTTGAGGTAATTAATCTTTCAGTCTTTTTTTCAAATTATGTTATCTTTTTTTAATTCCCACTGCTTTTAATGCTCAAAAGTTATTTTTTTATTTTTTTGTTGGATTTATCATGTAGCATCTAGCAAATCCTTTCAAAAATACCTTTCAAAAATATTATTAATGTTTTGTTACTCAATAATCAAATTTTTGAAACAGGGTTATTACATCACGATATTCCTGTGAACTTAAAATTAATGATACCTTACAGCAATTAAGTCGTGCTTCATATCTAGGCCTTATTCCTGACCTTGATGCTGACGGAGTATTTATAAACTATGTTGTATGACAAAGGTAATGATATTTTGCAAGTGTCGACTTCCAAGGCTATGGCGTTTATACATCTCAAATGGTTATATATGGTAAAGCATGTTCTAACACCGTGAATTGATTTAGTAGTAAATAAACTCATGATAGATTCCAGTATTAAAATTTTGTACTCGTCTACAAAACATTATCAGTGACGCTCGAACCAAAAAAGTTAAAAAGGCCAAATAAAGCTAGAATTTGATAAGCACTGAGTATATCATCTTCGGTGTATTTGTTGTTCGAATCAGTGTGGATGATTATCAATGTTTAAAATTGTCATTATATCAGATGTATTGTATCTTTTTTTACCTTACACCTTTGCGATTCCCTCATGTCATTATATCGGATGTATTGTATCTTTTTACCTTACACCTTTGCGATTCCCTCATGTCATTATATCAGATGTATTGTATCTTTTTACCTTACACCTTTGTCATTATATCGGATGTATTGTATCTTTTACCTTACACCTTTGTCATTATATCGGATGTATTGTATCTTTTGACCATACACCTTTGTCATTATATCGGATGTGTTGTATCTTTTTACCTTACACCTTTGTGATTCCCTCAATTTTTGTTTGCTACCATGATTTGTATCTTTCGATTTTCGATATTTAAACATCGGTAAACTATTGTTGTCCTAATTTGAACGTAAAGTAAAGCTTTCTTCCTTTTTTTAAATGGAAAATGAAACAATAGGAAATTCCAAATGGGGTTGAACCAAGTGCGTCGAAAGGGAAATTAAAGTAATTGATGTATGGACGGTCGCCGTATGCAGTTGAAGGTGATATTGTATCTTTTTACCTTATTAACTTAGTTTAAATTAAGTAATTACATAAATGAAACAGTTATAAGAAATAAACTGATTGTTTCATGCATTTATACACAAGCAGAAATAACTCATCAAAGATACAAGGATTATAATTACCATTGCCAGACGTGCGTTTCGTCTACAAAAGACTCATCAGTGACGTTCGATTAAAGAAAAAACGTTAAAAGACCAAATCAAGAACGAAGTTGACACGAGCATGAAGGACCCGAAATGCGAAAGGCGAAATACTGGTAAGGGAATCTATTCAATTTAAAGTGTTGTCAACAGTTAACTTATAAATATGACAATAACAATGATATTACATATAAGAATGAAATATAAAAAAGGTGTTTGTTTTTTTTGTGTAAAAGTATAAGTGGGATTTTATTGCAGACTCAAACCTTTTTATCCTCTCTATACAGATGGTAACTATTCGAAGGAAAATTTTTTTGCAGATGAAGGGAAGTAACGCAAATATGACATTTTTCGTAGATTAATTTTAACAAGGAATCGATACAGTTTATGAGTAAACTTGCTGTGTGTTAAGATTATATGTCGATGACAATGCCTTGTATAAAACTCTTAGTATAATTACTTGTCTTTTTTTCTATGTTGTGTTTTGTGTTCTATTGTTTGTCTGTTTGTCTTTTTTCTTTTTTATCCATGGCGTTGTCAGGTTATTTTCGACTCATAAGTTTGAATGTTCATTTGGTATCTTTCGCCTCTCTTTTACTTGACTATTTAATTGGAGGCCTTTGCAATGAAAGGATGGAATGTGTCGTAATGTACACTAGATTAGTTGCTACTACGGCACTGGAGGCCTATTACCATCTATAAATTAATTCTTGGTGATTCACTGTTAATGCATTTAAATCAGTATAACACAGCTAAAAGTACCTCGTTTTACAAACGGTATGATTTTACAGAAATATATCATAAACATTAATCAATTTCTATGTCGCATGTCCAAAAACCTCCATTTGAAGCCTATTTTATGTCTTTAAGTTTTATTATTCCGTCTTTGAAGGTCTCTTTGTGAAAGAAAAAGAGTCGTTGGCGCTGATAATTATGGTGATTGAATGCTGCTTTAATAAAATATGAAAAATAAAGTATATAATACCAAAAACCGGTGTTTCCTGCAGTCAAAAACAAATGAACATGTAGTAATGTACCAAGTGTTCAATGTCGGCCTTTTCTTTCGTAGACCTCTACTGTTTTAACTTTTTCCAGAGGTTTCTATGGTTGCAAATCTTCGGAGTAATTTTCTGTATGTGTTTGTCTGTTAAGTTATCTAAAATAATAAATCAGTTGGCTTTGTTAAAATGACAAATACATATAAATGCGATATCTATTATATATTATCACATTGTTTTATAATAGTCACGTGACATACACAATATATTTTTCTCTCCAAAGTACCCGTTTCTTTTACAATTAGTATTTTGCTTTATATCACGCTGTGTATTCCTTGTAGCTCGACGATACAAACTATATTGGAAATGTGTTAGTCCACATATGAAGTTTATTATATACATAAATGTCTTTTCGATGTTTACCGGTACGATTCACCTTAAGATTATTTCCTTATAACATTATTCAACAGCACAAGCCTTGCCAGTCGTTCAAAGAATATCGATTTACGCCGTGTCCGTTTAAAGTAATTTTGTTAAACTATTGTTTAGTAAAATACGTGATTAACCCATGAGATATATGTGTCCTTCAGAAAAATAACTACCATATCTGCAGTTTATATAGCATAGCTTTTTCTAAATTCCCTTATTATTCTTTATCTTTTTTCGAAGACTACTGATTTAAATTCAAATTTGCCTGATACCTTAAATTCTTGATTAACAACCATTTGCAAGTAACTTATGTATAATTAACTCATTGATGTAATTGTGTATATTTATACGTAACGAAGCAATAAAGCTGTCCATTCCACCAGCAGTCATTTCTATCCATGCAGATTAGTTTCTAAAGTTTACATAAACAGTTCATTGCTAAAATTAGTTGTGGGATACTTTCTCGTAACCACAGACGTATAATTCTCGGAGTATATCAAATTGAGAATGAACTGAATGAGAAATTAACAATTTTTTTGGTTGCATTCTCGTTTTTTGAACGAAGTTTATTCTTTAAAATTGGTGGGTATTTTATAGTTTGCCTATTAAATTTTTCAACTTTAACCTTATAAAATCATACCAAGTTGTATCAAATTGAAATATCACCTTTACAATTTCGATTATATATCAAGTAGAAAATCATTATGTACGCTTATTTCACTTCAGGTTCTCTTGAGATAATCATTAAAATAACATTCAAATTGGATTTTAATGTGAAGGTGGCAATAGTATATGACTGTCTGGGTTGAATGAAAAGACCGTTCTGTCCGATGGGAATGTTAATTACAGCATTTCTATTTGAGTATATTTATAAGCATCAGGTGCCTTCCTTTCCTTCTACTTTTTAAAATAAATGGTCATTATTGACATACAATGCAACTAATAGAAAGCCCTATAAAATTGATACAATCACAGTTTTGTTTTTCTTTGTTGTGCTGCATTCACATTTCTTTGCAATAATTATTTTTCACACAGTGGTTTATTCAGAATTCAATATATTAACATTTATGTAAAGAAAAGGTATTGAAATAATGATCATGTATTCATGTTATTTAATTAAAGGATCTTATTTCCCATTGAAATGGGATGGTTTATTGGATAATATGAGACGATTTGGAGGACATATTTATTATCATATTGAGTTTTAATATGGCATAATATAAATCGATCTGCTTTTACAAAGGTGACAAAGACTCCATAATAACTTCTCAGAAAGAATACGCAGCGCATTTGTGTATTCCATATTCTACTGCCCACGTATAATTGTAATTTCTTAAGATTTATTAACAAAATTAAAACATTAACATACCAAACATTTTCCATGATGCACAGAGAATTATCTTTTCAAATCGCGATGTATCTACAAACTAAATAAAGGTTCACTGGCAAAAAACTATTATTGACAATATTTTTACGTTGGAATATGAGCTGGAAGTGTTGAATTCAGGGTAGTATTTAAGAGGGTTTGTGAACAATTCTACCTTAACTTTAGCAATATACCAACTTCACCTGCATATGGGATATACATTTTCCAACTTATTCGGTATGCAAGAGCTTGCAGCTCCTACTCAGACTTTGTAAAACGTCACCAGTGTCTGAGCAGAAAGTTGATGAACCAGGGTATGTCAAAGAACGTCTCGCCCTTTTTCTAAAAAAAGTTCATCGGAAGTTACCAAGACCTTGTTGATAAATATTCCGTATCAACTTCACAAATAATACATGATGGTCTTGAAGTATAGATTCTGCGTACTGACGCTGTTAATCATCTTAATAACGTGTTAAAGTGTTCTTTTATTTGTCTTTATTAATATTACTTTTACTGTTTGGTCTGTTTTTGTTGATATACATTTGACGTGGCTCTGTACTTATGAATCTCGTCAATGTGTTGTTTGTATTATTTTTCATTTTTACTTGTGTGCTTTGTCCGTGTGACTTTTTATGTTTCTTTGATACATATGACGTGTCTCTGTACTTTATACATACTACCATTGTGTTATTGTTCTATTATAACTTTTGCATACTTTGAACGACAAAATTATTTATATCTCTACCTCTGTGACGTTTACATTGTGACGTCAAACACGCGATTCTACGCCAGAGTTAATGTTAAAATTACGATTCGGTCCCAGTGCTTAAAATCCCTCGATCTGTTATGGGTTGATTTGGCATACATAAATAAGATACTAAAATAAGCAAGGAATGAACGAGGTTGTTAAATGTGATATATGCTTTTTTCGTGCTTCTTTGTTAAATATTTGTTTGTTTTTGTTGTGATTAAGATTGTTACACGGTGTTGACTGCTGTACCCCTATTTTGACATTTTTACCTATTGTGTCTGTTTTATTCACGCATCGTTGTCAATATAATGGAATTTGATGCGACTGTCATACAAGTGAGAGGTTTAGCACCATAAAACCAGGTTCAATCCACCATTTTCTACAAAAGAAAATGCCTGTACTAAGTCAGGAATATGACAGTTGTCCATTCGCTTGATAAGTTTGTGCTTTTGATTTTGCCATTTGATTAGGGACTTTCCGTTTTGAATTTTCCTCGGAGTTCAGTATTTTTGTGATTTAACTTTTTAGTACACATCTTGTGTCGATATGGTTCCGAAAGATGGTTGTACATTCTGGGCAAGCGTTTGTTTAATGAAGTCATTTAACTTTATTGTATGGGTATATAGCATAGTAATACATGTAGTTACTTTAGTACACTCCTTGCGTCGATATGGTTCCGAAAGATAGTTGTACATTCTGGTCAAGCGTTTGTTTAATGTAGTCATTTAATGTTATTTTATTGGTATATAACATGTAAATTGTAATATTTAACAAAAATAACATTGGTTAATTTATTGCAGCTTAACATTTCAATATTATTTAATTGTACTAGGTGACGGAATGAATATACTTATTTAAATAACAAAGAACAATGTCTGGTTAAAGCCTTGTTAACGGCATCATGAAGCACAATATCTTCTTGTAGAAGACTGTGGCTCTAAACAAATATTCATAATTAGACCTCTAAACGAGGCTGCTATAACCGGGGTTTTTATGAGGTTTTACAGCAAATATTTAAGAAAACATAAATAAAAAAACATTAACAAAAAACCAATGTCCTGTGAAGATTTGAATGCTATTATTTGATTGACTTATATAAAGTTTTGTTGGCGTATCATATTGTCTTCTTTGCAAAAATAGGAAATATACCTTTGCTAAGTCTGTAGTGTTTTCAAGCTTTAAATGTAATTACGATCTGAAGAATTAATGTTATTCTGTGCATTTTTGAACAACTTGAACCATGGATATTTAGTTGTCAAATATAGTTATAGTTACATGCTAATTAATGTAAACCATATCACTTTAAATACATACATGTATGGTTTACCCTAACAATACCTCTTTTAAGTGATCCGTAGATGTCCTATTCCAATTTATTCATTTGTTAGTCATATTTCTCGCCACCAATCCGTGTCGACCTACTCTGTAGAACATACTTAATTGAATTATTGTTAAATGTGCGTCTTAAATATGCAATTTTTTTAAGAAAGAAAAAAAAAAACAATAAATCAAACAATATGTATCTTCCAAACTATTTTTTTATGGTTTTAAGCCTTGAATGTGGCTGCAGAGTTTAGGATTGAAGATTGTACTGTCAATTTCTGGTATAAAGCCTTTTTATGTTTCATTTTACATTCGATACAGAATGATATACAAAATCCAAAATTCAATTGTGTGTGATATTTGATGTCGTTTAAGAAATCTGGTATTAGTTAATTATAAACAGTTAGGATACCATATATCACTGGACGTTAATCAAACTATTTCTTTTTTGTGACTAAGTAATCAGTTGCAGGTTTGTTTGTTTTCTTTTATTATCTATCAATCCTTTCATCCAATGAAAGAAGTAAAGTGATTTAAAGGAAGTCCTCGTTCCTTGTAGCATTTAACTATTGTTAGATTGAAATAATGTACGGGGTTAAAATAAACCCTATAATTTCTATACATTTGATAGACATCACATAATAAATCTTTCAAACATTAACATTTTGCATCTCTATTTTTATTTATTTTACAAATGATGTCTAAGCTATGTGGTAAGAATATATATACTTTTTTACTATCTGACTATGATTATTGTTCCTGTGATTAACTTCAATTGATCAAGCTAAATTCATGGCAAAGATAATTAACGAGAAATACTTAATATGGTTACCGTGGTTGGGTTATTCCTGGGTATCAATTTTTGGTTACTTCATTTAATCAAGTCATTAAAATAAAAGGTAGAACCACAATTGAAATAAATAAGAAGATACAAAGAGGGCAATAAACAACATAAGTCAAAGACAAACAATCTCATTGTCATAGAAAATGACGACAGAACAATCAATAGTTCTACCATACTACATTTGAGCTCAGAAAGACATCACAGATCCTTAAAAACGGGGTATGGACTCGAATGTTTTCAAAAGGGTAAGCAGTTTCTTGACAATTTGTTGCAATATTCGTGATGCTCATGAAAAGTTTCAAAAAGTGTGTCAAGTCGCATTTCGTGACAAAGTCAAAACAACTAAGTTTCAATACCTAGAGAATTCAATATGGACATTTTTTACTACCACTAATTATATATATAATATCGATTTTATTTTCATCACGAAAGCGGCACCTTTCTACTGAATTATGCCTTAGGTCTGTTCATTTCTGAGGTAGTTGGTTTATTTTTTGAGATTTTTTTCTTTGTCTTTTTTTTTACACGAATAGTTATTTATATAAAGAATATAGAAATATATAAAAACGATAACGAGAATCACAAAAAAAGCAAAAACTACAACAGACCACATCAATCATTGAGATTTGAGAGAGATAATAATATTATCAAAAAAGAAAGAAATAATCGATACGTTGTAAAATGTGTCCAACGTTCCAAAAATGTCAAGTTGTTTGTTTTCCTACTTTACAATCAAGATAAGAACAATTATTCTAAATATCAACGATGCCATGGATTTCTCACTTTAGATCAAAACGGTGGTGTAAATAAAAGATTCATTTTCATTGTTATATACATGGTGCACAAGAAAACTCTAATATTCTCAAAGGTTATGCAATTTTTGACCAGTTAAATCGCATTTCTTGGTAAGTCTAGATGGAAGGGCGGGCATTGGATTATCGCATCGACATTTCGTGGTAAACCATACAAGAAGCGCGGGCATTGGATTGTTGCAACGACAATTTGAAAATATTCGTACTTATATGTGGCACATATTTTCGTAACTGTCAACTTAGTTAAAATGGCGTCTATACATCGTTCGGTGAGAAAAATGCTGATAAAAGGTTGACAATGCAATAATAACATTTTCCATGTAAAATAAATAAACAGAAAGTTCTAAATTAGACACGAAAAATAAAAACGTCAGCACATATATACTGATGTCAGACTTACAGACATTGTGGTAATTGTGTGTTTATTTCAATCATGATAATCTCGCAATTCAGCTCAAGATGAAAACGTAAAATGTTAATTAAACAGAGTCCAGGTGCTTATGACCTGATATTGATGGTGTTTTACATATCAAATTATATCACTGTTGCTCTATCTGTTGCTTTCCTTAATTAATGGTGGTGTCTGTGAAATCATTTACTCTGCAACTCCTCGTCTGTGTCTGGCCAAATCATTCGCAGGTTTCGTCAATCTGCAATTCCTCTAAACCAATGGTATTATTCTGGTGAAATATGAAGTAGGCATTGGTAATGTTTTACATTGTGCTATTCTTTTAATCAGAATTATCAAGGCCAAACACTTCATCGAGGATATACCAGGCTTATGACATAGTATGCCGAAGTGGTGTTTTGTCTACATTAGACTCATCAGTGGCCTTCAAAACTAAACAGTTGGCCAAATCAATAACTTAATGTTGTAAAATAACTTAGTAAAATGCCTTAGTAAAAGATAACCTTAAAAATTGATTCTTTTGTTACATATTATGAGAAGTAAAATGTAGACAATGGTCGCATCAATGATATTTCATACATGCACTGTAGCGCTGACTTCTTTGCTGGTCATATCATTGGGACAATCTCAACAAAAGATATTCGACTTATAATTTAGGACACCAGATTCGCGTTCTGTCTCCAAACTCATCATTAACACTCATCAAAACATTTGGAATGTCAAATCAATAAAATATGGACTCTGAATTTCAATAGAAAAACAAAGGATATGGGGGTATCCATCCATGACACAAAATCAGTAAATGCACAGCAAAAAAAAAAAAACAAACAAACAAACAAACAAAAAAAGCAAAGGAACAGCGCTTTTATTGCTGTTTTTCATCTCAAAGTCACAGTGCGGTCTTCAACACGAAGCAAAAACAAATGTATTTTTGTAAAACCCAATAAGGAAACTTTCACAGATAGCCATTGTGACAGTCATTTGTTTTAACATCCTTTCTAATCATAATTTCATATGAATTTGTTGCTTACATTTATCAACGACATCACATTTATAATTTGGTACGCCAGGCGAGTGTTTAGTCAATATAAGACGTATAGGTGGGGCTCCATTTAAAACAGTTGAAAGATCAAATAAGATCAAAGTAAAAACTAAGCAAAAGAGGATTGAAAACCACACGTTCCAAAACGTTATGCCTACTAAAATGAAGTATTACAAAACCAAGTGATTTTACTTTAATAAAAATCATTATGTGAGTATAAAATGAAAATAACACTATCAATGTTATGCGTCCGAAGGGCTTTTCTGGATTTACCTTCATCAGGAACACTTAAAGTCAAAAATTTGAAAGCCGAATGCAAAGATAATGAACACCGCTAATGAAGAGTAATACGACTAAAAGGACCTAAATGTAACAGCCATATCCGCATTAGGTCAATTTTGTCTGATGGATAAACTGGAATGTTTATGAAATATTAAGATTATTTGTGGTTATTGTAGAGTCAAAGGATAGCGAAATTCAAGGTTTTTTTTACAACAATCGACAAAATTTGAATATTTTCAGATATGTTTGTTAGTAGGTAATATTGAGCTTATGCAAGTACCAAAAAAATATGTACAGGAAAGTTATTGATTAAAAAGACCAAAATTATGGTAAAATATTTAGTTAGTATGTGCATTTGCAGAATTAAAAAAAAACACATAAGTATAAAATTGAAGATGGTAGACATCAGTTCGCATTTAGCATAGTTACAATTCTTTTATATATTATATGTAAACTGTGTACAAAATCTATTTTCATGTAAATTCCTAACCCTGATTCGGAGAAAATAAAAATGTAATGTATTTCTAAAGTCATTAGCATTTTTTATTTGTATTTTGGAAGATAATAACAGCGGAATACAGTTTAACTTGATTGTAAAATTTGGTTACATGAAAAACCGGATAACATAAGCCATATGCATTCGATGTCAATTAGACACATACAATGGCAATGTCTTTCTGTATGATTTACTTTGGAATGTTTGTCATTAAAGTAGATAAGTAACGTTGTTTGCGTGCGTCCATTCCTCCCCCTAACCCGAGAGAGTGGTGTAACTGCACAACATACTAACAAAATATCAAAATCAGTTGAAAGGGTTTAACTCATCAGATTGATCAGAGCACATAAAACAACTAACAAATTAAGACACAAAGTACAGATCTGAGAATACTCGCAGTTACTAAAAGCTTGTTGAAAGCCAATAAAAAATTATGTATCATAGACTAAAATATTAATCAGGGCATATCCAACATCTAATGGATTTAGTGAAAAGACGTCATTTACATGCAGCCAGAGGAAAACATGATCATGTATAATGACAAAATGAAGGTATCGACAATAAGTAGGATGGTGAAAGTTCATAGGTGTATAGCAATAATTTTAGTTGGGTTTCATTTTATTGATAACAAAATCAATATTTATTCCGATAAAAACAATATTCAAAAATCTAATTACTATGTCAAATTGGTAACCTTTTAGAATAAGTTCATTTAAAGAATGATAAATATACCCAGATCGTATCTTAATTTATTGGCTCAATAAACAACATCACCGTAAAACTATTTGATGTTCAATCTCATTTGTTATAAGATTTATGGAGGTACAGCCAAAATTCCAAACCAATTCTATGAATCTATGAAAGAATTTAGTAAAGGTTCCGAGTAATATGTGATAAAGACATCTTGACTTGCTACACCATATTTAATTTATAGAAATATATGTATTGCAAACATTTTTCTGGCACTTTTAATACCTTTACCCGTCAACCTGTAGAAACAGAGTTTTCGAACGTAATTAAGACTGATATATTTGCATTTGTGATTGTTAGTGGTTTATTTTGTGCATCTAGTGATTATAAGACACAATCCAGGAGTAACATATAAGCATGAATTTGAATAAAATATCGGGCAGTTAAACAACGTTAACTGCTTCATTTAATTCGGACAGTTAAACTGTTTTTTTCATGATGATCTGTAGAATTGTTTTGTACTTAAAGGATCTGATCGTGAGGTGAAGTGTTGAATACATGCTTCATACATTGACGACTCTTGTCACGTATACGACCTGATATTGATAATTAATTGTTAATTAAGAGAACAACAATATCAAATAATCAATTTTGTTGTAATATTATTCATTTTCGTATGGTTGCAATTTTGACAATTGTAGTTATTTTAAAAGCCAATATTATACAGAGGTTAAAATCTTATCCAGAACATAATTTTGTTTCGTAGCATGTAAAGCCACTTGACCCGTTTTTGTTGTGCTTGTTTTCTTCACTCCTCTCGATTTAATAATCTGTGTTGTAGATTTATAAGTTATTGTTTAATTTGCTTTACACTGGCCGTCAGATTAATATTCTTGAAGCGCGAGTATTATCAAAATAACTTTAGTTGAATAATTGTAAATGTAGGATAGATCTTTAATGAAATATGGAAATATTTAGAAAGCAATCCAACTCGTTTGTGAGACTTTTTATCTAAATGAAAAAAAAAAAATATTTTTTAAATTCTTAATCAACTGTTTTTTTTTTTTTTTTTCTGATACAGAATATTTCTGTTTAAAGTTTTTTTTTCTAACTTTCCCACTTATACCTTGAGTAGAAAATACATTATCATATACTCAGGACGAGTTAAGCTTGTCAATGACATATTGATGAATAGACACTTACCTATAATTGTTGAATACTGTAACTATCAAAAATACCCATTTAAGAAACCAGTATTTGTAATTTGTAATTTGGTACAGCAGACGTGCGTTTCGTCTGCATAAGACTCATCGGTGGCGCTTGTATCTAAACAGTTGCAAAGCCAAATCAAATATTACTAAGTTAAAAAGCATTTATAACCGAAAATGTTTCCCTCTAGATTGCTTCATGTGATTTGTATCGCACGTTTCATTTTATTCACACCAAAGAGTGTTGTAATCTAAAAGTATTATATTATTCAGATAATTCAATACTATCACTGAGATGGTGCTACGCTGTTTTTTGTTGCTCATGTTTCTATGTAAAATGCATATCAATCTAAAATGTCATGATGTTATTATTTAAGTGTTGTTACATGTATGGGACTATTTGGAACTAGAATGGAGTCAGATATATTCTCATATTCCAACTACACAATATTGTTTTTAAAATACATAATTAATGCATGAATAACTGATATTTTCTATTCAAATTCACTGTTACTCATTTTTATTTTTAGAATATGGATAGAAAAAATGTTAAGATCAAGGAGATACAATTCATGTTGTATCTGTATAGAAGGAGCATTCGTGATTCCAAATTCAATATTGAATATCTAAGTTTGAATTTGAAATTATCTTGTTTTGAAATGCTTAATTCAAAATTAAGTTTCTAAAAAGGCCAATCATATGGCTGCTTGTTAAACAAGGTACGAAAGATAAAGGGCATCTAGAGGTTAACATATGGTTTTCCAGATAGAAGAGTATTTATGCAATATGTCAATCTCTAAATTGCTGAGAGTCTAACTATACTGAAATTGTAATAATATAAACATGTGATTTCATGTAATTTGAAACAATATAAAGATGTGATTTCATGTATTTGAAACAATATAAAGATGTGATTTCATGTAATTTGAAACAATATAAAGATGTGATTTCATGTAATTTGAAACAGGGTATTAAAAGTCAAATACAAATGATATGAATATGTAAATACTGAACCTAAAAATTAAAATATAATATTGAAAAGGTGCCCTTTTTCGCCTAGTATTCAGTAACCATAGATTTATCAATGACGTCAAATTAGCCATTAATGACATCTGACATAATTTTATTGACATATCAAATGTCATTAACACATGAGCATAAAGTAATGAAGAATGGTTAGGTATCGCTTCATAGTTTTAAACATGTAAGTATTATACAATTGAACATTTTCTACCGATGATAATGATAATAATAGTAAATATAATAAAATGATAAAAAAAGGAATTTAATTTCAAAATAATATTATAATAATAATAATAATTATGATGAAAAAATTTCAAATTTAATTATAATATTAAAAATAATAATGATAATAATAAATAATGATGAAACTGCTTTTGGTGATGATAATGATGATACTAAATATAATAGATTAACGTTATAATTGTTTCAGTAATTAGAAACAGACATGCAAAATAATTTGTTTTTGATTTAGGTAAAAACTATATTTAGATATGGCGGAATTATTTATGAAAGAGGAGGGAAGAAAGTTACAAAATAATGATTTTAACAGGTAAGACAAATTTACAACTAGAAGCTTACTTACTTGCAGTTAATGAAAGGTGCAGTGCGCACATATTTGAAATCGTAATTGCTTACTGCCTACATATTCATTAAATTTAGAAAGAATATCGAACCATTGGTTTAAAGATTGAATACTACTATACCCATGTCGCCCTACAAAATGTATATTACCAAATTATTTAAGTTGTATTGATACACGTTGTTAATTGGAGAAATAACTTCTCACAAACTCACTACATGAGGACATATTGTAAAACACAGGGAGGGATAAAGTTCCTTGTATCAGCTGCAGATTTATATTTTTGCAGAGTTTTTATTTTATATTCCATGTAATTCCTGAATGAAATAAACCGACTCAACTCTTTCGAAATAATGGTATTATTTATCTCAAAATAAGTAGTACTCGAACTTGATAAAAACGATAAAGTTGCTACAAACTCCGATAACTTTGATCTGAAATATAGAAGGAAATGTTAACATTTTATCGGTTGTAAAGAACAGAAAAGTTTAAATGTCGGAAATGAATTGCTTCTTTGCATGCAATGCAGGATAGTTTAATGGCAGAAATTCATTTTTATATTTCAATGAAATATATTTTTATTCTCCATTGAATTTATCTTTTACATGTAATCGCGTATTATGTGCAGCATATATTTATGTGTAGAAAAGGAAACTTAAGACTCAAGAAAATTGCCATTTGTGCCTTATCTCTATAACTTTGGAAATATAAAGCTTATAACGCGATACAGTTTTAGAGATGACATGTACACTTTGTATATTAAAACTGAAATGCGAAAATATTCGTTATTCAGATTTTGTTGCAAACTTTTATTTGACTAAGTATTACTCATTTTTTAAAATCTTAAAGTTTCAGATTGCTTGATGTACAAGTTACATTTTAAGAAAAGATAAGATAAGATAATGATTATTTTAAGTGTCACATATAGATCTTACAAGTAAATATACATGTTCAATACAAAAACAGTTAAAACAAAGATCAATACCCAGCCTATATAGACTTACGAGACACTAAATTTACAATAAAACACATTAAAAATATATAATTTGTAAGTTATTTACAAGCACATGTTAAATAAGACACAAAATTCCACATTTGACAAATTAAAATCTTTATAAAATGCCAATATTGTGATAAAGTAAAAGTAAATAAAATTGTCGATTGATTTATCTTTTAAAAAGAAAATAAAAGTATTTAAACTTGGGGTATTAAATTGAGACTATCACAGTAAGTTTATGTAAAATGAAAAAATATAATTTTAAATAGTCTATTCAATAGTTGACAATAATGTCATTGGCATTTAAAAAATGTGTTAAAATAGTTTGCTCATTATCAGTTTTGATGTTTTTCAATAAAAATGAATGAATACGACGAAAAGCAAAGTGAGTCAAATATTTTGAATCGATGAGAACGTCGGCGTAAAAAAATTAACTTTCTAAAGTCTGAATCTCGAAAAAGGCTACCATTGTCGCCTATGGGGAAATTAATTGTTTTTGCAATCATCAGCTAGATTCTCAAATTGAATGAAAAGTTAACAATAATGATACTTGGACAATAACTCCGAAATTTTATTTCAATAAACATCGAAAATGAATTGTTTATTTAAGATGAATTTAAAGACTATAAATGACATATCTAGAAATAAGCTATAATGTTAACCAGACTTCGTGTATTAACAGCTAATCAAAGATGGGATCAGTAAAAAATGGGGTAATACAAAGTATCCAAAAAAGATTCTTAAAATATGGAAGCAAATTCTTGTGAAACGTTAATGTCAGTTTTATCAGAACGTTATAAAAACAAGAAATGATTGTAACATGATTCTGTTACGAAGTCTCCCTTTAATTCATTCAATTGCATAGAATTTCCAATTTTTAAGAAAAATTGTACAAATTGAAATAAATCTTTGCAAGGTCAAGATCATAAATAACCTTTGACCTTTTGACCTTGAGTAGGCCATATATTCCCTTTGTCATTGCTGAAAATTCCATGTGTCTATTATTAACTGTTCTCATGTTATAATCATTTGTAAATCAAAAGTTTAAAAATCCGATAGGGTTCTATTGTGAACCCCTCCCTTCTGTTGGTCCCCAGAGTACCCCTTTGTAAACCCCAATTCAGAAACAATATCCTGATTGTACCAATAGACATGTTAGCCTAATTAGCAAAACCAATAAGTCTCCAATTACTTTGGGAGACTCAAATAAGATGCGATGTGATTTATGACTCAATAACGTAGATACAAGTGACATTATCCACATAAATGATATCATTGATGAACAGGCTAACATTTGTAAAATAATAATTTTATCTAAACTTAGATACAAAGACAGTTAGATAAAGCATATATATATATAACTCGTCTAAACATCAGCCGAACAATGTTAGATCTGTAAATTTGCTTTCGCAAATTTTTTGTTCTTCCCTCGCCGGGATTCGAACTCATGCTGCTGAGATATCGTGACACCAAATCGCCTGCACTGTATCCGTCGCGCTAGACCACACGACCACCTAGGCTTCACAATAATAAAGCTTTCGGTGGCCGGGTGTTACCTTTCCTCGTCAGTTTTAATCTAGCGTCGTAATACAGTACATGATATATAAGGCATGAAGATGGAATTGTTACAGATCAGCTGAAATATCTATTGTAAAGGATCCTACAAATTAATGCAAGATACAGTCACAGAAATAATTATATTTATAAGTACGTCTGAACCAGTGACAACTCTACAACAGATTTATCCATAGGATCACCAGCAGTGATGGTGATACATGGCTGTGTACAATCTGTATATACAACTCGTCTAAACATCAGCCGAACAATGTTAGATCTGTAAATTTGCTTTCGCAAATTTTTGTTCTTTCCTCGCAGGATTCGAACTCATGCTGCTAGATATCGTGACACCAAATCGCCTGCACTGTATCCGTCGCGCTAGACCACGACCACCTAGGCTTCACAATAATAAAGCTTTCGGTGGCCGGGTGTTACCTTCCTCGTCAGTTTTAATCTAGCGTCGTAATACAGTACATGATAATATATAAGGCATGAAGATGGAATTGTTACAGATCAGCTGAAATATCTATTGTAAAGGATCCTACAAATTAATGCAAGATACAGTCACAGAAATAATTATATTTATAAGTACGTCTGAACCAGTGAAAACTCTATAACAGATTTATCCATCGGATCACCAGCAGTGATGGTGATACATGGCTGTGTACATTCTGTATATACAACTCGTCTAAACATCAGCCGAACAATGTTAGATCTGTAAATTTGCTTTCGCAAATTTTTGTTCTTCCTCGCCGGGATTCTAACTCATGCTGCTGAGATATCGTGACACCAAATCGCCTGCACTGTATCCGTCGCGCTAGACCATACGACCACCTAGGCTTCACAATAATAAAGCTTTCGGTGGCCGGGTGTTACCTTTCCTGGTCAGTTTTAATCTAGCGTCGTAATACAGTACATGATAAATAAGGCATGAAGATGGAATTGTTACAGATCAGCTGAAATATCTATTGTAAAGGATCCTACAAATTAATGCAAGATACAGTCACAGAAATAATTATATATATATATATATATATATATTTATCATATATTTAGTACTAAATACAGCAATTTTGTATATCTAATAAAGGTTCTTTTTCCAGTCTGTATCACCTACCCTGTATCGCATACCCCGTATCGCATGGCTAAACCCGTATCGCATACCCCGTATCGCATAGCTAAACCCGTATCGCATACCTGGCGTTACGTCACACATCGAATGACGTCAAAGTTTGACCTATGACGTCCAGTTGCTGTATTTCCTGGCATGATACGAAATGTAACGTCATTTAGTTTGAATTTCTGAAAAATACTTGTTAGAAAACGGGTCATTTATGACATTGATTCAGACTTAAAATTTGGAAAATGATCAAAATACCCATTCTCTCTCCACTAGTTTTTGTGCTTAGAAGGTGGGTCCACGAAAAGAGAGTCTCATTATCTCAAATGGTAAAATAAGCGAGTTAATTTAAAACAATTTTTTATAGATTTCATGAACGAAATTATATTTATTTAGGTGAAAAGGAGCATGGGGGAACGTTCACTGCATATCCCTCGAGCAACAACTGATAATACTTCTTTCCAGATTTTCTGTTAACATTGGATACCTTTGCAAATGATTATAAAACTATTCGGAGCCAGAATACTTATTTTTAATGTGTGAAAAGACAAGATTGTTTTTTTCTTATCTAAATGAGGGCCTGCATAATTATTTCTAAAATCTGCCAGGCCCCCACCTCAGAATCAAATGCTTGTCTCCTTTAATATATATCATGGATCTGATTTTGTTAAAATATATGATAAACAGATCAATACATGGCAAAATCCGTATCGCATGCTGTATCACCACTCGACCAATATCAGCCCTCGGGACCTTCGGCCCTCGGGACTGATATTGGTTTCTCAGTGATACAGCATGCGATACGGATTTTGCCATGTATTATATATAATGTCTAAAATAGCAACAATCAACATTCAATCTATTTAGGCGTGGATCAGTTTGTGAAAATAAAATTTAAATTAAAACAAGATGAATTGAAATTAAAACAGGCAGAACTTGAAATGAGGGAAAGGGTAGAGATTGAGAAAATGAAAATTGAAATGGCAAAAGAAGAAAGCAACACTAAATTCCAATCAAAAATCAGAACATTTTAATCTTGATGCAGCAAAAACATACATTTGTTTCAAAATTTTGTCAGAAAAACAGTCGATAAATTTTTCCCACAGTTTGAGAAAATTGCTCAAAATTTGAAATGGCCAAGCCTTTTGGACTAATGCTGCAAAGTGTTATTGAGGGCAAGGCCGCTGAAATTTACTCAGCACTTTCATCAGAAAATAGTTCTGATTATGACAAGGTTAAAAGAGGTTTTGAAAGCTTATGAGCTAGTGCCAGAAGCATATAGACAGAAATTTAGGTCTTATAAAAAATATGATTCACAAACCTATGTTGAATTTGCTAGGAAAAGAAGATCTATTTGATAAATGGCTTACGTCAAAGAAAATAGATCAAAAATTTTGATAATTTAAGACAATTGATGTTATTAGAAGAGTTTAAGCAGTGTGTTCATTTAGACTTAAAACACATTTAGATGACAAAACTGTTGAGACATTACAAGATGCAGCTGTTATTTCCGATAATTACACATAAGAGAAGTTTCAAAGGTCAAAATTTTAATACTTCGAGTGGAAGTTACAAGAATCAAAGCACTGAGCGTACTGATAGCAAGCATGTTGCAAAGACTAAGAGTCAGTCTAGTTATAATATGTCTAGTCCAAAATTTGATACTTTTGAGAAGAAATCACTGACTTGTGCTTATTGTAAAAAGAATGGTCACCTGATGACTGATTGTTTTAGACTCCAGAAGAAGAATGAAAGAGATAATAAGCCCAAGACAGTGCTTGTACGACACCCGTGTTACCAATACGTTGGAATGTCCTGCGAGTC
Source organism: Mytilus coruscus (assembly GCA_017311375.1). NCBI lineage: Eukaryota > Metazoa > Mollusca > Bivalvia > Mytilida > Mytilidae > Mytilus > Mytilus coruscus. Next base: position 11,042,380 of record CM029600.1, on the reverse strand, counting down.
AGGCTTTTAAGTCCAGTTTTGTGATTACATGGAGGATTATAAACCCTTTGTGTCTGATGGGTTTGTTTCTAGGCCCCACCTCAGAATCAAATGATTGTCTCCTTTAATATATATCATGGATCTGATTTTGTTAAAATATATGATAAACAGATCAATACATGGCAAAATCCGTATCGCATGCTGTATCACCACTCGACCAATATCAGCCCTCGGGACCTTCGGCCCTCGGGACTGATATTGGTTTCTCGAGGTGATACAGCATGCGATACGGATTTCATTATTATTATATAATGTCAAAATAGCAACAATCAACATTCAATCTATTTAGGCGTGGATCAGTTTGTGAAAATAAACTGATACAGTTACTGAATTAAATTATATAAATGTCTAAGAATATAACTTAAACACGCTAATTAATACATTAAAAAGTTCTATTAAATTTTAAATAGAAATACGCAATATTTCGCTAAACAAATTAGCTTCATCAGGCGTGTGCATCTCTCAAGGTGAAATCGGATGCATGACAAAAATATTTTTGTAGCTCAAACTACACAGAATTTTAGTAAACTTTTACTAAAATTCTGTGTAGTCTAATAGAACTTTTAATGTATTAATTAGCGTGTTTAAGTTATATTCTTAGACATTTATATAATTTAATTCAGTAACTGTATCAGTTTATTTTCACAAACTGATCACGCCTAAATAGATTGAATGTTGATTGTTGCTATTTTAGACATTATATATTATTCTCGCAGGCAACACGCATTTCACACATTTTGTGTGTAATCCTTTCATATCTATTTCCTGATAAGATTATGGAACAAAGAACTTATTTTAACAAACTACGAAGTTTAACAAAACAGAAAATACAAGTTGAACATCATGTTTCAAACATTAAATCATATATATATAACAACAAAATACCAAAGGGTTGAATATTAAGTTGACACCACAAACACCGGGTGTAAAGTCCTTCAGATTTATGAAACGTTGGGACGAAACTTTATTCAATTGTTCTTTACGGCTTCTCCAACTTTTACTCTCATTTTCTATTTATTCATATAAACAAATCAACTCTGGAATAAATGAAATGCTTTCTAAACCACCAGTGTCATTTACCAACGAAGACATGGATTTAATCAAGAAAAGATTATCCGATATAGAAAGAATAGAAAGTCAAAATTACAAAAGCAAGCAACAAAAGAAATTCACCAGAGATCGTCTTAAAAAGCAAATTTTATGTTTTGATGTAAATCTAATTTCAAAAGAGAGTGATTTTAAAAACCTAGAAAAGACGTTTTAAAAACGGAAACACCCGCGGAGAATAATTTAGTTGTTAATCTGTCGTCAACAGAATTAACCAACTCGAAGAAAAATTGTTAAGTAGAGGTCTAAACTTCTGTCCTATACCAGCCAATATTAACAACCTACAATTGGAGACAGATGTAGATCAATTTGCAAGACGTCTTCGCCTAAAAGAACATTTTATAGGCAACACAAAAAACTTACAGGAAGCCGAAATGAACGATTCGGAATATGAGAGTGATAAAGAGGACAAGTGCATCCCCAGATTTAAAAAGAAAAGCGAATGGAATCCACCAAGAAGTAAAACGATAATTTAGAATCCTTTATATCATCTACCAAACTGAAGTAAAATCATCAGTCAGTGGCAAACGTATACGGAATCTCTCAGAACAAGAAAGCCAAGCCATGAACAATTTAAAAGCCGTGATGATATTGTCATTAAACAAGCAGACAAAGGAAGTGCAGTTGTTGTGATGAACAAAAGTGACTACATTGAAGAAGGAATCGTCAGCTTTCAAACACAAAATTTTACAAACATTTAGAAATTGATCCTACAAAAGAAATAAGCAAACACATTAATGAGGTCCTTTCAGATATGAACAGCAATAAACACATAGATGACGACACGTACGACTATCTACGCCTGATGAAACCTGCACAGCCGGTTGTTTTACTTGCTCCCAAAACTGCATAAAGAAGGGATTCCGGAAGACCCATAGTATCTGCCAATGGCCATCCAACCGAAAAAATATCTGAATTCGTGGATTACCATCTTAGACCACATGTTAGAACAATGCCATCCTACATTCAAGATACAACAGATTATTTGAAAAAATGGATTCATTAAATCCCTACCAAACAACACAATTTTGGTATCGATGGATGTGTCTTCTTTATACACCAATATTCCGAAAATGAAGGAGTAGCCGCTTGTGAAACAGTATGGAACAATCGTAAGGATAAACATCCCCAACAGACTGTCTGGTTCAGTTGCTAAAACTAGTGCTCGAAAACAACAATTTTGTATTCAACGACCAGCACTACTTGCAGATTGACGGTACCAGTATGGGAACCAAAATGGCACCTTCTTTTGCCAACATTTTCATGGGGAGTCTCGAAGAACGCATCCTTTCGAGTGTACCATACAAACCCTTGTCTTGGCTCCGTTATATTGATGACATCGACATCAAATGGAACGAAACTGCAGAACGTCTGCAAGAATTTCTTGATTTCTGTAATAACTGTCATCAATCTATAAAGTTCACATCTGAAGTTTCAAATGAGAAAATTGCGTTTCTCGACACCACCATAACTTTAGAAAACGGAGTCATGACAACCAACCTTCACACCAAAAAACTGATAAACACCAATTTCTCTCCGAAGAGTTGTCACCCAAAACACTGTTCCCGGAGCATCCCGTACAGCCAAGCCATCAGGTTAAAACGGATTTGTTCATCGGAATCAAAACTAAACCACCGTTTGGGACAACTCAGACAGCAACTTAAATCAAGAGGTTATAAGAACAAAATATTTCAGAAGCTTTCGATAAAGCAAAAGAAAAGACCGAACAAACCTACTTGAATACAAAGAGAAGACGGCCCAGACAAATAAAATTCCATTTGTTGTCAGCTTTCATCCTGACCTGACAAATCTTTCATCTATTGTCCACAAACACTGGCGTCTTATTGAAAATGATCCTTCCTTAAAGAGATTTTCCATCACCTCCCGTCATGGCTTACCGTAGACCCAAAATCTCAAAGATATTCTAGTAACATCCAAATTATCTAAACAGGAGATATCGACAATAGGAGGTTATAAACCATGCGGAAGGGGCAATTGTAAGTGCTGCAAAATCGCTAACATCGAAACCCAATTCGTCAGTACAGTCACAAAGAAAAATACAACATATTTATAACATCAAATTGCAAAACGCAAAATTGTATTTATGTTCTAACGTGTGGAACTTGCAAGTTGCAATATGTTGGTGAAACAGAAACATCATTTAACATCCGACTAAATAACCATCGGTCATTTTATACAAAAGAAAGAAACTGTCCAATCACAAGACATCTTTTAAGAGCAAGGCATGATTTTGAAAACGTCACATTTCAAATCATTGAGAAAACCAAAATTGGGATACACAAGGAAGACAAAAGAGAGGATTTTGGATGCACCAGTTACGAACTCTTGAACCTGATGAACTCAATGAGAGAGACGAAAAAGATTTAAAACAAATCTAAATAACAATCTTGAAATCATACAAATTAATTTATAGAAATTCATACAATTTATCGAACATCAATAAATATGTTAAACTTTTACTCCTACTTTATGTAGTTGTAGCTACAAACATATTTTTTATAGAACATCAATAAATATGTTAAACTTTTACTAAAATTCTGTGTAGTTTGAGCTACAAAATATTTTTTGTCATGCATCCGATTTCTCCTTGAGAGATGCACACGCCTGATGAAGCTAATTTGTTTAGCGAAATATTGCGTATTTCTATTTAAAATCTAATAGAACTTTTAATGTATTAATTAGCGTGTTTAAGTTATATTCTTAGACATATATATATATATATATATATAAATGTCAGAATGCAATACAAATGATCAGAATTGGAAAGTAACACAATGACTCAAAAGAATTCTGTAAGATATTAACACCAGAAGAAATTTGCTTCTAATGGATTTCTAATGTGGGAAAAAATGATTTTAGAAAAATTTTAATACTAAATTTAGAAAAAAAATTTTCATGTTCAAATACAATATTACTGATAGAGATTCAAAATATTCAATTGATAGCTTATTGTTATGATATTGTAACTATTATATTTATTTAGTTGGCCTTATTTGTTTTGTGTGGCCTATTATATGTTTTACATTGTGTACAAAATAAAACAAATTGGGTTACAACTATGCAGTTTAGAAATCACTGGAACAATCATTGATACTCATGGAATGATTAGAACTTTCTATTTCACTTACATAACGTTTCCAGAATGATCATAAGAAAAGATGCGTAATTTAAATTTCTAGCGTTGTCTAGAAGTTTCCGTTTGAGTATATATATAAGTATGCAGACCCTTAAGACATGGATAGACATAGATAGACTAGACATCGATAAACATCAACATTCTCAACAGTTGGATTGACACTTTTATTTACTAACAACATCATATTAAATTGTGACCTATTGGACGAAATATTCTGTGGATTCCCGTGAAGATTTCCGGATAAAGAAAAGACAAAAGATTGGACTCATATTTTGACAGTTAAGTTGACATTTCTCTTTGTGTAATACTTCTTGTAAACTAGTGTATAATAAATCTTGATAAATTTTATTATTGATTTGTGTCTTTTGTTGGCTACAATTAAAAGGCGATTTTCTGGCGTAACAGAAATTGGGGGCTCGTCCGGGATAACGTTAATATCTTATTAAAAATTTTTCAGTATTTTTATTAGAACTAGCCAACAAAATTCTGCAATATGGCATTTGATGCCGATAAATTTTGAAAACGCCAGACCTGGAAGGGTTTGATAATTTAAAGAAAGAGGAATTAGTGTTGCTTGCTAAACATCTGAAATTAGACTTTAGAGTATCTATGAGAAAACAAATTATAAAAATTTGGTAATTGACAAATTAGTTGACGCAGAAATTTTAGGTGAAGAGGCTTTTGAACTTAAGGTCGAAAATGTTGACGCTATCAAATTAAAAACACTTGAATTAAAACATAAACTTAAATTAAAAGAACTTGAAATGACGGCAAGGTTAGATATGGAGAAAAAGAAAAAGAAGAAAGGTTAGAGATGGAGAAAAAGAAAAGAAGAAAGGTTAGAAATAGAGAAAAAGAAAAGAAGAAAGGTTAGAAATGGAGAAAAAGGAAAAAGATGAATTTAAATTAAAACAAGATGAATTGAAATTAAAACAGGCAGAACTTGAAATGAGGGAAAGGGTAGAGATTGAGAAAATGAAAATTGAAATGGCAAAAGAAGAAAGCAACACTAAATTCCAATCAAAATCAGAACATTTTAATCTTGATGCAGCAAAAAACATACATTTGGTTCCAAAATTTTGTGAAAAAACAGTCGATAAATTTTTTCCACAGTTTGAGAAAATTGCTCAAAATTTGAAATGGCCGAAGCCTTTTTGGACTACAATGCTGCAAAGTGTTATTGAGGGCAAGGCCGCTGAAATTTACTCAGCACTTTCATCAGAAAATAGTTCTGATTATGACAAGGTTAAAAAAGAGGTTTTGAAAGCTTATGAGCTAGTGCCAGAAGCATATAGACAGAAATTTAGGTCTTATAAAAATATGATTCACAAACCTATGTTGAATTTGCTAGGAAAAGAAGATCTATTTGATAAATGGCTTACGTCAAAGAAAATAGATCAAAATTTTGATAATTTAAGACAATTGATGTTATTAGAAGAGTTTAAGCAGTGTGTTCATTTAGACTTAAAACACGTTTAGATGACAAAACTGTTGAGACATTACAAGATGCAGCTGTTATTTCCGATAATTACACATAAGAGAAGTTTCAAAGGTCAAAATTTTAATACTTCGAGTGGAAGTTACAAGAATCAAAGCACTGAGCGTACTGATAGCAAGCATGTTGCAAAGACTAAGAGTCAGTCTAGTTATAATATGTCTAGTCCAAAATTTGATACTTTTGAGAAGAAATCACTGACTTGTGCTTATTGTAAAAAGAATGGTCACCTGATGACTGATTGTTTTAGACTCCAGAAGAAGAATGAAAGAGATAATAAGCCCAAGACCAGTGCTTGTACGACACCCCGTGTTACCAATACGTTGGAATGTCCTGCGAGTCAGGCTTTTAAGTCCAGTTTTTGTGATTACATGGAGGATTATAAACCCTTTATGTCTGATGGGTTTGTTTCTATTGTCAATAATACTACTCCTCAGCCTATTAAGATTTTACGGGACACTGGAGCTTCTCAGTCTTTATTGTGGTGTGTTGCCTTTGTCCGAGGAGACATCTGTTAGTGCCTCCGTTTTGTTACAAGGTGTGGAGTTAGGTTGTATAGATGTTCCCCTCCATCGTATTTATCTGAAGTCAGATTTAATAACTGGACCAGTTGTTGTGGGTGTTCGTCCTATCTCCCTGTTGAGGGTGTTTCATTATTGCTAGGAAATGATCTAGCTAGGAACAAAGTGGTTGCTGAACCAATTGTTACCAGTGAACCGGTGGTGGATGTTAAATCACCTGAAGATGATGTTGAACTGTATCCAGCTAGTGTCGTTACTAGGGCAATGGCTAGAAAACAACAAAATGGGGATTTGCAAGAAGACCAGTTTGATTACATGGACCTTTCTGACACCTTTCTATCCGACATTGAAGGTCCCGGTAGCTAAGAGAAGGCCGTAATAAGACCACCTAGTATTAGCAAGAATGTAATTATGCCATGGCCAGACGTAAACAGCCATTCATTAGACCGAAGGAAATTTGTAGAAGAACAAAATAAAGACCCTGGGGTTCTTCAGCTCTGCAAGAGGGCTCAACCACAGGAGGAAGCAGACAAAGTGGCCGAATGCTATTACCATCAAGGCGGCATTTTAATGAGAAAGTGGAGGCCCCCTGATGCTACCCCAGAGGAGGAATGGAGAGTGGTATACCAAGTGGTGGTGCCTAAAGTCTATAGGCAAGACATTATTGGTCTTGCCCATGACACCCCCTTGGCTGGACACTTAGGTATAAGGAAGACTTGTCTTAAGATCTTACAGCATTTCTACTGGCCAAGACTAAGAAGTGATGTCGCAGAATACTGCAAATCATGCCATATATGCCAGGTTGTTGGTAAGCCTAACCAGAAAATACCACCAGCACCACTTCTGCCTATTCCAGCCTTTGAAGAACCTTTCAGTCAGTACCCATTGATTGCGTTGGACCTTTACCGAAGACCAAGACCGGAAATGCGTATTTATTGACAATCATGTGTACCTCCACTCGCTTTCCTGAGGCTATTCCGTTAAGGAATATCAAGACACCTACTATTGTCAAAGCTCTGATCAAATTTTTCACGCTAGTAGGACTTCCAATGTCTATACAGTCCGACCAGGGTTCAAATTTCATGTCAGGTTTCTTTCAGCAAGTCGTGTACCAGTTAGGGATTGCTCAGTATAGGTCAAGTGCTTATCATCCAGAATCTCAAGGTGCCTTAGAACGTTTTCATCAAAACTTTAAGAACAAGATTAGAACTTTTGTCTTTAATTTGACAGGGACTGGGATGATGGTGTTCACTTTTACTTTTGCGGTCCGAGAGGCATTTCAAGAATTCCTTGGTTTTAATTCCTTTCAGTTGGTATTTGGTCACACTGTAAGGGGACCTTTAAAATTAATTAAGGAAAAATGGCTTACTGAACACACTGACTTGAATCTTCTAGACTATGTATCTAGATTTAAAGAAAAATTATATACTGCTTGTCAAATTGCTCAGAACAATTTAAAACTGTTCAGAATAAGATGAAAATATGGTATAATAAAGATGCCAGGGACAGATTTTTGAGCCTGGTGATAAGGTACTTGTATTTTGCCAGTCCCTGGACATCCATTACAAGCTAAATATTGTGGTCCTTATACCATAGAGAGTAAAATTAATGATTTGAATTATATTGTAAAAACACCAGGTAAGCGTAAACAAAATAGAGTGTGTCACATTAATATGTTAAAACCATATTTTGAGCGTACTAATGAAGGTGAGAGTAAACAAGTTGCCACTTTAGCCATGGTTAAATTGGAGAACAATCATGACAAACCAGATGTAATTGAACCACCTTTTAGTTCTAAAAGTATGGAAGAGACAGTTAGATTGAAAAATTCAGAAATTTTGTCAAATTTAGATTCAAAACTTGTACATCTGTCTTTTGATCGTAGAGAAAAATTACAAGCTTTGGTATTTTCTTTTAAAAATCTTTTTCCAGTTGTGCCAAACAAAACCACTGCCGTTTGTCATGATGTTGATGTAGGTGATTATTATTGAGCAAGAAATTAAATATATGCTTGACAATGATATTATTGAGCAGTAACAGTAAATGGAGCTCTCCTTGTCTCCTTGTGCCCAAACCAGATAAAACCTTTCGTTTCGTGACTGATTTCAGAAAAGTAAATTCTGTTTCAAAATCTGATTCCTATCCGATTCCAAGGATAGACGACTGCATTGATAACATTGGACAAGCAAATTTGATTTATTGAAAGGTTACTGGCAAGTCCCATTGACACAGAGAGCTCGAGAAATATCAGCTTTTGTCACACCAGATGGCTTATTTCAATATACTGTAATGCCGTTTGGCATGAAAAGTGCTCCAGCTACATTTCAAAGAATGATCATTAATGTTATAAAAGATTTAGACAGTTGTTATGCTTATATTGATGATCTTATTGTATGAAGTGATAGCTGGGAAGAACATTTAACACATTTATATGATATTTTTGATAGATTGTCACAATCAAATTTGACTGTTAATCTTGGTAAAAGTGAATTTTGCCAGGCCACTGTTGATTATTTAGGGCATACAGTTGGCCAAGGTCAAGTGAAACCTATTAAGGCTAAAGTGGACGCAATTACTAAATTTCCTCCTCCTACAAATAAAAAACAAGTTATGAGATATTTAGGAATGATTGGATTTTACAGGAAATTCTGTTCAAATTTTGCTACTGTTGTTCAACCATTGACTCATCTTTTACGGAAAGATTCTAAATTCATCTGGAGTGAAAATTGTCAAAACGCTTTTGAAAATAGCAAATCACTTTTATTTAATAGTCCAGTTCTGATCACTCCAGACTTTGAAAACAATTTAAACTTGCCGTTGATGCAAGCGATGTAGGAGTTGGAGCTGTTTTATATCAGGAAACAGATGATAATGTTGAAAAACATATATCATATTTTTCTAAGAAATTAGATAAACATCAGAAAAATTATTCAACTATTGAAAAAGAGTGTTTTGCACTGTTGTCTGCACTTCAACATTTTGATGTATATTTAAATCCCACTGTCTATCCTATTCTTGTTTATACTGATCATAATCCTCTCACCTTCATACATAAAATAAGAAACAAGAACCAGAGATTGACTAGGTGGAGTTTATTGTTACAGGAAAATGATGTTATTGTAAAACATATTAAAGGTAAAGATAATGTAATAGCAGATGCTTTATCTAGAACTTATTGAAATACTTTGTATATACTATGTATTTTTGTACATATTATTCATGAAAAGTTTATGTTACACTTAAACTTTTTTTAAGGGGGAGGTGTTATGATATTGTAACTATTATATTTATTTAGTTGGCCTTATTTGTTTTGTGTGGCCTATTATATGTTTTTACATTGTGTACAAAATAAAACACATTGTGTTACAACTATGCAGTTTAGAAATTACTGGAACAATCATTAATACTCATGGAATGATTAGAACTTTCTATTTCACTTACATAACGTTTCCAGAATGATCATAACAAAAGATTCGTAATTTAAATTTCTAGCGTTGTCTAGAAGTTTCCGTTTGAAAATATATATAAGTATGCAGACCCTAAAGACATGGATAGACATAGATAGACTTAGACATCGATAGACATCAACATTCTCAACAGTTGGATTGACACTTTTATTTACTAACAACATCATATTAAATTGTGACCTATTGGACGTAATATTCTGTGGATTCCTGTGAAGATTTCCGGATAAAGAAAAGACAAAAGATTGGACTCATATTTTGACAGTTAAGTTGACATTTCTCTTTGTGTAATACTTCTTGTAAACTAGTGTATAATAAATCTTGTTAAATTTTAACATTATTCATTATATACTGCCATGTAATGAACTGTTGATAAAGTAGGACAAAACATGTTTGTAAGCATTGTATGAAAAGAATGAACATTGTGGTCTCTGAATTAATCATACAAAATGAATGCTGACTTCCTGCAGCTGAATATAGTAATTAAACTAATGAAATCCCTTGGCATTGTTAAACATTTTCTAAGCCTAGAAAATTTATTAATAAGGAACAAAATTGAGCAGCAGCATACTTTGATAATTAATTATCTGAAACTTATTTAAAACGGAATAGCTCATTCTAATTTGCCGAGCCCGGAAATTTAGATACGACCTGACCAGGGACAGTGATGTAACAGCACAACATAAGAAGAAACTGTAAAAATCAGTTGCAATTGGCTTAACTCAAAAGATCGGTACAAGGCACAACAACAACTAACATAAAAATAATAAACGCAAAGCACTGAAATAAAAATTTTCACAGTTACTGAAAATTAGTTCAAAGCCAATTATAACTAATAAATGATAAATAAATGATTTCTCGCTGATAAATTGATACGCCAGACGCGCGTTTTGTCTACATGAGACTCATTAAATGCGGTCGAATAAAAAAAAGAGACATATAACAATCTTCACATAATGAAAAAGACAGACAGATAAACAACAGTCCAGAAAACTAAACATTGAGCAACACAAACTTCACAAAATCGGGTGCTTCCGATTTGAAATGTTAAACATCTATCAATCATTGCACAAATAATGTATTCTTCGGAATTTTAGTGAAGATTATTAATATGAATAAAATATAAACATATGAAAAATTATTTGTTTCAAAATATCGTTATTAAGAGCAAAGATGCAATGCTATTGTTTGTCATATTAACGTATACATTTTGTTGTACATATAATGTGTATTAAGCTAATTACTAAATTGCATGTCCATTTAATGGACCGAAAACTACATATCAATGAGGACGTTAAGAAAATAGTGATAGTTTTTATTAACAGAATGGTTTCCCTGTTTACACAAAGTTTATCTGCTTTAAATCTAGACATAATTGATACTGTAAACGTATATTACATTTTCGTTTGTGTGTCGATAGCAGAAAAACGTTAAAGAAAACTTACGCTTTAACGTTGATGATTTGGTACATGTAAAAACGATGGCTAGGGGACAATCAAACTCAAACACTATGTCCATACAAAAAACAAAAAAGACAAACAACAGCGAAAAAACCCTACACATAAAACTAAAGGTTGAGCAACACAAACCCCACAAAACTAAAAACTGAGCAACACAAACCCCACAAAACCAGGGATGAACTCAGGTGCTCTGGAAGGGTAAACAGTTCCAGCTCCATAAGTAACACCCAAAAAAAAAAACACAATTGCAAGCATGTATAATTAATATTGCAGATTTTGTAACAACGCAATTCCAAGGCCGTGATGTTCAGCGTTACCTCACTCAGTTCACGTGTCGTTATGATTTATTGTATATGAGAGTCGCTGTCTTTGGGCTTTTCTAGTCCCAGAATTGTCAGACAGTATTTTTCTATATTCAGATTCTATTTTAATTTATAGCCTATAGCCTAGCTTTGACACTGTCAATATTGTACCCGTATATATAGTCTCTACCGATAAATGTGTTATTAATTACCTTAATAATTTCTCTCTAATTCTGTTTGCATTAAACCATTTCTGACCAGTTTGATAAACCACCCGTTGATTAAATTTGTCTCGTGTAATATCCAGTCATACTCATTCGAATCGTTGAAAAGGACTCACCTTTTTCCATTAAATCATTATAGAAACAGATTCTACCAATTAACACCGTTGACTACAATGTTTATCTTCTCTCAATAGTTAAATTTGCAAATTTTAACTATCTAGAGCGGATACATATCGTTATAAACGAGATGGTGTGGAAGAAAAAATATATAATATACACAGTGATGAAGAGAGGGAGATTTAAACCGAACATACATTTATAAATTTGACATTTTGGTACTTTATACAAGATATTGTTCAAACTCCCTACAGGCAGTTGATCTTGGAACATTTCGCTTCTTTTTTATTGTCCCTTTTAGATGTTTTTCATAAATTTTGTCAAAAAAGCAGCGAGTACAGCAAAAAATTTGTGTATTTAACTTGACTTTTGACTTATCAAATTAAATTTGAGAAAAGAGTTACGTCCTTTGCTTCCATGAAAAAATAGATTAATGATGGAAATTTCCCGAAGAACTAATCTAATCTCTCTATTGGTATAGCTTGCTATGCGGTATGGGTTTTACTCATTGTTGAAGTCTGTGGGTGACCTATAGCTGCTTATTTCTACGTCATTTGGTCACTGGTGGTGAGTTATCTAATTGGCAACCATACCACATCGTCTTATTTTTATAAAGATCAGATTTATAAATAATCGTTGAATGTTAATTATATGTTGGCGTATTCTGACCACTCCTTATGAACGAATTTACAATTATTTCTTAAAGTACTAGTTTATTAAAAATCTAAGGTAAGACATGTGATGATAGAATTAGCTACAATGTATTTGCAAAAATGATGTTTCTAGTTGGTAAAGTGCAGAAATTAAGGTTATCTAAATGTAGTTTGTTTTCTCTTTTTTAAATTGTTCGAGATTCTCTCGGTTTAGCTTTTTCTGCTTCTTTTTAACGAGGGATTATTTCAGTTGCTGCTACACTGAATTTCTACAATCTTTGGAATATTTGGTGGATTGGATTCATGACAGAAAAAAGAGTCTGATTTGTTTATGATTAAGAGAATACTATAAAACAACGTACACTTTTCACTTATTGGCGTTATCATTATTACACTATACCTGGTCATTATTGCTATATAATTTAAAGGTTGTTTTATTCACTAACCTAAGACAAAACAAAGTTCTTCAGTTAACATTTCATTTCATTTAACATTTTTCACTTGTACGACATGAAGCAGGAGCGACAAATGTTTGATCACGAACAAAACATTATGCATTTCAATTGTTATCAGAATGATTTTTCATAAATAAAACACAACACAAAGGACAAAAATATTTCAAACAAATTTGAATGATATAAATTCGTTAGTTGCGAAAATAAAAGCCTTTGTTTGTGTTTTTTAGTGAATATATAACATGTTTTAAGATTGATTAACAGTGCCAAATGGTTATCTTAATGCCAAATCATATGAAATATTTGATTTTGTTTTTATATCGATAGTTCGATGACGCAAAATTGAAATCAAGCATATTAATGAGTTAAAACTTAGTCTCTTGAAATGACATAGCAAATACTCTCTATCGGTAAGTGTTGACGAATTATTTATTGCTTAAGAAACCACTTTGGGAAAGTAGTACTTTTGCACCTACTGTTATTTTTAAAATATATCATTTGCATCATAATTTTATTTTTCTATTGTATCAATTGCGCCAGAATACAGAATTTTTTTCGCCTGTAAGCATATATTCATATTTATTAACCAATGACTTAAAATACATTATAAAATGTCCGTTTAATATAATTCAATATATCTGAGGACAGGTCATTAATACAGGTCTAGACCTTGTTGTAGGGTATGAATGATTTGTTCATTGTTGAAGGCCCTACATCAACTGTCAAGATGAAGAACAGGAATAAAAGCCCTGTTCATTGATAATTTTCTATGTTTTCTATGTATTGTGTGCGGTCCCATGTACATTTACTCCATATCCTTTCATTTTCTACTAATACAGAATTTTAACTTCCGGTAATTGGTTAAAATAGGTTTCAGAAAATGGAAGTAGGTATCGATATTACTCGAAATATATAGATTTCAACAAGTTTGATGTTAAAGTTTTTTTTTTTTTTTTTCCCCTATGTTACAATATTTTCTTCCTTGTTTGTATGCAGTTATGACCCGTAGAAATGGTTAATATCCAACATTGTAAACTGTAAAAGATTATTTCTTACAGGGCGCAATAATTTTTTTTTTTTTTTTTTTTTTGGTTGACAATTTTGAATGTGCAGAGTAACAGCAGAAGGTCCTTTCGATCCATTGAAGATACATGCTAAAGAAGCTCTTGCTCACGTCTCGAGCCAATACAGCTTACCTAGACCCGATACGACTGTAATTGAACATAATATAGGATTAATATGAGAACGCTCATTCAATAACACTCTTATAAAGAGGACTATCCATGTGATTGAGAGTAGGGATATTGTTTTCAAGTCTATTGTTGGTTTTGTGGCTCCTGAATAAAATCATTGAATCATAAAAACAGTGAAAATAACATAGTTCTTCTGATTTGTTTAAACACTTATTGATAAACACCTACATCCACGTCATTTGAACTCTAGTTGATAGTTGTCTCATTGTTAATCATACCACATCTCTTTATTTTTTTTATATTCATGTATGACAAATTGAAATTACAGAGCAGGATAAGCTAACCATTCCGAAACACATCATTACGATCCATGCTTTAATTACAGTTCACGCTGCTCAATCTGAATATTTTTTATTGTCCGCCTCCAGTAAATGCTAACGTGTTTGTAAGTAGTAAGTTGTATGATTTTTTTTTGGTTGTTGTTGTCTATTTTTGATATCCCTTTGCCATGTTTCGCGGTTTGAATTCTCAGTATGTTTATATTTCACTTTTAAACAAATGATTTTTATTCTACTTCTAATCTGGTTTGTACTGGTATCGCATTTCTCATAGTTTGTACTGGTATCGCTTTTCTCACAGTTTGTACTGGTATCGCATTTCTCATAGTTTGTACTGGTACTGCATTTCTCCTAGTTTGTACTGGTGTCGCTGTTCTAGTTTCTACTGGAATCGCATTTCTCTTACTTTGCACTGGTATCGCTGTTTCGTTTAAAATTATGAAGAAAACATAATACTGTATTGAGCATAAACACAATTGGTCTTTGATTTCTTCAGGTTCTTTATTATTTTTTATTTTGGCTCTGTTTCTACATATTTCACACATCTTTTTGGAATTTATATATGCTCTTTAACTTCGCACTTAATTTGATTTTTCAACTATTTTGATTCGATCGCTAATGCTGAGTCTTATGCAGACGAAACGCGTGTTTTGAGAACGAAATTGTAAACCTGGGGTGGTGTTCTCGAAAGTATCCTAAGATTCGTCCTAAGTCATAGATAAGACCAATTTTAGGATGGACTTAGTATCATATTAGGACACTCTTAAGTTGTGTCTCGAAGCTATCTCAGACGCATCTTATGTTAGGACGTCCTAAACATATCCTATGTGCGAAATTTTAAATAGTTAGAGTAATTGTTTGATAACACATTTATTAAAGACGCAACCAATTAACAAAATTGTTTACGAAATTTTATAATTACATGTATTTAATTAAATGCATGATTTCAAATGTTATTATAAAATAATATCAAAAAGGATTGTGATTTAAACTGGAAAATAATTTTTTTTGAAATGAGAATATTGAATTTCGTATCGTAAAAAGACGAAGTTCAAAGTTTAAAATCGGGCACAATTTCTTTATACGAGTTAATAACCGATGGTGCGTTTCATTTCATGTTTATCTTCACGTCAGAAATTGAGAAAAAAGCATGCACAACGTTAGGATGAAGATATGATGATCTTAAGACACACAACTAGGTGTCCTAAAGTTAGGTCGAAAAATGTGATATACTAGTATCCTAAGTTAAGAGAGCTTCGAGAACACGACTTAGGACAAAGACTTGTCATAAGATGGTCTTAGGACACGTCCTAATCCTAAGATAGCTTCGAGAACACCCCCACCCCTGGTATCTTTGATTATCTTTTAGAAACCACTGGGTCGATACCCCTACGTTTCCTCCTATGTGGTGGTACCAATCAAGTAGTCAGTTCACATAAAATATCATTGCTGCCACTTTTTCTAGTTTAATGATTATAAAAAATTGAATCATTCGAAACACTTAGGATTTTCTTCCCCTAATCAAAGATGACCTTAGGGAATTTTTTATTTTCAATATTTTCTTAAACTCAGTACTTGATTTAATATTTTCAACTATTTTGATTTGAGAGCCATTGCCGAGTCTTATGTAGAGGAAACGTGTGTCTGACGAACCAATTATAAGCTTGGTACATTTGCTTCAAGTTTTTGTATTGTTCAGTTTGTTGGATATTCGATAATATTTATTTACAGGAGGTGTTTTATTCATATAGATACTGAGTTTTTTATTTCCGTCATATGTGTCCAATTTATGTAAAGGCAACCCAAGAACAGAATTATTAGCTCCACTCACCTTATCATTATTTATTAAAAAATGACTCTCTTCAAACACATTGTGGACAATACGAATATATTGTATGTCAGCTAATCGGCAATATGATTGGTTTGTTCAAAGTTTAATCTGTTTTATGCAGATATGAATATAAACATGAAAAAATAGAGAGAAAAAAAACCGAATATACTAACTTGTTGAAAGCCCATTTTTCCTAAATTATAATCAAATTTATTAAATTGTGTTCAAAAAGAAGATAATTAATAATAAAAACTAAAACTATATAGATATAAAATATGACGTCATTAAACAATCGACGACGTAATAACATAAACACATTTGGAATGTACGGGATGATGCACGATTTTGAAATGTGATTAACTTGATATAATAAAGATCAATTCCTTCTTTACCGACAGAAACACACACACAATAATTATATTTGCATAATCTTTTGACTTCATCCTATCCGCCTGTATTTAAAAATCGTTTAAAAATGTCACTCATTCAGTTTTCTTCGTCTTTTACGTTTTTATTGATAGTGACTGTGTTTAATTACGAGAACAGCAAATCTTTGCCTTGATCTAGAGCGCTTTGGTCCAAAAAAAAATTACCGTCTGTGTCCTATTAGAGTAGAAAAAAAATCATGGAGACTTGAATGTATGTTAAATTTCTCACGTTTTGGTAGCATGGGCAGAAAGTTATTGTATTAATGGTACTAGCAATTAGGCTTATAAGTTAACGTCACGGGGTGTTAGACACGTGACAATTTTATAGCGGGATTTTTTTTCCCAATGACCACCAAGTTCTTGCCCGCCGCAGACAGGGCATCATTCAAGCTCAATTGGAATAATGAATATATTATACATGTATTTTTTCAAAGCTTGACACGTCCGAGTATTTCTCTTCAGACGACTTGTCTAACGGGGTTCGGACACAGGTTTCCAGTTTACCATAATATTGGCTTTGTTTTTTTTTGTTCCTGGCTGGCGAGGTAGTCCGTGATTGAGTTATTCAGTTTACTTTCAAGTCAGTCATATTTTATTTTTGTCTGTGTTAGGTTCACATTTTTGTGCCTAAATTCATGATTTTGAAATTTTGGACTATTTGTGATTATTGTCTTTTCTGTGATCATATTATATATTTTTAATATATGTAAACAATTAATAAATTCCGTTATCCACTATGCAAGCTGGGATATCGGCAATACGATATACTTGTACTAATTCATACCTTCATAGAGAATACTGAATATAAGCGTATAGTGTATACATTGATTTTACCACGGGTTGCGATATTTTACCCCTTGCTATCACTCGTGATAAAATATTTTGGCATTAAGGACCAACCCGTGGTAGCATATATATAAACTCAAGCCCAATGGATTAATTTAGCGCATTGTTTGTTTACTTGCAAAAAGCGACAACGTTACGTTTAAAATGCTTTTACACCCGTAATTTCATTAATAAAAAAAGTGGTTGGGGTTATATATTGTACATTTGAATAATTGATAGAAAAATGAAACGACAAATTATTATCATATAATATATATTAACAACTATTGCAATCAAATGAATAGTATGAACTATTAATACCTTGAAATCGACAACTTCTCCAATACGACGAACAATTGATTTCAAGTGAGGTTTTACTGCTTTCATAACTCTAAACAAACTCTGCCGAAGATTTAATTTTCAGATTCAAAATATACAGTTATAAAATATCTAATTTCAAAGAGTTAAAGATAAAAGAATTCAATGTTGTTGTTTGAAAATAAATACGAAACAGGGTGGATCCAGAGCTCAAAGGTCAAACAAAAATAGGAACAGGGAAGATGTTGAGAGACAGTAGGAGCAAATGACCTTTAGAACTGATAATAAGTGACAATAACATGTTCAGCAAGAAGCGCTTCCGCTCCATTCATGTAAAATGTGATCGTCACTTTATTAAATTTCGCTTAAATTTCTAAAACACCGCATTCAGTGCTATCATATGTCCGGTTGCTAACATTTTCGTATCATGATTAAAAATTAATAAAAGGTATTGACATCGCAATTGTAAAGGGAGTTATCGTAGGGAAATTTGTGTCTAAAAGATGAAAATAACCTTTAAGTTGAAATATAAAGGTTACATATAAATGTATTCATGGTGGTAGTTACCAATGCAGTGAAAGTTGGAGAACTAGAAAAATATATCACAACCTTCCTTGAGATGGTTGACGTCATGTTGGCAAGTTAAAAAAAAATTATATCAATATCTGCATTCATAAAGTCGGAATATAATTGTAAGCTGTGGAAAATGTCTAATGTTTTGAGAGTTTTAAATAAGTTCAGATAAATGCAGCGGATTAAGTTTGAAGGTAAAGTGACTGCTATTTATGTATTCTTATTTATTCAATAATATTTAATTTGCATATCTTTATCGCAGATTTTGTTTGTTCTTTTTGTTGTATTTTTTTTTTTAATATTTTTTATTTGGGGGAGGGGTATATAGTTTGTACTGTATGTATATTTTTTTATCGTGGGAATATTACTAGGACATCTTAGTTGTCTGTCTGTCATTTTCATACTTATTGCCAATGCATGATATTTACATATTATTTTTCATACGAAAAACGTCTCGTGGTAGAGTGTTTGCCTCGAGTGCGGGAGGTCGTGGGTTCGAACCCCGGCCGAGTCAAACCTAGGACTTTAAAATGTCCGCTAAGCACGCGGCATTAAGGAGTAAGAGCAAAGACTGCTCGGCTAGGAGTCAGAATAATGTGTCCGGGTAAGGTGACATGTCTTCCTGTTGACTATTACTTTGTGAACAAGAATGTTAAAAACCCGGCTCAGTGTGTCGGTCTAGTACATAGCAGGGTTATTATTCATATTACATTAACATGTTCTCGTCCGGAATATGCAAATTGATTGGCCGCTGGACGATAAGCAGCCACCAATCATCAGTATCATAATACGATTTACTACCAAAGGAAGGTCGGTGGTTCTCTCCGGGCACCCCGACTCCATCCACCAATACAAAGTGTTGAAAGTGGCGTTAAACATCAATCAATCATGCAATCATACAATTTGCAGCTTTAAAAAACAGTTCTAAAGCACTAGGGAATTCCATAACTACTTTGGAGGGATCTCAAAGGCCGAACAAAAAGGTCACAGGGAGGCAGTAGGTGGACTACAAATGAACTTTAGAACTGAAAGCATGCGATAGTTTCAGCAAGACAAACTGGGTCCTGTTTTATTGGAGCGGCCTTAGGACAAGGACTTGTCCATCGTAGCTGAAAAATGTCATCGTAAATATCCTAGTTTATTCCTAAGAATTGTCTTAGGACAGATTCATGGACAGCTCCGATAAGCAGGTCCTAATCTTTTATAGCTTACTATACGGTATGGGTTTTGTTGACTATTGAATGTTTTAGTTGACCTATAGTTGCTTATAGCTACGTCATATGGTTCATAGATGGATTGTGATACCATATGTTAAAGTTATAGTGATAACACTTATATGTATATAGCCACGCCTTACTCATTAACATATTCGATCCACTCTAAGCGTACAGTGGGTGATATCTTGAAATTATTTCCCCTTTATCTTTTATCGGCTAGGGGAATACTTTAGGCTTATAACACAATACTTTTGATTGGTTGTAGCTGGAATCATATTATTTAAGGTTTTTCTTGATATTTCTTTAGTAGCTATACAACAAGATATTTAAGTTTTTTCGATACGTAATATTTTATGACATATTGTCCTTCAATTTCAGCAACAATAAAACCCAAAATGTTTAAGAAAAACATCATTAACAATACCAACAATATGTTGGAAGAATACAAATAAATTCATTATCGTTTTTTTTTTTCTCTCTCTCTCATCACTATAAATTAAACACTTTATAGTACTTTCTTTTAAAAAAGATACCTGACCCATTCAGATGTGAGTATAGAGTTTAAAACAAACCTAGGTTATAATCTGTAATGAATAAAAAACTTGAAACAGTTTAGAACCATGAAGAAATGTCAATTACGACTATATGTCAAGCACAACTTTAACAATTAGAGCTACAATCTATTTCGGTGTGTATATCGGTGACGGACAGAAGCCAAAGGGAGATGATCTATATAATACAGCTTTTGTCAAGTCATTATAAATTTGCAATATATGTATTTTGTCAAGTCATTAAATTTGCAATATATGTATTTTGACATTCTTTATTTCAAATTTAATAATTTGTACTCTTTGAAATTATTATTACGCATTGGAAGTTTTATAGACTGCACTTGCAAACTTATACAAAAAAGGCGATAAGATATATGTATATCACTCGAGCTATTAATAGCCTAATTGACCTGGTAGATCTAATGAACCTGACAGTGATATTTACCTACTCATGTATTAAAGGCTAAGCCTACAAAATCCAAACAGTTTGACAGTGGCGATAATGACGCCTTCTTTACCTGAATTAATTTTTAGTTATCTGAATAATTTCATTTTTAAATTTGATTTTAGGTCCGTAATATTTTCTTTTTGTTGTAGCATATATCTTTTTTGTTGGTTTTTGTTCAATTTCATTCAATCAGAATAAAGATTTGTGACAACATGCATGCCGTTACCATTGTTAAGCGTCCTTCGAAAATAGGTCACAAACCGAAATTATTACTGACTACGTCAGTAATAATAAAAAAATCGGATTTACCAACTTTTGAATCGCAAATAGGTTGCTATCATTTTGATAAGAAGAAAACATAATGATTATTTGTTTTTGATGATTACTTAGTAATATAGAAATGGTCTTATATTCTTGTTCTGTTTATTTTTCAGACAAATGGATTCCACTTTCTATGATGAGTACAATATTACACAGATTTTATTGGAAATTCTTAGGCAAAATCAAAACATATCAAATGAAGCTTTACTTGAGCATGCCCAAGTACTTCTCAAACAACTCACGTTTGATCGAGAACTTTCATCTTACACAGAATTTAGGCTTCACAAAGCAATGTTACTCTACGTGCCACCTGTACTATTGGTGTTAGGAGTGATCGGAAATGTTTTATCATTCTTTATTTTACGACATAAAACAATGACAAGACAGTCAACAACTTTATTCCTGGCAGTTCTTTCGATAGCAGATTCATTGGTTCTATTTATAGGACTTTTCCGGAAGTGGATTGGGGAAATAACTGGCCTTGACATTCAGCATGAGTCGATGTTTTTATGCAAGACAATAACAGTATTGGCATACAGCGTTAGTCACTATTCTGTTTGGCTGATTGTTGCAGTGACTATAGAACGATTTATCGTTGTGTGTAGACCTCTTCAAGCTTCTAGATATTGTAAACAAAAGAGAGCAAGAAAAGTGGTGCTTGTCATGATTTTCATTTTTCTAGCTATTAATGCTCATTTGTTTTGGACAGTCGAACTAACGGAACAAAATCTCAACAGAAAAACAGTACTCAGGTGTGATGCTGGACCAAACTTTGTTGAGTTCATTGACCGGATTTGGCCATGGATCGATCTAGTTTTGTATTCATTGTTCCCTTTAGTTATATTGTTATTTTTTAACACACATATAATAAGACAGGTTGTGAGAGCGACAGCAGGAAGAGATATTTTACAAAACGGCCCATTAATGAAAGTAGATTCGCGTAGGAATACAAAAGATGCAAATCTCAAACTGACAATTATGTTATTAACAATATCATTCACATTTCTTGCAACAACAGTACCAATGAATGTTGTTATGATCGCTTCAGTGGTCTGGAGAAATGAAATGGATAATCCAAAGCAATTTGCCAAATTAGTACTGATTCGAACAATATCTGAATTACTGATGTATCTCAATCATTCAATCAATTTCTTTTTATATTGTGCAACAGGACAGAAATTTAGAAACATTGTGTTAAGAATGATTTGTGGTCGATCGACGTCAAACATATCTAACTTTTCTGATCATAGTCAGCATCTCTATTGTTCTCGAGCTAACAACAACTGTAATGGTCACAAGAGTGAGAATGAAACGGCTCTATAAAACATATGTGATATTCCCGTTGTTCTGCGCAGGGTAACTTTAATATTTTTATTAATATTTCATTCCTTGATATTGTTGTTGTTTATTAAATTATTTTTATTTATCTATTTATTTTCATTTATCTATTTATTTTCATATTGATATGGTTCCGTTAGTGGTCTATCAGTACGTAGAAGTTATCCTATTCAGAAATTAATGTATCGACTGTTCATAAGATAATATAAGACACTCAAAAATCGATTTATAAACCGAAGCTTAACATACAAATAGTAAAAGCAAGAATATCAAATTACGGTCGATAAGACTGAAAGAACAAGTCTTTAGATCCGTCGCTTTGTGATTAAGCGTGGACTGCGGACTAATGGAAGGAACGCCGTAAGATGGCGATGAAACATTACTGTTGTTTACCTTAAACCCGCTGGGTAACTGTAATCCCTACCAGAACATGAATCACTTATAAAACAAGCCGAACGTCAAATTTAGCAAAAATAATCCATTACCCCTGATGTAAAAGTAATTAAATCAAAATGATGGTATAGTGCGACCAGCTACACAAGATGACTTAAAAGCAAATGGTAAGAAAGCTGTAGGTCAAAGGTTTGAAGAGTGTCATTATGCTACAATAAGCCAAAATGGGTTCATAACTCCAGCAAAAATAGACAAATATCTAACTTAGTACGTTCAACAACACAAAATGACAAACAATCCTACTGCGTAAGAAGATTTCGTAGATATGGCTCACATAAGGTGCCATTAAGCAAAAATAGTCAGTATTCCATAAGTCCAGCAAATATTGTTTAACAAAAATGGCGGTATAGAATGGTCAGCTACATATAATAACAACGTATGAAAACATTCGGACATATAGTCTCAGAGAAGTTGCGTTTACTAGGTTTCATTACCGTACAATAGAACACATTGGTCAAAGTCCTATTATTCCCGCAAAGTTAGTCAAATCTAAACGACATTTAAAATGTGGACACCTATACATATGACGATAAACATTCCTATGAAATATACAAAGCATTTGTGTCAATAGTCTCAAAGAAGTTGAGTTCAAAAGGTATTGTCATGCTACGATATGCCCACAATTGTTAAAGTCGTATAACTTTCGCAAAGCTTGTTAAATCAAATTTGTGATATAGTAGGGCCAACTATAAATAATGAAAAACAATTTCAATAAGTTTAAAAGATTTCAAACATATTTTCATTAGGAATAGCGTTCATGCAGAGCCATTATACAAACAACAGGTCAAAATGGTTAAAGTCAACTCCAACAAAAAGTGTCAAATCAAAAAAGGTAATATGATAATAAGCAATTCTACAAGTATGATTTCTTACGGAAAAACGGTCTCTACATACTGTCTGTGTTTTTTCGGAGATCTTTAGTCGATTGAAGTTGTTAGAGAATCTTGCACACGTTTTTTTTTTTCTTTCTTCAATAATAATATCATGTTTGTGTGTGCAGGTGGCTGAAACTTGATGCATTGTGCAATGCATCACATTGTTCTGTAATGAAACATAGCCAAAAACATCTGTCAAACATAAACAAAACCAGATTCAAGATATATCTATCTGTAATACGATATACTAAATGTACATGTAAAAGCAATCGATGGTATTTTTTAATTTAAATTCAGTTATAACTAAAAGAATTTAAAAACATACCATAATCGAATAAATAGATAATGGAAAGTCTGATAAGACAAGACTTGGGAGATTCAAACACAATGATATATATACTGGCAAACAATGATGAGAACGATACTTAATAGAGCTTTCGGACAAAAATTAATGTCATAAGAATCAAAACTAGAAACAGCATTACTTATTTTCATTGTAAAGCGAACAATTTTAAGGAAAAAAACAAATATATAAAAGGGATAATACTAATCTTAGGCGTAAATCGTTTAACTGACAATACGACGTTTAAAAGGAAAAACCAAAAAGCCAAGTTTTTACCTTTTGGGTTTTATCCACTTTTAAAACGTTTTATTTTTATTTTTGTTTGTGCTGTTTTTCTACTTTCGTCTATTACCAAATATTCCAACATATAATGAAACTCGTCACCAATATCATATATAGAACAAATACGATTTTCTCTTAATAGTATGCCATCTTCCAATTTCAATAGAAATTATAGCGTTTAATGTTAGAATCTATAAAAGGAAAATGTAAACCATTATAGGTCAAAGTACGGTCTTCAACACGGAGCCTAGGCTCACACCGAACAGTAAGCTATAAAGGGCCCCAAAATTGTAAAACCATTCAAACGGGAAAACCAACGGTTAATCTATATAAAACGAGAAACGAGAAACACTTATGAACCACATCAACAAACGACAACTATTGAACATCTAGATTATTGAAGTAGTTTTCAAGATTTAGACTGTGTTTTTAATAAAATTTAATAAACTATAATTTAGAGCTGCCTTTTACATTTCAAAATAAATTCAACTGCTGTGAAAGGGAAAAAAACTAAACGCTTAGGCGTAAATGATAAATTGCAGGATAAAAACACAGCTTACATTGTTGACAAGTATCATGTTTATTTGTACTCGCTACGAAACAGAAGAAAAGCGTTTCTTCCTGCTTCAAAAGCTCGTACAAATAAAATTTATATTTTTCTACAATGTACGAATATCGTATATATCTAGACAAATATTAGTTAAAGAGGAATAATATTTTTTCAGTTGACCCATCTTGGATAATAAAGGCGGTTTATTAAAAATAAATCCCCTTGGCCTATAGTTTACACATGCTTGGTTTTGATTATGTATTGCATTATAGTTGGTTTCATTTCATCATTAAAGACCAACTTTTAACTATGATCACATATTACATTATAATCTAAAATATTTTGAAGTTTATAGACATATTTTGATTTATAAAATCCTTCACAGGTGGATGCCACAATAACGTCAGGTCGGAATACTGACGTTCAATTATTAGCCCGTGATAGGAGAGTGGCAAGCTTTGTCTTTATGTTAGTTGGTTTGTGCTTC
Source organism: Mytilus coruscus (assembly GCA_017311375.1). NCBI lineage: Eukaryota > Metazoa > Mollusca > Bivalvia > Mytilida > Mytilidae > Mytilus > Mytilus coruscus. The sequence goes on along the minus strand of CM029600.1, from coordinate 11,017,015 downwards.
GTGCCATTCTGATGAGTCAATCCATTACCAACTGGTTTTACAGTGTGTTCCTCTTATATTGTACTGTTATACCACTGTCCCAGGTTAGGGGATGGTTGTTCCCTATTAAACATGTTTAACCCTGTCACATTCTATATGAATCTTTCTAAAGTCAGGAGCCTGTAATTTGTTGATTGTCTTTAGTTGCTGTTTGTCATATTTGTTTTTCGTTTATTGTTTTGTCATAAATCAGGTCGTTGGTTTTCTGTTCTTATGATTTTATTCACATTTTTCATGTAGCTGACAATACGGTGGTGGTTTTGCTCATTGTTTAAGACCTTACGGTGACCTATAGTTGTTTAAAACCGCTTCAATTGGACTCTGTCGGATAGTTGTCTCATTGGCAATCATATCACATCTCCTTACCAAATATTCTTGTACGAAAATGAACTTTTACAACAATTCTTTTCGTGGTTCTATCTGTGACCTGTTGCAAATCAAAACAGATATAGGAAGATGTGGTGTGAGTGCCAATGAGTCAACTCTCCATCAAATAACAATTTATAAAAGTAAACCATTATAGGTCAATGTACGGCCTTCAACACGGAGCCTTGGCTCACACCAAACAACAAGCTATAAAGGGCCCCAAAATTACTAGTGTAAAACCATTCAAACGGGAAAACCAACGGTCTAGTCTGTATACACCACCTAGCTTACCCTCTTGTTTCAATTCATCCCTATCCCGACCAGCTGGCTTTGTAGAACCTACTATAATGATTTATTGTCTTATTTATTCTCGCTTTGACTATCTATGAAACATTTGCTATTCTACATTAAACAAACAAGTTTTATGAAACACTGAATCCTTCTCCTGTCTAAGAATCTATATAAAAAAGAGGTCTGATACGATATTGCCAATAAAACAAATATCCACCTAGTTCTTATGGCGAGGATGTAAAACATTTACATCATTTATTAAAAATACATATGGAAGTGAGTATCTTATTATCATCATTCTATGTGACTATGAAAGTTCTTAAGAGTTTACTTAATGCAAAAAATGAGATACTAGTGGATTAATAATAGGCTTACTAAAGATGTCCTAGTTTTTGAAAGGGAAAAAAACATGTGAAAATGAATAATTCGTCAGCGAAAAATTCTCATGCAACAAATTTCGTCGAAGAACTGAATTATTTTCAGGGAAATGTAGACTTGCGTTATTGAAAAACTATGTTTTCATTGACAGATTGTCTATGAAAGTTCGTGAAAATGAATATGAACTATGAGGTTTGGTTGAATATCCACTTTTATGCATCATATGTATAAATATTTTTTGCTTGGCGTCATCCGCCTCTTCGTAAACTTTTTTTTTTCAAAAACCTTCCCTAATATATATGTTTATTTTTTATGAAGTAAGAATCTTGCAATCTGATTCGTTAATTACTCGGGTGTATATAACACCCACCCCAGTTCACCACTTCAAAACATTCTCCATTTTTTTCAAAAAAATACGCAAAAATTAAAAAAATATATATAAAATTTTGGCGAAATTGAAGAAACAAATTTGTTTGCCAAAATTAGATTAAAAAATTAAAAAAAAAATGGAAATTTTTTTTTTCTCCAAAACAAAGTGTTTTTTTTTTTGTTTGTTTTTTTTTTTTTTCAAAATTCCCTAAAATATAAAAAAAAAGATAAATAAAAAAGGTAATATTTGACAAGGCGCAGCAAAATCGGTGTTGAAAAACTTTGCTGTGTGTTTGTTTATTCTGCATTGGCTAGAGGTATAGGGGAGGGTTGAGATCTCACAAAACATGTTTAACTCCACCGCATTTTTGCGCCTGTCCCCAGTCAGGAACCTCTGTCCTTTGTTAGTCTTGTATGTTTTTTTTTTTTTAATTTTGGTTCATTTATATGTTTCGGAGTTTAGTGTGACGTCCATTTTCTCTGAACCAGTATACATTTTTGTTTAGGGGCCAGCTCCGGGTGCGGGATTTACTCGCTGTGTTGAAGACCCATTGGTGGCCTTGAGCTGTTTTCTGCTCTTTGGTCGAGTAGTTGTCTCTTTGACACATTCCCCGTTACCATTCTCAATTTATTGTAGTGGAAGTTCTTCTTAAGAATTTGTCATTTTACACCCCATTATAAAATTGAGTAAAGGAACGCTACATAAGAAATAAATTCGTTATATGGGTATAATCAGGGGTGTACGGAGTTTTACACCGGTGTTGAAAATATATACACCCTTCGGGTGCGCCTCAGGGTGTTTAATTTTCCACACCGGTGTAAAATTATGTACACCCTTGATTCACCAAGATAACTTATATAACTGGACTACTTGGAAATTATCATCCTGAAATATTATAGTCGGTGATGTCGACCGTCAATTTGCTATTTATAACACCCAGTCTACCATAAAACCATGCAAAACAGTCCACAAGGGGGTAATCAGATTTAATTGAAACTTAATGTGATTAAACAACATTATGAAAGAAGTCCATAAAACAAATATTTCATCTGGTTCCCATGCATTTCAGTTAGCAGATACTATAAAGTACCGGGAACCAGTTTCCCCATGGTGGAGGCAGTATTTTTCTATGAAAATGACCAATTTCAACACCCTGAAACTTATGAATGCAGAAAACAACGAGATAAAGAATGATGATTTATTGAATAATCAAGTGTTGAAGCTTTAGTAACTCATCAGTACTTAAATTTACAAGAAACAGTTTGTGGATTATTCGAAGGGAGATAATCCAGTAAAAAAGTATTTTCAGAAAATCATAAAAAGTACATATTTTTAAAACTATCCAGCCCTTGGTCCATTAAAAATATAAAGATAACTCCCTATGTGTTATTAATTGGAATACTTAATTATGCATTTTAGTTAGTAAACTTGCTGGGGTCTCATTGTAGTACATTCTTGAATTATACTCGAAAAATGCCTAAATTTACATTTTCTATCAATAAATCAAAGAATTTAAAATAGTATTCTGTAGATAATTTTGGAAATGTAAGTGTTTCTTTTTCAAAAGCACTATAATATTTAACAAAATATGTCAAAGTAACAATAACCATAGTTCAATTACAATTTATGATGCCATGAATATTGAATTTCTATGGTACAAAGGGAGATAATCAGTAAAAATGCATTTTTAAAAATCTTAAAATCACATTTTTTTAAACTTTCCAGCTCTCGGTCCATTAAAAATATAAACATATCTCTATTTGGTTATTTTAAGCGACAGAGTTAATAACGCATTTTAGCATATACGATTGGTGGGCTCTTGTTTTAGTACTATTTAGAATTCTCCTTGCATAATAACAAAATTTACAATTTCTCTTACAGAATCAATGAAATTTAAATATCAATCTGTAGAAAATTTTGGAAATGTATATATAAATTTTACTTTCTTTAAAGCATTATTATACTTTACAATGTAAGTTAAACTAATAAAGATAAAGATAATACAATTACAATAAATTGATGCCATAAATATTGATTTTCTATTGTACAAAGGGAGATAATTCATTAAAAAATACATTTTCTTAAATCTTTAAGAAAAAATCTATTTTTTCTTCAAGTTAATCATTCTGCTCTTGATACATCATAAGTGTTTCGATATTTCCTTTCTTTTCATAAAGTAAAATATAAAACAAAGCATACCAAGGTGTAATAAGAGAATGTTTAGACCAAAAAGCTGAATGTGATTTTTTTCTATGATTCTGTTGAAAAATGTCAAAATTTGCAATTTCTGAAAAAAATTTAAAATATCAATCTGTATATCCATGTAGTTTTAAAGTGTATTTTTTAAAAAGAGCAATAATCTAACAAGGTGTAGATACCTAACAAATTACAGTCACCATAACATTAATTTTTATATAACCAAGGGGATAATACAAAGAAATCTAACTATAAAAACAGGATTCTAAACTAATTTGTGCTGTCATATTTTTACTAAGAGTTAACTCGTCAAAATTAAACTCATCTCATGTATTTAAATGTTTCTTTCTATGAAATAAGTATAAATCTATTTTTTTTTTTTAAAGTTTCTTCTTGCTTTTTAAAGTTTCTATCTATAGATTGTAGTTTTCAAGATACTAGGCAAAAATAAAAAAAAAATCAATTACTGTTAAAAATCTTCATTAATTGAATATTTATTTTCATTTTACGTATTTTACTGATAAATGGACTTACTTCTTTTTACAGACAACAAGTAGTTACAGTCTGGGGTTAAAATTGTTACACATCAATTACCATAGCAGTTTTCAAGATAATAGACAAAACTTGCATTTTACCCCGTAAGTTCTAATTTTATTCGTGTCGGCCATGTTGGTTGGAAAAAAAGGGGGGTGGTCATCGCACACAATTTCTAAAACTCGATACCCCCAATGGTGATTGTGGCCAAGTTTGATTAAATTTAGCCCAACTATTTCAGAGGAGAAGATTTTTGTAAAGTTAACGGACGACCACAACGGACGATTGACCCCAATTGATGGAAAAAGCTCAGACTGGCCCTTTGTTCTTAAATTGTACTTTGAAAATAATTTCAGAGACTGTATTTTTACAGTAGGGCAATCTATTCCATTAGATAAAAAGCTGATGTTTACAAAAATAATTAAACATGAATCTTAGACTGTCAAAATGTAGTCAAACTTAGAATTCAACTGCCAGACTTGAATGTACAGTTCATGCTGGATCCAAGGACCAAACACTCAAGAAAATCATTTTACGTTAAAATGTCCTCAACTGATCTTGAGTTCAATATATTCAATATTTGACAGTAGTACTTCATTGAAGTCTGAATCATGTACTACATCTGCCTCATCAATTGTTTCCATTTTATTAGAATTGACCGCCAATTTGTTTGTTTTCTTTAGGGTAAAGTTTCCAAATAAGCTTCTGATCTAATTTGATGATAACCCTCTTTTGGTGAACATTTTATATGGAGTTGTTTTTTAAGGCGATCGCAAATGCCTTCATAATGAGGTCTTTTCTCCTTTCTAAAAAAGCATACAATATAGAAATAAGAAGATGTAGTATTATAATAAGTTCTCTTTCAGTTTTGGCGAAATTTTACAACTTTCTTGGGCCTTTTCAAAACCTAGCCTTTATTTATCACATCTTCATGGTTTTCTTAGTTTATTTGGGAAATCTAACAAGCTGACTTTTACATGTACTATGTATGGCTAAACTTTTTGATCGAAACCTTCAAAATATATTTCTGTAAATTCAAAAATTATTGCACTATGAATAACACAACAGATTTTCAATGTCACCCGCCTACTAAATTTTTGAACAGGGCTCATTTTCAAACTTGACCGGTTGTTTGTAGAAAGCTACTTCATAAATTTTATCCAAATTAGATAATGATTAATTATGCTAGAAAGTTTACAATCCGGACCGATGCTAGGACGGACAAGAGAACGAACCACATTTATATATTCCCGGCCGCAATGTGATGCTGAGGGGACTAACAGAACAGATATGGGGTATATGTCAAGGAGACAACATTTCATCTCAGAAGTAAACTAACCAAAAATGTACACTCAGAGGTCGCCACACGATCTGCAACAAACTGGGAAACCCCACAACATGTAGTAACCCTATATGGCCCAGACTGTGACATGACCTTAGTTGCATTTTTATTTTTTGTACAATATAATTTAAATTTTCTTTAATTAGTCTCACATTTCTGACGGTCACCATGAATACGCGATAATATTATTACACACAATAAGTTCTGAATTCACAGTATTTCAAATTTTTCTGCATAAAGTCCGAATTCTACCAAATTGTCTTTGAATTTAATTAAAATTAGGTAGAACCGTTTTTGTGAATTAAAACTAATGTCTCCCCTGTAGAAGTCACTCTGGTAAAACAGATTGTCATTGCAAGTAAGAATATATGGTTAATGCGTGGAAATATGCACTATTTTCAATATATTTACCAATTTATGAAATGAGGGGTAGGGCATGAGGGACAAATTATATGTTACACTTAATTGGTCTAGTCATGATATATTTATTAGAGTATATTGCTTAGGGGTGGGTATCTGAACTGTGTATATAAGTGGCACCACGAACCACAGCAAAAAACATATATGGTGTACTCAAAGGTGTTGTCTTGCTGATTGAGAATATATATATGATTTAGAGGTAGGGATATGACCATATTTCAAGCTATTTTACCATCAATGGTATGTAGGGGACAGGGAGGGATATGAACATATTTTACCATCAATGGTATGTAGGGGTAGGGCATGTTCTCCGTGATGAACTAGAAAGGCAATTCAGATTAAATATGGGTTAAGGATGGGGTTCTGCCCCCTGTTTAGATAAATCTAAATAACAGCATTATTATATGAGGAGGCGGGGTATGACCCCCAGGGACAAACACTTACCTGCACTGCAAAGGTCTTGCACGTTTTGTGGCACTAACTACCACTTCATTTTAACTGTTGTGGATAGTTGTCTCATAAGCAACCAGTCCACATCTCTTCATTTTCATATTGACATGGCAAGAAAGAATATGTTTTGTTTTCGGGTGACATATAAAATAAAATATTTGACCTTGACTTTTTATTTGACCTTGAAGGTCAAAGATCAAGGTCATCATCCATGGTACGCGACACATCATATTGAGGTGCTGCACTTGTGTGTCAAGTATTTAAAGACTTTGTCAAGGGAGAGGAAAAGGTGCGCTCCAGATAAGAAAATGTAAAAAAATCAAGTATATTGACCTTGAGGTCAAAGGTCAAGGTCATTTGACAGGTTTAATTTTATGAGATACACTGTCTTATTGTAATACACCTTTATGCCAAATATCTTAAGCCAGTGTCAAAAGATGAATAAGTTTTCATGATTAAATACACGGATTATTGTGAAGAATACGTCAAAATTACACATTTATATTCCGTTGCAATGGTACCGGTGCAGGAGACCCAAGCTCAAAAATCATAAAACTTGTAGTTCACATGTAAACCTTTATAGAAATATTTAAAACATTAAAAAAATCGTAGTACTTTAAAAGATTTCATGTCTTTTTGTTGATCTTTTTAGGAAGTATCAAAAAAATGTCCAAAATGCCCTTTTTAGACCGGTCAGCCCCAAAATATAGCTATACTCAAGCAAAAATATTTTGTCATGTTTCGAAGGACGAATGATGCTTGTTATGAAAATCAATTCAAATATCAGCTAAACATAACCATATCTAGCATATTCAGAGTAACAAAATTGTGACATTTTTGTGGAAATTTTGGGAAATTAAACCTTTTCCAATAGATGGCGCTGCAAAATCTAAAAATAGCCTAAAATCAAATTTTTAAAGTTAGAATTTTTTTCTCTTGACTATCATAACATATGTGCAAAATTTCATTACATTTGGTTGACAAGTCATGTGGACCCAATTATAAGCATTTTGCATGGTTCTATCAAAGACTGGGGGATAAATAAAACATATAAAACGTGGAAAAAACAATGTATTTTATTGCTATCGCTTAAAAAATTAAGCTTGTGTTTCGTATTTAATATGATTGATAATTTTGTAGTTTAAGTTTAAATATCAGATAATTAGTTTTCCAAATCTACCTTATTTCTATTTATCGAACACTGACTCCTATAATTTATTTGAGGAAAATATTCCTGCCTCCCAAGTTTTGCCGGTTCTCCGCTAAATGTTACCAATGTACTGTTGTTGTGATAGACAGGTGATTTCATATACCGTGTATGATCTACTCTTTATTGTGAAGCATCTTTATGTGGATGGCAAAATATCATATTTATAAAGTAAATTAATGTTTTTTGTCTGTACTTTTCAAATCGTGGTCTATCTTTTTATATGAGGGATAATCTTAATTTATCAAACATGTCGTCTGCGAATGATAAGTATACCACAAGTAAAAATGCATTTATTATGGAGCTACCATTTGATTTTTATGGGGGAGGGGATGGTGGCTAGGATGAAATTTGAAAAAAAAAAAGCAGGATTCTAAACTAATTTGTGCTGTCATATTTTTACTAAGAGTTAACTCGTCAAAATTAAACTCATCTCATGTATTTAAATGTTTCTTTCTATGAAATAAGTATAAATCTATTTTTTTCTTGCTTTTAAAGTTTCTATCTATAGATTGTAGTTTCAAGATACTAGGCAAAAATCAAAAAAAAAAATGTTAAAAATCTTCATTAATTGAATATTTATTTTCATTTTACGTATTTTACTGATAAATGGACTTAGTTCTTTTTACAGACAACAAGTAGTTACAGTCTGGGGTTAAAATTTGTTACACATCAATTACTTTGGCGAACCTTCATACAATTTAGAAAACTTTGGCAGAAGCTTTTTTATTATTAAGAGATAATGTCGGAAGCAAACTTTTGAAAATATATTTTTTTCATTTCAGTATTTTTCTGAAAGACATAGTTTTTAACAGTTTACATTTACAGACAATCTGGGATTGATTTTTTTGACATGATAAATTTGTAAACCTTCATAGATTGTTATGAAACTTGGACAGACGCTAATCTTCAAGACCAAGAAATAGCATCTAAAATATTTTTTTAATTCTGTATTTACTGATAAATGGACTCACTTTTTAGGTCAACATTACACTTTTACACTGACAGCAGCAATCACAGGCGAGACACAGGGTTCCTAGGAACCCCTTACGAATTTTGTATTGTAAAGTATCTATCTATTGCAGAGTTTAAAATAATAGGCAAACATTATGTCATTTAAGGGCAAAAACTCCAACACGAGCTCGTCTGACAGTTTTGACGTAAATAGATGGTAGGGAGATCTCAACATTTTGAAAATTCCTGCCCCTGTCAGATTTTCTCTATCTATAGCAGTTTTCAAGATAATAGACAAAACTTGCATTTTACCCCGTAAGTTCTATTTTTAGCCGTGTCGGCCATGTTGGTTGGAAAAAGGGGGTGGTCATCGCACACAATTTCTAAAACTCGATACCCCAATGGTGATTGTGGCCAAGTTTGATTAAATTTAGCCCAACTGTTTCAGAGGAGAAGATTTTTGTAAAGTTAACGGACGACCACAACGGACGATTGACCCCAATTGATGGAAAAAGCTCAGACTGGCCCTTTGTTCTTAAATTGTACTTTGAAAATAATTTCAGAGACTGTATTTTTACAGTAGGGCAATCTATTCCATTGGATAAAAAGCTGATGTTTTCAAAAATAATTAGACATGATTCTTAGACTGTCAAAATGTAGTCAAACTTAGAATTCAACTGCCAGACTTGAATGTACAGTTCATGCTGGATCCAAGGAGCAAACACTCAAGAAAATCATTTTACGTTAAAATGTCCTCAACTGATCTTGAGTTCAATATATTCAATATTTGACAGTAGTACTTCATTGAAGTCTGAATCATGTACTACATCTGCCTCATCAATTGTTTCCATTTTATTAGAATTGACCGCCAATTCGTTTGTTTTCTTTAGGGTAAAGTTTCCAAATAAGCTTCTGATCTAATTTGATGATAACCATTCTTTTGGTGAACATTTTATATGGAGTTGTTTTTTAAGGCGATCGCAAATGCCTTCATAATGAGGTCTTTTCTCCTTTCTAAAAAATCATACAATATAGAAATAAAAGATGTAGTATTATAATAAGTTCTCTTTCAATTTTGGCGAAATTTTACAACTTTCTTGGGCCTTTTCAAAACCTAGCCTTTATTTATCACATCTTCATGGTTTTCTTAGTTTATTTGGGAAATCTAACAAGCTGACTTTTACATGTACTATGTATGGCTAAACTTTTTGATCGAAACTTTCAAAATATATTTCTGTAAATTCAAAAATTATTGCACTATGAATAACACAACAGATTTTCAATGTCACCCGCCTACTAAATTTTTGAACAGGGCTCATTTTCAAACTTGACCGGTTGTTTGTAGAAAGCTACTTCATACATTTTATCCAAATTAGATAATGATTAATTATGCTAGAAAGTTTACAATCCGGACCAATGCTCGGACGGACAAGAGAACGAACCACATTTATATATTCCCGGCCGCAATGTGATGCTGAGGGGACTAACAGAACAGATATGGGGTATATGTCAAGGAGACAACATTTCATCTCAGAAGTAAACTAACCAAAATGTACACTCAGAGGTCGCCACACGATCTGCAACAAACTGGGAAACCCCACAACATGTAGTAACCCTATATGGCCCAGACTGTGACATGACCTTAGTTGCATTTTTATTTTTTGTACAATATAATTTAAATTTTCTTTAATTAGTCTCACATTTCTGACGGTCACCATGAATACGCGATAATATTATTACACACAATAAGTTCTGAATTCACAGTATTTCAAATTTTTCTGCATAAAGTCCGAATTCTACCAAATTGTCTTTGAATTTAATTAAAACTAGGTAGAACCGTTTTTGTGAATTAAAACTAATGTCTCCCCTATAGTATTGTGAAACAAAACTCATCATAAACGCACGAATCAAAAAGTAATAAAGGCCAAATAAAGTACAAAGTTGAAGAGAATAACACACAATGTAACCTTTGTCAAATGCGTATTTGATATGGGATATTAAACCTGAATTTATGTCATACACATTCCAAAATGTCCTTCTCTACATAATCAAATTTACAATATCACAACATAATATGTATACTTTTAAGGTGTCACAACATCGTGTTATAAATGAATTATAAATGCAAATTTGGAGTACTTATTTAAAAGGGAACAATAAGAACATTATTAACCAAACTGAACTAGTATGTTTCAAAATTTGGCTGAGAAAAATATATTTTTCAACGAAAAAGCATGTTCGCTGGAGAATTTTGTTCATCCAAAGAAAGAAAGGACTTGTCGACGTAAATACTTCTTTAGATGTCCAGCTGATATTCCTGATTTCATGAAAGACCTCGTAGAATACACTAAAGAAGCCTTAGTTTTTTCTTATGATGAGGAACTTGAAGAAGACGACGGGAAAGAACCAATACATGCGGCATTCCATGCAGCTTTTGCAAACCTGAAAGCATTTGACACATGTTCCTGTGAATTGATGGATAAAAACAAAGATTTAAATCATGTGAATAGGAAGCAAGTTGGTTAGTTAAGATCCAGTCTAAACTTTACGGCTTAAATAGGCTAATATGGCTATGTTTACACAACACACACTATTTACTCTGAGTGTAGACAAATCAGTGTATCTGTAAATAAAAATTAAGGCATGGCAAGACCGAGATACATTGTATATATTCAAATGCATTTTCTGTTTTAGAAAATAAGAAACAACTGGATTTTGCTGTACATTTTTTTTTTTTTCGTGTGAACAAATTTATGACATATACTCAATGCAATGTGTATAAATTAATAATATATACAGCATGAACACTGAATTCTTATCTGACAACTTATTTATTCTACTTTTGCGAGTAGAAAAAACAAATCAAATGTAAATCGTCTTTAACATTACATCAAGAAAAATTTATTAAATCGCAAAAATAAATCGGCACGAAGTTGGCATGACGAGGCTTAACTTGAAAGAAAGTATGGATCCGCGAAAATAATTTGGTTTTCCGTCGTTATTAAACCAGGACTTACATGGACTATATGTACATGTCTCCTACATTGTACTTGGATTTAGAGTGTTACATATCTAGGCATGCTGATTATGTACAATGTACATCAATTTAGTTTTAATTCCATAATTATGGAGGGAAATGTCTCACCTGTTCCAGTAAATTTAAATTGAAAAACAGAATTATATTTCATTTAAACTATTTCTTAGTACAAAAGTGACCTGTGAACAGGAAAGTGAACAGAAAGGTCAGTTTCAAGAATTGTTGATGAACTTAACAAGAATATTTTTCATGAGACCAGACTTAACACATGCATAAGTTAGCACACTTGCTTTTATAGTCATATTAGTAAGATATGATTTTATGATACTTTTACGCAGAGAGAGAGAGAGAGAACAGTATCGTTGGACATAGATTCTCATACTCTAAAACAATGATTTTGGTGTAACATAATGCCACACTATGAAATACAGATTCATCTCCCAAACTGCTTCTAGGATTTACTACCATCTGGGAGAATTTTATCAATTGTTGATTGCAGGTAAAAGTAATATAAATCAACAAAGCATGACTGTATGGATTGACAGTGACATGTTACTACATGTTCATCTGACCGTTACCCCATTTCATAGATCATTGCTTTGATAATGTTAATTTTATGTAACACTTATTGTTAAACATTTTTCTCTGAGACTCAACATAACTTCAATCATAATCGGTAAAGCAGGCAAGACATTTCAGCATGTACACTGTTGTTTCATTTGAAATAAATGTAAGTTGCAATTCAAAATCTGGTCTCTTACAATCTTTAAAAAAAAGGTATTTATACATGTGTTGATATGATATATATGTAAGACTCAGATCGACGTCCGGTCTCTAATCGACGTCCGTTCCTCAAATCGACGTCCAAATCTGACGTCACAATAAAAGATTTAAAATCGACGGCCAATTGTATACCCCTCTAATCGACGTCTTTTTTGTCGTTCTCAAATCGACGTCCAATTTTTGGCTTCTCTAATCGACGTCCGTTCTATGGATTTGCCGCAATGACGCATAACTTTATTAAATGACCGATGTATACAGGTTGTAATATCAGTTTTAAAATTTAAGAGATTTTATAAAAATAAGCCGGTAGATGTGGTATGACTGCCAATGGGAAAACTATCCACTAGAGTTCAAATGAGGTGGATGTGAGCAATTATAGGCAACCGTACGGCTTTCAACAATGATAAAAACCTAAACCGTAAAGTCGGCTAAAGTAAAGTTTCTGTATTGTTATGAGTTACAGTTTATGACTAAAATCAGCAAAGACCCATCGAAACAACATCTGATTCAAAAATTTAATAACACTTTTAGATATTTAGATGATATATTGGCTCTCAATAATGACGACTTCAGTATGTACACTAAAGAGATTTATCCTGCCGAACTGACTTTAAATAAAGCTAATACTAGCAATGAACACTGCCCTTTCCTGGATCTTGATATCTTTATCTTTAGCGGGAAGCTTAATACCAAAATTTATGATAAAAGAGATGATTTTTCATTTCCTATTGTTAATTATCTATTTTTAGATGGTGACGTTCCCTTGTCGCCATCTTATGGTGTTTATATATCTCAACTTGTTCGATTCGCTCGTGTATGTAACAACGTATTTGATTTCAACGAAAGAAATCTCTGTATTACTGAAAAATTATTACACCAGGGTTTTCGATATCACAAACTAGTCAAAACATTCACTAAATTTTATCATCGGTACAAGGACATCATTCGTAAATATAAATCAACATGCAGACATCTTATACGTTCAGGTATTTCACATCCAATATTTTATGGTAATATTCTTTACAAAGCACAAAAATGTCGGCATTCACCTCAAAAGATAACCAAAACTTTAAACAGACTTATTCGGAAAGGATATAGTTACGATACTGTTGTCAAGTCATTAAGAATTGCATATTTTGGAATTAATATTGATTCACTCATAGGGTCTTTCCATTGGAAATAAACACATTTATTCTAAAACCAGTTGTTGGCATGTTAAGGGTATGTTCTTCTCATATATTTTATGATGGTATGATACTAAACCCCTAACGGGAGGGATTGTGGTTGCTATAAGGGGAGGGTTGAGATCTCACAAAACATGTTTAACCCCGCCGCATTTTTGAGCCTGTCCCAAGTCAGGAGCCTCTGGCCTTTGTTAGTCTTGTATGTTTTTTTAATTTTAGTTCTTTTATATGTTTTGGAGTTAAGTGTGACGTCAATTTTCACTGAACTAGTACACAATTTTATTTAGGGGCCAGCTGAGGACCACCTCCGGGTGCGCAATTTTTTCGCTGCGTTGAAGACCCATTGGTGGCCTTCGGCTGTTGTCTGCTCTTTGGTCGGGTTGTTGTCTCTTTGACATATTCCCCATTTCCATACTCAGTTTTACTTGTATAAAAGGCCACGACATGAAAAATGTAAACAATTCAAACTAGAAAACTAACGGTCTTATTTATAACAAAACAGTTCCGAAAAGCGAATATGACAGACATAAACCAACAACAACACTGGACTACAGGCACATAAAGAATTTAGAGGAGTTAAACATGTTTGTGAGCGCTTAACCCTCCTCTAACCTGGAACAGTGGTGTAACAGCACAACATAAAAACGTAATGCCAATTTCTTTTGTATATGTTTCACTCCGGGAGTAAAACTCAGAAATTTGTTGAAAAATATCTTACAGAGTCCGAATTGTAATACTCTTAAAACAGTTGGCTGTACTTCTTTATTTTATCCATTGTTGAAGACTGAATGTTGCCCTCTATATGTCGTTTGGTTTTCTTTGTCGTTGGGTTGTTTTCTCATTGACGTATACTCACATGGCATTTATCAATATGAATATGAATGACAATCAACAACGTAGATCGATTGAATTAGTTTCTATCAAGATAAATATTAATATACATGTATATGTTATAAGATGTCGGTGGTTATCTTGTTGTCATTTATCGATGTTAGTCCTTTTATTTTGCTTAAGTTGATTCTTTGGAAAGAGATGTAACTGACTGTGTTGTTCCTTCTCGTACGTCTACTAAGTCATTACGATTTGAAATGTATAAAGACAATAAGTTTCTTAAAACAGCTTTATGTAAAGACAAAACGATACAGATGATATAAATAGAGATCAGTCTAATAACAATAATGCTGCGTCGGATAGAAATCGACCTTATACAAATGAATATCAATACATCTGTTACTTATTTCGGGTTGAAAAAATCTGTACGGAAAGTCTAACTCCTTGAAAATTGGGTTGTTATAAAAAAAAAAACAAACAGACCAAAATCCATCTTTTATTTCGTATTTGAATGTTTCAAAATTAATCAAAGTCTTATACATCTACTTGTATACGTGCAGTAATTTATTATTTATTGATATTGGACATCGATTAGAGAAACTACAATCGATCGGACGTCGTTTTGACAATACATGACGTCACATTGGACGTCGATTAGAAGATCAAAATATTGGACACTGATTTGAGAATGTGACGTCAGATTTGGACGTCGATTTGAGGAACGGACATCGATTTGAGACCGGACGTCGATCTGAGTCTAACATATATATGATTATGTAATTGATTTGTAATGAGCTTTTTGACTTGGGCTGATTCTGCTACAAAGAAAATGAAAGATCGACCTATATTTGAAAGTTATGCACAATTGGTATGTTAAAAGAGTTGACAATACCAAGTCTGCAATCAAAAGACCATAAGTCTTAGAAATACAGATAACACCATTGTCAAAAGAAAAAATCAAACAATAATCCACAAAACATCGATCAGAAAACCAAGGATTGAGCAACAAGAACACTGCAAAAACCTGTGGTTAATTAATATGTTGGAAAGGGTTAAATGTTCCTGCTTTCTAAAAATACAATAGACAAAGAAAAAATAGACACATTAATTAATTATATATGATAATAACAAACCGTATAGAAGAGAACAGTCACGATGTTATGTGGTCTGCCTTTTATGTGTCTTTAATTTGTATTAGGTAATCCATTGTTCAGAGGTGCACTCGATTAAGTTATAATGTTATATTATTTTAGTATTACATTCTAGAAAGATGTTCTTTTTCATTTATTGTCATATAAAAGAATATTTATTATTATTATTATTACACTATTTTTACTGGTAATTAATACTGAAATTGTTAAATCTTAAAAACAAAGTGGATTTTTTTTTTTAGCCTCCTGCTTCCCGGGCAGTTGGTTAAATTGTAAAAGGGGATCCTTAGTCTGCTTCCTGGGCAACTGAGGAAATTGTAAACAGGAAATTTTTGGAATAAACAAGTACCTAGTAAAAAAAAAAAAAAAAATATGTTCCTGCTTCCTCAGTGGCACCTGTTGTTTTGCTCATGGCAAATTAAAGTCTGGTCATAATTTGCATCTAGTAATCATGTCTCAATTCAGGAAAATAGGACAGGGTCTTTTTTCACAAAAAGTCTTAAATTGATCGTAAGTTATACTATAATATTTATGACTTTTAAGAATTTTTCTTGGTTTTTTTGTGAAATGAGTCCTATGATTTTGTCTATGACTAGTGGAAAATATCCATGTAATCTTTGAAACAGCATTTCAGAAATGGTCAACCATAATGCTTCTGTTGAACTTTCAAAGAGATAACTTCAATTTACCATAAGAAATACTTGAATAAAGTTTTTCGAATACGTAAGTGTACGAGAAAGACTTCCTATCAATAAATTAATCTTCTCTGTACAGGTTTATCAGCCAAAGCCAATTCCAACTTATAAATAAATTATGTTTGCCCAGACTTAAATTTCAATACACATTCACTAAATTTAAACGTCATAAACAACAGTCCGGTCCTTGGTGGCCGAGTGGTCTAAATTATTGAACTACTGTACCACTAGCCTGTCAACACTGATGTTATGAACCAGGCACATGGCAGGTCTTTAGACTCAAATCTTAATTGATAACGATTGCCAGTTTTGCTGCTGAAGGTCATGGTTCTCTCTGCTTCCTCCATTTATAAAAGCTGGTCATCTCGAAATAGCCAATAGTGCTGAAAGAGGCGTTGAAACACAAAAAAAAAAAAAAAAAAAAAAAAAAAAAAAAAAAAACAATTAATTATACGTGACTCTGTACTTATGTATCCCGTCATAATTTGAACCACACTATTATTTTATTTATTAATATTACTTTTACTGTTAAGTCTGTTTTTTGTCATATCCATTTTACGTGACTCTGTGCTTATGCATCCTGTCATACTTTGAACGACAAAATTATTTTCATTTATTAATAATACTTTTACTGTTAAGTCTGTTTTTTGTGATATACATTTGACGTGACTCTGTACTTATGTATCCCTTCATAATTTGAACCACACTATTATTTTATTTATTATTATTACCTTTACTGCTAATCAAGTCTGTTTTTTGTGATATCCATTTTACGTGACTCTGTATTTATGTATCTCTTCATACTTTGAACGACAAAATTATTTTATGTCTACCTGTGCGAATTTCAAACGCGCGATTTTACGCCAGTACTTAAAACCTTCCATCCTTTATAGGTGGATTTTACATAGATAAATAAAATCGTATAATACATGTATAAGCATAATGAGGATATTATATTTGATGTATGCCTTTTGTGCTTCTTCGTTACATTTGTTTGTTTTATAGTGATTAAGATGATAACACATTGTTGACTGCTGTAACCCTATTTTTGACATTTTTACCTATTGTGTCTGTTTGTTTTGTTCACGCATCGTTGTCAATATAATGGAACTTGATGCGACTGTCATACAAGTGAGAGGTTTGGCTAGCTATAAAACCAGGTTCAATCCACCATTTTCTACATAAGAAAATGCCTGTACCAAGTCAGGAATATGACAGTTGTTATCCATTCGTTGATGTGTTTGAACTTTTGATTTTGCCATTTGATTGAGGACTTTCCTTTTTGAATTTTCCTCGGAGTTCAGTATTTTTGTGATTTTACTTTTTATAAACAGTCTGAAATGGAATGGCCTTGGCCAAAGCCAAATATCAATAAATTAACAGAATGTAGGACCAAAAGGGTTCATAAACGTCTAGCAATTTTTATTTTTATTTATTAAATCAAAATCAATGAAAAAAGGTTAATCGATGAGGATAATATTCAGAGATCTTACTATAGTGTTAAATTAATAACCTTTTAGAATAAGATCATTCAAACAGCGTCAAATTGCATGACCACTATGAACAATAATTCAAAGGAAGTCACATTAGAAGCCCTTGAGTGTTGATAAGATGGTTTACCATAACCTATATTATCAGGTTTAATGTTTACTATAACATACAAAAACAGTTGAATGAAGTTTACCATAAATGATGATGATAAATATTATCCTGTAATGGATAACAGATAATTATCCGGTACCACATGGATAACATTAAGACACTATATAAATAGAGTGGCACTATCAATCCATCAATCTACCGACCGTGCAAGGGCTGTATAGCCAGTCAAGGTCGTTAAAAACTTCCATTTGTTGTCCATCAATCTGCCTCTGAAGAAGGTCCACGAAGGATCCCAACCTTTCCCGCTATGAATCATCACTAGGCGCTGTTGATTATGTTTTTTTGGCATTACCAACCATTTTTATTTCTGATTGTACTACTTTAATTTATCAATCAGATGTAATTGTAAAATTAATAATTATTCTTAGAACTTTTTGTTCCTGTATATTTTCATGATTAAATTACCAGTAAATTTGATATTTTGTGTGTTCACCAAATTAACAAGTTTCACAACTTTTCCTTTCCCCTGAAAATCTAACAAGGATTGCCTAAAGCGGCCACCAGACCTGATGCAATTTGTGCCTGCATTCATTTTACATCTAGCTACGCCTCTGCGTGTAAATATAAGGATTGACCGGATTTATTTGATTGTGACCTTATTTTCAGAGTTCATTAGCCTTTATAATAATCAAAACGTTGCTGTGTATGGGTTTGACTCATTGTTAAAGGTCGTACGGTGACCTATAGTTATTAATTTCTTTGACACTTGGACTTGTGAAGAGTTGGTTCATTGACAATCATACCTTATCTCCTTATTTTTATATTATACAGCTTTCTATATTTTAAGATAATATTCACTTACATGGACCTCAAAACAAGTCAGTACAGAATGATATTGTGAAGTATCAGATGACAAACACACACAATTAACTACACAAAACCATATGACTTTTCGATTAAAGGTGATCGAGATCTATTTCTAGAATTTCTTTTCTGGATTGGAAAAGTTCAAACAGTTATTGATCAATGTGACGATGATATTGAAAGCTGCTGACAAATGCAGTGTTGTTTAATAACCACACCAATTTATAGGAAAAAGGAAAAGTAATACTGTACGTATATAAAGGATGGAATAGTTATATATATATAAACACATGATGTATATAAAGCATTTTGTTATTTAGACCTATTTTATTCAAAGGTAGCCTCTATAGAAATAACGCAAACATTTTCCAAGTTAACCATTAGAATTAAAAGAGAGGCGAAAGATACCAGAGGGACATTCAAACTCAAAAGTCGAAAATAAACTGACAACGCCATGGCTAAAAAGAAATAGACCAACAGATAAACAATAGTACACAAAACACAACATAGAAAACTAACGACTAAGCAACACGAACCCTAACAAATACTCTTATCAAGTCAACTTATATGGATGAATTATAATGAAGCCTCCTTGGACATGTTGGAAATATGTTGTTTTCACATTTATCTTTAAAATATCTTCAATCAGGTCTAATTGAAACCTTTTGTTTTGTACATTTCTGCATTTGTAATTCATCTAATATCATTTTTTTTTGTCCATGATTAAACAAATTTTCTCTTCAACTTAATTCATGTCTATCTGAGATTTTTGTAGAATTAATGTAATAATAGATTATTTACATGTAAATGTTTGTTTTATGAGTTAACACTTTTCTAGAAATTTTTCTAAATTTTCTGAAAACAAGACCCTAATGTCAAAAAAACGGCAAAGAGTGTACATACAAATATACCTGTAGATGGAATGCATCTTGCTGTTTTGTAAATGCACTGAGCTAGATTGGAACACCTACCTACTGGTGATGAAATGAACATATCTTTATAAGTACATATCAACCAGCAGTTACCAGCTACATAGACAATTTGATCAACAAGGTCTCTCCTTTGATGGTTTATAACATTTATGTTTGAAGGAAGCTTTAAAAATGTACACAATTTATGGTTTTCAGATGTGATACTGTTTAAATTAGTCTACCATGAGTACACTTGTTTTATGGTAAATTAAGTTTGCTTTGATTGATTAGAAAGATTAAGTGATTTGAGATGGAATACAATTATACTCCCTCCAGATTTTAAATAATCCATTTATCGTCTCTACAGAACAATATGACTTTATTCAACAAGTGAAAGTACATATTTGTTTACTACATTTGTATAGTAAAATGTTTTTTTTTTTTTTTTTTTTTAATTTTTGATAATTTTCTCACAAACATCCGGAATGAAACTAAAGTATTACTGTATGTTATGATTGGCATTGTTACAATACGTTGGAGAAAGTGGTAAAATCAACAACAAAATTTAAGTTACCTGTTGCAGATGTCAGAATTTTCACCATTTTGTCTCGCCTGTCGTTTCGTCGCAGAATGCGAGACATGGGGGTTACTATCAAGTGGTGGCCGTGTAAACTATTTGTATAAAGCTTTATATTTCAGAATGTAGAAGACCTGGGTGACCTCAGATACCTTATGTTATGAAGTTTCCGTTTGTCATATGTCCATTGTCAATTTCTCACTTATTATGAGTAATAGGATAGCTATATTTGGTGTATGGGTTCCTTGCAACGTCGACATGTCTGCCTGACAGGGTTCACTGGACTTAGACCTCATTTCATGGATCAGTGATCAAGCTTAAAGTGACACGATTAGGTCCGTTTCTCAGATACTATAAGAAGTAGGTAAACTATATGTGGTATATGGAATGATTGTAAGGGGTACATGTCTGGCATGTTTCATAATGTTTGTATGACCTTAACCTCATATTCATGGTTCATTGGTTAATGTTAAGTTTTTGAGTTTTGGTCTATTTTTCAAATACTATAAGCCATTGGTCAACTATATTTGGTGTATGGAGTGATTGTAAGGTTTACATGTCTGTCTGGCAGGTATCGTCTCTCCTTGACCTTATTTTCCTGGTTCATTGGTTAATGTTAAGTTTCAGTAGTTAGGTCCACTTCTAAGATATATTAAGTCATATGTCAACTATATTTGGTGTATGGAATGATTGTATGGTTTACATGTCTGTCTGGCAGGTTCATCTGACCTTGACCTCATTTTCATGGTTCATTGGTCAATGTTAAATTTTCCTGGATAAGTCTGTTACTAAGAAATTATAAACAATATGCTAAAAATGATTGTAAGATGTACATGTCTGTCTGGTAAGGTTCATTTGACCTTGACCTCATTTTCATGGTTCATTGGTAAAAATTAAGGTTTCATGGTTATATCTGTTTCTTGTATGCTTTACGCAATAGGTCAACTATATATATGTGGTGTATGTAAGGTGTACATGTCTGTCTGGGTTGGTTTAGCTGACCTTAACCTCCTTTTCATGGATCATTGATTATGTATAGTTTATGCGAAACTTGTAGTAAATCTTTATCTTTAGGACTATCAACATAAAATTAATCATTTTGAAATTATTGCCCCTGACATGTCAATTTCTTGCAAATTTCAGTTTTTGGTTTTTCTCTTGAAAACAATAACAGATAGACAGAAATTTTAAACGGTAAGAATGACAAGAACAGTAAGATCTACAAATAAGTCACCATAAATGAATGGTCAATTGGCCCCTTATAGGAGTTATAACCCTTGGAATACTTTTTGCAGAAACTATAATAAAGAGAAATTGTAAAAAGCAAAATAAGATCTGCAAATGAGTTAACATGGACGAATCGTTAATTGATCCTTTGTAGGAGTTATTGTCCTTGTAAAACTGATTTTACTCAGGTTTTGTGTCAGAAACTATAAAAGATAGAAAGTGTTCGGCAAAAAAAAATATTTATAAAGAAGTCAACTTAACAGAAATTGTCAATTGACCGCTTTTAGGACGTAGTGCCCTTAGAAGATGTTCTGTATTCATTTTTGCAGAAATCACTATAGATAGAGCGAAGTTGTAAATAGCAAAGATGTTGAGCACAATAAATTCTACAATAAGTCAACATGTTCAAAATTGTCAACTGATTCTTTCAGAAGTCATTGTCCTTGAAAGATGATTTTTTTTTCTCCATTTTTGCAGATTTTGAATAGATACTGAGAAACTTTAAAAAGCAAAACTGTTCAGCACAATAAGATCTACAAGTAAGTCAACATTGCTGATGTGTCACACTAGTAATATGATGTATTGCCATAATTAAGTAACGTTTTTACCTCGAAAACATTAATAGATGGGTATAAACTGTAAACAGTATAAATGATCATCTTTATGAAATAAGATCTACAAATAAGCAAGCTGATTGCAATAAAGGAAAAAGTAAATATAAAAATGGCAAATCATTACCAGGTGAGCGATTCAGGCTCTTGGAAGTACCAGGTGAGCAATTCAGGCTCTTGAAAGCTTCTTTGTTTTTGCTACTTGGACAATTGGGGAATTTTGTTAATGCAAATTTCGTTGTTATTTTCTCATTTTTCTAATTTTCTGTGTAGACACGAATACACCAGTTTCACATTTTACTGCGCATGTCTGACATAATTTAGCTAAACTATGAAATCACGCGATAATTCCCGATTATTCATTGACTGGGGGCTAACGGTTGATAAGCAGTGACCATGAAGACCTGGAAAAACAATCACCTGATTAAGTGTTTGCGTTTACATGTTCATGCAACACGAGCATCATTTGAAATCAAATATATATGTATGATCATATATTGACGAGACAAGTTCATTAACAATTCCACATTAAAAGATTTTAACACGGACTACTGTTGTGTTCTTGGTTGCAACAATAGACGATCTGATATGCCGCCTGAATTTGCACCTTTAAATGTCACGAAGAAACGATTGGATTCATAATAAGGGCGTTCACTAAGCGGGAAGAATAAATAGATAAATAAACGACTTCATATCATATAAATTAAAAAGTTAATTAACACTTTAGCCATGCCTGTGGAATCCTTTTTCCTTGTACAATCTCACCAGGTGACAATTGATAAAAACGTACTCTTTTCTACATACAATTACTGCAAAGGGGGCGATCATTTGATATTCCAACGGAAGCCAGAAAGAAAAGTCATCTTCATCTGTTGCTACCTGGGAATAGTATACTGTCAATATTAAATGTATCAGTTACTACGCATGCTTTTCAAGATCTTTTTGCTGCGCAATTTTTTAAAAAACTTTTGTACACAACTATTTCCTGCATTGATTATTCGTTTTCATCCTGCCTAGGGCAAACTATTTATTTTCAGCTCTTACTAGGCCAGGATATTGATTTTCTAAAATAGCCCCTACCCTAAAAAATCAAATGGTTATCCCCTAGAAACAAATGTTAAAAAAATATTAATTAACCCTTTTCTATATTATATACATGTCCCGTTTGAATGGTTTTACACTAGTAATTTTGGGGCCCTTTATAGCTTACTGTTCGGTGTGAGCCTAGGCTCCGTGTTGAAGACCGTACTTTGACCTATAATGGTTTACGTTTATAAATTTTGACTTGGATGGAGAGTTGTCTCATTGGCACTCATACCACATCTTCTTATATCTATGTACCTAATTTGGGAGGGGGTCATTCAGCAATTTGATCTTATTTGATGGTAAAGCGTGGTAAATACAGGATATTCAATTATACTTTTAAGGACATCTTCTTGTAGATTCATTCATTTTTAATAAAAATAAGTAAACACATGATTTTACAATAACAAGGATTTTACTACTACATTTCTTTTATATTGACGTCTTCCTAAACAATACTGTCTCTTTTCAAAATTATGATTTTTTAAATTATAATTTGAAATGTTATTATACATGTTATAAGTTTCCTTTTATTTATAAACTTTTGAAAATTTTGACACAAATTGTGCTAAGATATGCATTATATAAAATTTGCAAAAGTTGAAAATATGTAGAAAATTACTCTGTCTGTTGGCACTGAACCACTGCTTATAGACAAATCGATCATCATAACATAGCCTAGAAATTAAAATTGTATTGCAATCATCGTTTAAATGTCTGATGTTCGAAGATTTAAGATAAACCTGTATTTCTGATACGTATTTTAAAACTGCCTGACCGTCAAAAAATATCACTGAAGCAGAAATATTTGAAATAAGAATGTCAATGTCAATGTCTATTACAATTTACAGGAAAGTTTTCTATTTTATGTTATATGCCAGGTATGCTTAATAAAAAGCACGGTGACCCTATTTTTTCTTTTGGCATTCTGAAAGCATTTCATAAGAGCTATGTCTTCTAATATCTTATTTAATTATTTAAGAACTCGATCATTTACTTTTAAATAGTCATATAATGATGCCTTTTCTCGGTATAATCCATACAAAATGTTTCAGATTTTCACAGCTGGTAGCTTGAAAACAAGCTCGGTGACCTATCATTGTTTTATATATATATATATATATATATATATGTTTTTTGAAAATATCACAATATATACCACATCTTTGGCAAAGTATATATGGAAAAATTCTATCATTTTTCGTTTAAACTTCCACAATACCTCCAGTGAAAATTTCGATAAGATTAGTTTTTACATTCTTAACTGCCAGTAAAAGTCACTATAACAGTTATGGGCTTTCGTTTAAAAGAAGATTCATTGAAAAGTTCGAGTCTATGGTACTAAACCTAACTGTAGGCCGTAACCCTTGTATGTTACAACAAGAAGTAAAAATATATTTGAGAAAAACTGTGAATTGTTTACGGTAACTCACACAGGGCGAAACTGGAACGGAACTGATCTTCAATGTATTTCTGGTGTATAGGTTGTTTTCTTTTTAACGAAATATTTTTCTCTTTTCAAAAATAATCAAACTGACATACAGCTACAGTAAGCAAAATATAGCAAATGCAAGATTTGTACTTTTGTTTAAAACAATTTCATTTATAAATACAACTAACGGGTATGAACTCTTTACGTCAACAAGAATACTTATTGTTTTGTGTCGGGACCTTTTATAACATAATATTCGGTACGGATTTTTCTCATTGTTGAGGGCCGTATGGTGACCAATGGTTGCTTTCATATCTGACATTTGGTCTCTGGTGGATAGTTGTCTCGTTTGCAATCGTACCACATCTTATTTTAAATTTATGTTATTTTAATTTTTTTTCAATAAGATTTTGAATATTCGTTTTCTGTATAAACGGTCATACTGTTTATTTTGAATATATATAATAAACGATAATTGATAACTTAGAAGTAAATAATATGGGACCAATATATAAATTTATTTGTCCCAATCATAATACAGTTACATTTGTTAATATACAATTGTTTAATGTCAGCAATTACCAAAGATATAATAGCTATTATATCTATGATGCTAGTGACAACTTCTCAAATAGCTACGATCTCCGTTACAAAAATACTGTCTACTGGTATGATGGTTTTACTTGCCTCACGCACACACCAAGAGAGAGAGAGAGAGAGAGAGAGAGAGAGAGAGAGAGAGAGAGAGAGAGAGAGAGAGAGAGAGAGAGAGAGAGAGAATCGGATAGCCCCCTGTCCGTATGATATCGTTATCGCGAGATTAAAACTAAAACGCGCATAGATTTCGTGATCATGGTTGATAAGTCGCTTATGTGAAACTGGTCTATTGCAATGTCGACTGTCGTGTTTAGTCATTTTCTTTCGAAAACAGCGTTGTCTGTCTTTCGTCGACTTCCGGTCGAGTTTAGTATCTTCTGTACTCCTTCTTTGTCGGTGACATATATATCAGTCATTTATTTGCTAATTTACCTCATACATATCATATTTCATAGCATAAGGTCTTTCCTGAATCGGACGATCACAGTAAGTATATGTTGGTGAACTATTTTGTGGACATATTCTAAATGTCAATTTCCTTTTTATGACCAGTAACTGTTGTAGCAATATATTGTACGACTTAAGAACTGAGTGTGAAAAAATTACTTATAAATTTTACAATTCTAAATAACTGAGCTCACAGTTAAATGATTTTGAAAATAATAAACGAAATGTGCTCTAAAATTTGAAAAATTAAGATTTTTTATCGTTATATTAAAATTGGTTTCTTGGGTTAACATATATTTCAAATTGAAACATTTGAATACACGTTGTTTTTGAATCATTTAATAAAATACTACCTTTGTGATAGCAAAATTGGTTAATTTGTAGGAAAAGTACATCAATAATATGTTAAAATCTTAAGCAGTCACTGACATACCCTTGTCAGATTCACGAAAGAAATCATTTCAAACGTAAATGTTGTGAACAATATAAACAGAATGATGTCAAATTACAAAGATAAATAACCGATATGTCATCGTCAAATAAAGGACACAAATAAAATAATTGCAGTTCCAAATATATGAAAAAGTAAAGGTCAGAGGCAATACATATCATGAGTCAAAGAGGGGCAGAATATATCATGACCAAAAGAAAAATATAGACAAATCATTATATATATCGAAATCTAAAGATTCAGCAACATAAAACCCATCAAAAATACGAGATGAACTCATTTGTAAAGAAACAAGAAGAAATTCGTGTTTTACTAGAACAAACACGTCTTGTTTCTCCAGTGATTGCTCATTGTTGCTGGTGACATGTTTAAGTTAGGTGATGAGAAATTATGACAGGATTTTAGCTAATCATTTCATTGATCACCTAGAATGACACTTAGATACATTTATATCTCGAAACGATATACCAAGTCTTGGTGGCGTCGATAACACTGTCAGAGAAATGGCTTCAACTTTACCAGTAAAAACCCCGGGTTAAGTAGATCACTACTCAGCAGCTCTCTTTTAAGAATATCCATATAAAAACTCCAAGCTATTGAATACGTAATCAACTGGGAGAGATATGCTTAACATGCATGTGCTTCTGGAATGTAAAATGAAGGGTTGGAAGATTGTTTTGATAGGAAATAGATTTGACTACTGTATGATATGTAGTATTGATTTGGACTTTTTCAGCAGAAATTCTCAAAGAAGACGATAAGAATAAAATTGACAAAAACAACAGATATAAAAAGGGAAACAAATTTAAAGTAGATATTTTATTGTTAATATCTTTTCAGGCGGAGAAGAGCAGTCTCTTGTTTAAGAATTTTGTGAAACTATCCCATTAAGAAACACCACTCTTGGATTTTCTCTGGATTTTAATTATGGAGATTTATCAAAGTGCTTAAGATGTTGAAATATCCTGACGACTCAGTAACTCCAAAAATAATTTGACTTCATCTATGATTTTGTAATACCTTAAACCATCTAATTTTAAAATTTATCACTTTGTTATTACATGATTTTAGCTAGGTCATACATAAAATACGCAACTTACATTATGATGTCGATTCCTGACTTTCAGGGAAATCATAAAAGTTAGGACCTCCAATGGTAACGTTGGGTTACTCCCTTTGTGTGGCTCTCTCAAATTATGTTTTTCGGTCCAGTGCTGCATCAACAATGTAAAACTCTATCAAATAATTATTCTTTAGTTTTATAAGCACGGAAAATAATTTATATGTTGCATTTAATTTTTTCCAAGGTTTCCTTTTTTTGTCGTTGAAAATACCCATTCAAAGTCATACTTCTTGTCGAGTCAATTATAATGTTACGCATTTGGAACAGAATATGCCTACCCTTCTGGAGCACCTGAGATCATTCCAGGTTTTTGGTGGGGTTCGTGTTGCTCAGTCTTGATTTGTATACTTTTGTTTGTTTTTCGTGTGTTTTGTTTTTTTTTTTTTTTTTTTACCATGGCATTGTCAGATCGTTTTCGTCTTATGTGTTTGAATATCATTTTGACATCATTCGCCTGTCTTTTACTATTGGTAATCAGACATACTTTCAAAAAGTAAGAGTAAAATAAAGACACTCTGAATGATTACATAAACATCAGAAATGATGAATATTATTAGTGTGTGATCTAATATTGCTTGTAATTGTTCTGGTCGTTTAATAGGTACAATTAACCATCCAGTTTTTAGATCACAAACATACTTTAGACATTAAGGCTTTATAGTTTTACTTGCTTAACATTGTTTTAGGAGGGAAATCAAGGTTCAGAAATGAATATTATAATGCACGTATTTCGTCTGTATGATAAGGAATATGAATATGACTCTTTAAAATATTGGATGCGTATTTGAATTAACAAAACCTAATTGTACTTTTAGCTTTGAATTAACAAAACCTAATTGTACTTTTAGCTTTAAATTAACAAAACCTAATTGTACTTTTAGCTTTGAATTAACAAAACCTAATTGTACTTTTAGCTTTAAATTAACAAAACCTAATTGTACTTTTAGCTTTGAATTAACAAAACCTAATTGTACTTTTAGCTTTGAATTAACAAAACCTAATTGTACTTTTAGCTTTGAATGTTGTCAATAAACTAATCTATCAAAACTAGATATGTCATTTGTTCAATGACAAACTGTGGCTTGTTGAGTTGAAAAAAAAAACATGAAATCATTTGGAATTATTAAAATTAACTCAACATATCGGGTTCATAGATTCAGTGTAGATGACATGAAAGATATTGATGAAAATAATCCTATGATGCCAAGTCTTCATAAAACAGTGTTTGTTTTGCTCTAGGCATTATTGAATACGTATTTAATGAAAACGGACACTTTTTAGAGCCTGCACTTCATTTTACACAATGAATGACAATCTTTTATAATTTGTGCTACATTTGCTGAACTAAAACTTTTGTAGTAAACGATTTATAAAATTCGACCATGGATTGGCAATGATGTTTTGAAAATCTTAACTAAAAACTTAATAGAATTACTGGCATTTCCTACTGTGATTGTCAGACTAGACAATTATGTTACGACAAATAAAAATAGGAGGTAAATGACCGAAGTTTCGTATACTAGTAATAGTGACCGCCTTCGCAAATATGAGAAACAAGAAGAGATGGTGAACTATCATGGCTGAAACTGTGTTTAAAACGAATTATCAAAGAGTCAGTTTAACAGAGTATCAATACATTTTATAGTCAGTCTAATAGATATACAGAAAAGTACTGCTTCATGATTTCCGATATAAAACACTGATGTATCTAAATATACAACTAGGAATTAAAAAATATTTTACATTAAAAATGTAAGTCACAATGCAGGCGGAATAAGCCGTTTAAATTGTGTAACCGTGAATTGGACGAGTTTTCTTTTTGAGACTGTCAGATTTCATGGAGACGTAATTGATATTTCAAAGTTTAGAGCCGTGTTGCGACGAAGTCTCACCGTACTTGGCTTTTAATTTGATGACTGATGACGTCAGCAATTTGGTTTCTGGACAAAATTTTTCGAGATAAACAATGTCTTTACTAAACATGACTTGATGGTGTCCAATGGGGTGAGAAAGATCCCAAATACTATGCTAAAAGGTGAAGGTCGCAGCAGATATAGGTAGACTGGCCATTATTTGGTTTCCAGATGTTTTCTTTAAAAAAAAAATGTATCCAGTGTATGCCCTATAACGCGAGAAAGACCCCTTTTTATTTGTGTGTCGTTGTAAAAATCAAGGTTAAAGCAGCTATCGATATATTGAAAATTTGATAATGCTCCATGAGACTTCAACTGATTTTGATGTCATAAGAACAAAGTTCAATGTCGCACCAGCAATCTATTTGCTGAAATTTGGGAAAAAGGTTGCTTCTCCGGATGATGCCTTTTGACCTTTTTGTCTTATCTTCACCAAACTGAATTTAGAACTCATATATACCATTTTGAAAGAACAAACTCCCTTTCAATGTCTGGGTCAGTTGATCAGAGGTAAAGGTCACATTACCTATATAGAGATTGAAATTTTGGAAAGATTTTGGTTTCCAGACAATATCTTTTGAGCCATAGATTAGATCTGTACCTATCTTTTGCAAATAATGGGATGAAGGAGTTTATCGTTTTTTTTTTTTTTTTTTTTTTTTTTCACTTAGCCAAAGTTCAAGGACATAGCAGACATTAATGAACAGAAATTTGGATACTATTTTGGTTTACCAGCATGTGACAGTAACTGTCAACAGACTTTACATTCTTCATTGTACTTGACACAAAAATCTGTTTCATATATTACGTATCCATATTGATCGCAACTCAATTTGTGTACCCATACCGCTTTTATAATCTTTTCTCAGTTACGAACAGACAATACTCTTAATAGAGTTTGTCTTCGCTTTAATGTCAAATGCATGTGTCAGCTGCTTATTAACGAATACGAGATCTGATTTTTGTAAAATCCAAGGTACATTCATAGGACAATCGTTTTGGATGTTTTTTTTTTAATTTCATTATGTATTCCTTATAAAACAGTATGGTTTTATTGAAAATAATGTAAATATGTATTTCATCTTATTTTGTTGATTTTTACAGATAATTTTTTTCTATGCAGGCTTATAAATACCATTCATAGGACAATCGTATTAGGTGTTGTTTTTTTTTTTGTAGCTTGGAAGGGGCATTAGCTACAAAATATTGTTTATTTTCAAGCATCAATAAAAGGGGAATTTTGAAATGATATTTCGTTATAAGCAGTCAGTTTGGCCCATATTTGTCTAAATAAGCTCAATAATTTAACCTCATTGAATCTGTATTCATATCACCTTCAATTTAACCCCTTAGCTAGAGATGGGTTACGTATGTACTAGGCGTGTTCAGCGATCAAAAGGAAAAGAATGACAACATTGAAAGTAAAACCAGGGTGAACCATTTGATTGACTGATTCGATCCACAAAAAAACCATTCCTATACAGGTAAAACAATGATTAACATATTATTTCACCTAAAATATGAAATCAAACAGACCTAGAGAAATCAAATTACACGTGGTTGCTGTCTATTTATATTTATTTTATATTAGGTTATACGACCGTCGGCAGTCTTCGGAGGTCTTTTGATGGTTAATTAGATGACAAAAATACACACGAAATGCTGATACATATTATCGACTCCATGCATTATTAATCATTTATTTCATATATTAAATATATGCAATTTGGATATACGTTTTAGTATGTTATAAATTAGATATGAGAATTTGAATCAAATCGGTGAGCATGAATTTGACATCTTATGCCCCTTTAAAGCTAATCTGAGTCATGCACAAAAGTCTTTGCAAAATTACAATTATAATTAAACCAAATTCCAACTGTTAGAAAATTTAATAATGTTCGAAGTAGAAAGATATTAAATTATTTGCAAATACATATAAAATATATGTACATTGTCGAAAAATATAAAATTTATTTGATATGAGCTAAGAAACAGGACGAAAAGCAAGGCTCGCAGTGCATTTCTCCTATTTCCGGAAAAATTTCCAAATTAAACTGTTATAAAGTGGCGACAGATATTAGAAAATGTTCACCTTTTTTTCGACAATGTATTGAATAGTCTTAAATAAACTATTTTCTTCACATTGATACAGAAAGGGGATTTTCATCACTCGAGATGTTTTGTAAGTACTTACTATATGTAATATTCCGGGCAGCTGTACTTTTCTACTGTTCGCTGAAAACAACATGCAGTATAATTAAATAAGATATAACGAGATTTCTGTAGATTTCTATAGCAAATTAATATTGAACAAATTGTGATTCTATAAACATTTCCAACACCAAACAAGTAAAATTACCCTACGGACTAAATGCTTATTGAATTAATCACAGCAGCTGTACTTATTTGTCTCGTCTTTGCAAAATTATGTTCAAGGTTTTGTCAGTCTGTATGGAAATAACTGTTAACATGTGCAAGCGGGAAGACGGGTATTTCCTTTTATACAAGTACAAGGTGTCAGTTTTATTGCAAGTTAGGAGATGAGTATTTTTATCCCAGCTTCATTTGGTGTGATTTAAGAATTCTTATTTTTTGTGCCTGTACTGTAGCAAAAACTTTGGAAACAAATCGTTTCTACAGCTTTAATTATTTACCGATAAATACTTCATTATTGTATGATATAAGGAGATACCGATTGTACGTCAATAAGATAGCAATCGAACGACAGAAAAAAATGATAAAAAAACCCACTCCATTTTGTTTATAGAACCTCAAAAAGCACACATGAAGTTGTTATAGTAGGAATTTTGTTTAGGACTAAAAGACTTTTAGACAATGACACTGGTCTTCTTGTGTTTATACTGGTTAGATATGACTTCAAGGAAAATTTTTTGTATCGTCTCTCACCTATATTTATCTTCGTTTTTTCTATGATGACTTTCTGTTCAGAAGTGACGTGACAAACAAAAATGTTATAAAATATTACACAGCCATGTAATAGTCAAGACTTAGTTTTCAATTAAACTTAAGTCATTGACCTGATAATAGAAACTATCTGACTAAACAGAGCCAGTACTATCTAACTAAACAGAGCCAGTACTATCTAACTAAACAGAGCCAATACTATCTGACTAAACAGAGCCAGTACTATCTAACTAAACAGAGCCAGTACTGTCTAACTAGACAGAGCCAGTACTATCTGACTAAACAGAGCCAGTTTACTATCTGACTAAACAGAGCCAGTTCTATCTGACTAAACAGAGCCAGTACTATCTGACTAAACAGAGCCAGTTTACTATCCTTTACCTGTAATCAGCCATACAACTTATCAGTTGACCGAACATGCCACTTCAATTTAAAAAGTTTGTTGATAGATGAAAATGAAAATCATCATTTTGATGAAAAAAATTGAATTAAAATGGATATTTTCATCAAAATTATGAAGTTAATTATTTTAACATAAAAACAAATTGAATAATTCCCAAATATTAAAAGAAAATTATTATCTACTCCAGGAATAATAAAAAAATGTATTTATAATGGGTTCCATCAATGATTTCTATAGAAATCATTGGTCTTATGAAATGGATCTCAAACAGACATGCACAATATAGTTCTAAACATTCGTTTTCTTTTCAGGAAGGAGTTATCACAAATATTTTATTTTTTAATATAAATTATAAAATTCAACACTTAGATTTGAATAAAAATGTTTTGGGTTGTTCCAAAAATGAATAAGGTTTTGAATCAAGATGGGAACAAATTCTTTGACCTAAACAAAACCCACCCGTCTTTTATTATCCGTATAAACCCAAAAGATGAATTGTTTGGTCCAAAAGAGACACAGGTCACATTTTAAAACTGCCTATAAGACACATATTTTCGTAAAGCAAATTTGACTGGCAGTTTTGCGAACGGCAAAAATCTAAATGCTGTTTGTTAGTAACTTTGACTTATATTCCAAGTGAAAACAATTAATTAAATGTTTAATTAAAATAAATCAAAATTAAACTACATGGGGAATTATTCAGGGTATTCCAACTTAGTTGCACCAAAAGGGTATCTTACTATACCAAATTGATCCTTGATTCTTTAAAGTTTAGTTTAGCCATAATAAAAGGAGTAAATAACAGCAATAGAATGTCATAAACAGTGCAGAATAAGTCTGTTCTCATTTCAGGCTAAATTTATACTGTTGAGATAGTGTCAAGACATATTTAAGACTGTCAAGAATGTGTCCAGACATATTCAGACATTATTTAGAATGTCAAGAATATGTCGAGACATATTCAGACATTATTGACTAAACAGAACCAGTACTATCTGACTAAACAGAGCCAGTACTATCTGACTAAACAGAGCCAGTTTACTTTCTGACTAAACAGAGCCAGGAAATATCTTAATTCGTCATATGTCTCTGTAAATGAATTGTTGTTTCTTTTTCAACGGCAATTACTTGGCTATAAGCCTCACTTAGTCTTTTTACTGACAATTATGGGGTTTAATGTGTCGTGAAATAAAGTAAATGACTGTCAATTATTCTTCGGTTTTTACGCATCTCCTTGCTTACAAGATAAATGATAATTTAATGAAACAATGTTGTTTTGAAATTATTCATCTTGACGGCAGAGAACCGTGTAACAATAATTCACATCGATTGTCTGATTTTATAAGGCAACTACGTACTTGATAAACAATATGTACAGTGTTCAATTTGTATGCCATAGTTCTAAAATCTAATTTGAGGTCATCAAAGAATTAATGATTACGAGATATTGATCATGTAGGAATTCAAATGGAAAATGAATAGAAAAACAAAAATATAAAGTATTGTTCCAGTAGATGTATTTCACTGGAAAACAAATGTATGCTGTTACTATGATTAACTTCCTCTTTGAAGACGAGGTAATATGACTCCTTGTTTGACTGTTTATGTATATATTGGTGTCATTTGAATATTCGACATGCATCACCGATTTAGTCTTTTTATAATTTATAACTTATAATTAATTCATAAAAGTAGTTTTAATTTTATGCAAAGATAAAGTTCATCAGCTACTCTTGGTATTTGACCTTTTTTCATTTTATTTACGACAACTTAATGTTAACATCTCAAGCGAATTATTTACGACAACTTAATGTTAACATCTCAAGCGAATTTGAAAGGTGTTATAGTTTTAAAATTAGTATTCAAATTAAAAGTGGTTGTTTATTGTGATACATCAGTACCTTTCATTTAACATTAGAAAACATGGAAAATGTTCAGTATATATTGAGATGTTTTAGTCAAGACTATATAGCAGTACGCAAAAAGATCATTTGACATATAATTTGAGGGTAGATTACGTAAAAAGATATGCAGTTTCAGTGTTATTTTGACAAAGTTTTGAAAATAATTTTCTAAAATACTGTATCATGAACTTATTTTAAAACATTTGACTTGGATATCAAAACTTTTTAAGATAAATGTATCACTGCTCATCAAGAAGTTCTATTTTCAAATCATATTAACCACCTTTCGTTCTTCTGATTGATTGATGTTTTATTAACATCAGGTAGGCAATATTTCATGCGTATTCGGGACAAACCAAATCAATTAAAAATTTAAACCGTAGGTTCTGTAAATTTGGTCAACAGGGTTGATGGGCGAAAATTTCGACTGTCACTAATAACAGTATGCTTGACAGGACAAAACATTTTCCCTTTAGTGGAAACATATGCACCTGTCAAGAGCTTAATGCATTTGCCGCTATGTTACGTAGATTAAGACATTATTGAAATTTAAATTGCTGATCATTTTTCAATACATATATTGATTTTATGAAATATAATTGGAGCGGTTTTCAGCTAAAATACTGAAATTTAGATTACAGGAATATTGATAATGTAAAGTTACGCGTTCAGATGAAGATTTCAATATTTTCAGTGTTAATTGGAAGTATAAAGGGTTAAAAGGATGAATTTAGAAATCCTTGTGCTAAATGCTTTGTCATGTACACATACATCTGTGATTCTAAATTAAGGTTAATAATTAGCTTGACAAAAATACTGACAATTGTCAAAGAAAAAAAAATCCTGAGATTTTGAAGAAGCTTTTTCATGAGATCCTACCTTTACATAAAAATGAAAAACATAAGGACAATGACAATATCATGTGGAGAATATAACGTGTGAATAAAACTTATTGAATTGTGAAAGCAATTATCGGAAAATCTTATTTGCGAAAACTGTTTTATAGTTATACTGTAATGTTAATGAAGTGGCAGCTTGAAGTAAAACTGCAAAAGCATAGATTTGTATCTAAGAATATTTATTTATAATAGAGAGATATTTGTTCATTTTGTTATTCGTATTTCATGCTATATTTGTCCTGTTATATTTTTTTTATGATAAAACCGATTTTTCATTACTTTTGACTCGCTGTTTATTTAATACATCTAATTCATTTAAAATTGAAGTTTTGCCATGCCATTTATAGCATTACATACCACTATTGTATCGTCCACTCCTGATTGAAATAGGGCGTAATCGACCAGGACATTAAGTCGTTACTTCACTCAAAAGAAATGATGAACATATTGAATATATACAGATAGAACAAAGTTGTGTAATTCATTGTGTCTTGGTAACCCGCTGACAAGATAAAAAGGCAAAAATGTCATCAAAGTTAAAGACGTTGCATATGTTGCCATTAACAAATTATAAATTTAATCAAACGAAAGAAGAATTAATGAAGTATCGGTATTAATTGATAAAAATCTTACAGGATTCACCAAAAGTGTGCGGCGGTTCAACTATCTAGACCTAGAGGGTATTTATTGTAGACTCAACCCAGAAAAAAGGTAGAGTAACACATTTGGATTAAAGAAGGTATGAAATTATTTTACGATGGCTATTTAAAAACGGATTTTTGTAAGAAAATACCCTTAAATATTAACATGTTTTGATAAAATAAATCTGTTTTAATATAGTACTGTTAGAATATAAAAAAAAATAGATTCGTGTTTTTTTTCTTTTAAGGATGTACTTAGGTCAGGTTTATAACATTGAATTTATTTCACTGTTAGTCATTGGCCATCACTTGTTTTGACATCGCTTACCATAATTTCATTCTGTGTTGCAATACATTATATATATATAGTTAATGTCGTTCTGAACCTCACACTCAAGTCTTACTAGACGTCAGTAATGGTCTACATTGTGTTGTTATCCCAATTCTCAATGTTCCCCTTTGCCCTTCAGATTGGGAAATGTCTGCACCAAATAACATTGGTAATTTAAGAATTTCAGGAACTTTTATAACCAGATTGCATGTCGATAGGTGTGGATTTTATATAGTCAATATCAATACAAAACAAGAAATCCTTATCCCTGACACCATTCCAATCAATCCAATAAAAGCCAGAATCTTGAGATGTGTTATGTCAACCACGTTCACTTCATACATTTTGATCGCACACCACAAGTATTTAAAAAAATGTTTAATTTATTTAAATAATACAAAGTCATGTATTAACAAGCTGGATTAATATTTTCTATCCTGCAGAGCTTATGTATATCCATGTCTGTACTTATGTGTTCTATTCTTTCATATTGCAGCTGTTATTTAGTACCTGTATTGATAACACATTTCAATTTGGATATTTCATTTATTTTCCAAATCTATTCATTATAAGTAACAATTAAGTGTCAGTATGTTTTCACAAAGACGGAAATTTGTTTCAAGGTAATACTTTTGATAAATAATAGATAGTCACAGCTTAACATAGTTCTTTAGTTTCTTATGTAAAGAATGATTAATCCTGTAGCCATTTCAATTAGTGCTTATTCGGTCTAAAACCCAAGCAACAGATTTTTGTTATGTAATAAGTCAAGAGGACTGTTCAGGGTTCTCAATTACATAAACCTTTGTTAGATTAATTAATAAACCTGTAGTGTATCTCATCTGGAAACAAAGTCCCATGACTTTGGTATTTTTGTGGCATTGGTGGTCACTTGCAAAGTGACCGTCAATAAAGAAAGTTCATATTTCTATTTGTCTGTATTTTTCCAGGTGAGTCAAACATTTTAATAGTTGTCTTATATTTCAAATATAAATCGAATTCATGATATTTAGTGACATCTAGTTTCGTAAAGTATTCATAAACTTGTGTAAATATATTTCATCTCTGAATTTAAAAGAGTAACTAAAAGATTCTGCAAGTAAAACTTAGTTAACATCTCACGAAGTGATTAAATTATTTGAGTGTAAATATTTAATGTGTGTTTTTGTGTATTAAAAGGCAAGGTTAGTTGTCTTTATTAGCAAGGTTATTTTCTTATTTTATTCATAGTTATTTTATTCAATCTATGTATTTAGTGCGCTGCTGCAAATTATTGTAATGGTTATAAGTCAAGTCAAATATAGAGTTATCTCCCATATGAAAATAGCATTTTCATAACCACATCAAACACCAAAGTAATCATGAGAGTCCAAGTAAAAATGTACCATTTCAAAGACTCAGTAGGTAAATTTCAAGTCATAGACCTTGCGTTTACACGCAAACAATGTTCCGTAAATGTTAAAAGGTCAAATAGATCCTCAACGAGGATGACCCGATGTTCAAAGTTTCGGTACATGAAATTGCAGCAGGCCCGTGTTTTTGTGTAATAGCGCATTTAATTAGTTATTGTACTGTTATATATTGTCTGTCAGTTTTATTATCATAAGTCACGATTCCTAGTTTCATGTTAAAGCTAACAAACCAAGTTCTATAATATTAGTATGCAAAATACAGTCAGTCTCAATTAGGCATTGAAATGTATAGTCAAAATTCATATTTGGAAGCAAAGGAGCTTAGATATATTGATATCTGTTTCATTAAGTACAGCTAACATATTCATTCATTCTTTTATTGTGTTTTTGAGCTAATTTATCCCAGTAATTCAGTATTCAGCTAGTTTCCCCATTCTTGTACATATTTCAGTCATTAATAATGTTCAGATCATTATTCAGATTAAATGTGACGTTTGCTTGGCATGATCAAATGTTCAACAAGTATATAAGCGTCGTTATAAGAATCGTGTTGATTCTTGAATTCATCATATTCATATTGCATTCTGTTGTTCATTGTATTCTTATTTCATTCTATTGTGTATTGTTTTATATATTATATGCACTTGCAAAGTGATCGTTAATAAAGAAAGTTCATATTTCTATTTGTCTATATTTTTCCAGTCAACCAGTCAGCTGTTATCTGTTCCAATACACATCAGTCAGACAGCATTGGTCACACACAACATCATACAAAGTCGCAAGTCTGAAGTGTGTCTCAATTTTTGGTACTGGGAAAGATTTGACAGCTTCATCTTTATATTGATCAACTTTGACACCGTCCTTTAAAATTCTGTGACCAAGGTAAAGAACCTCTTTTTGTGCAAACTCATATTTGCTTGGTTTTAGATTAACCCTGCTGATAAAAGTCTATCAAAAACCAACTAGGGATGTTTGATATGTTCCTCAAAGTTTCTACTGAACACCAAAATATCATCTACATATACCAAAGCCATTTGGTAATTAAGACCATGTAACACATGTGTAAGTATATACTGAAATGAGGCAGGTGCTGAGGCTATTCCGAATGGAAGTCTCTTCCACTGATATACACCACTTGATGTTACAAAAGCAGATTCATGAACAGTAAAAGGGTCAAGGCCGCACTGCCAATAGCCTGAGAAAAGGTCAGCGTACAAAACACTTGAGCCTTGCTTTTGCCAATAGAATCAAAGACATCCTCATGACGAGGCAAAGGAAAAGAAATTTGTTGTCGAGACTTGCTTAAGGGACCTAAAATCACTACAAAACCTAAACTGTCCTGTTTTCTTACGACATATATCGACTGGTGCCCCCATTCACTGTTTGATTCCTCAATGATGTCATATACGAGTAACTCCTCAATTTGCCTGTTCATTTCCTCTAGGACATGGGATGACTGACGATAAAATCTCTTTCTGATGGGTGGGGCATTTCCTGTGTCTATAGTGTGTTGGTAGACATCAGTGTGTCCTAACTCACTCACACTACAAAAGTCAAAAAGTCTGAAAAGACCAGTTTTTGTCTGAATTTGCATGAATTTTTACTCGACATTCTTAATTTGTCTAAATAATTTTTAAAAATTCTTGACATAGTATGAATTTGTCTAAGAAGGTTCTTGATTTTTCTTGAAAAGTGTCTTGACAGTATGAACATTGTCTTTAAATTTCTCGACACTTCCTGTATCATCTGATAAGAGTCTGGATTAGTCTCGACCAAGTCTTGACTGTCTTAAATTTGTCTCGATCTGTCTTGACATATTCTTGACATTCTTAATAATGTCTGAATATGTCTCGACATATTCTTGACATTCTAAATAATGTCTGAATATGTCTCGACACATTCTTGACAATCTTAAATATGTCTTTACACTATCTCAACAGTATAAATTTGGCCTGAAATGTGAACAGACTTATTCTGCACTGTTTATGACATTCTATTGCTGTTATTTACTCCTTTATTATGGCTAAACTAAACTTTGAAGAATCAAGGATCAATTTGGTATAGTAAGATACCCTTTTGGTGCAACTAAGTTGGAATACCCTGAATAATTCCCCATGTAGTTTAATTTTGATTTATTTTAATTAAACATTTAATTAATTGTTTTCACTTGGAATATAAGTCAAAGTTACTTACAAACAGCATTTAGATTTTTGCCGTTCGCAAAACTGCCAGTCAAATTTGCTTTACTAAAATAGGTGTCTTATAGGCAGTTTTAAATGTGACCGTGTGTCTCTTTGGACCCCACAATTCATCTTTTGGGTTTATGTGGATAAAAAAGAGGGGGCTTTGTTTAGGTCAAAGAATTTGTTCCCATCTTGATTCAAAACCTTATTCAATTTTTAGAACAACCCAAAAACATTTTTTATTCAAATTTTAGTGTTGAACATGTTGAATTTTATAATTTTTTATCAAAAATAATTATTTGTGATAACTCCTTCCTGAAAAGAAAACGAATGTTTAGAACTATATTGTGCATGTCTGTTTGAGATCCATTTCATAAGACCA
The DNA here is from genome assembly GCA_017311375.1 of Mytilus coruscus. Classification (NCBI taxonomy): domain Eukaryota; kingdom Metazoa; phylum Mollusca; class Bivalvia; order Mytilida; family Mytilidae; genus Mytilus; species Mytilus coruscus. Next base: position 10,976,866 of record CM029600.1, on the reverse strand, counting down.
ATGATTTCTATATTGATGGAACCCATTATAAATACATTTTTTTTGTTATTCCTGGAGTAGATAATAATTTTCTTTTAATATTTGGGAATTATTCAATTTGTTTTTATGTTAAAATAATTAACTTCATAATTTTGATGAAAAAAATCCATTTTAATTCAATTTGTTTTTCATCAAAATGATGATTTTCATTTTCATCTATCAACAAACTTTTTAAATTGTAGTGGCATGTTCGGTCAACTGATAAGTTGTATGGCTGATTACAGGTAAAGCAGTAATTTCTATTTGACAGTTGCGTGTACTCTTGGGTGTGGAATACCTTAATTTTATGGGGAACATCCTGTCCATGTGTAATACTTAATATATTCCAACAGATGACATTACACAAATTTTTCTTCTGTTAAATGAATGATTTGTATATCATCATAATTTGCTATTTATATAAACCACATTTTGGTATAATAATTATTTACCATATCAACATTGAATATTATGAATGTAGAATGAAATATGTCTACAGTATGATTGGTTTTAATCATTTAATTTATAAGATTTAGGAATCAAAATTTGTAATTATTTAAAACCCACATTCAAATTGTTTTATATCAACACACCCTCATTTGAATTATTTTATACTTTAGATTTCATAGCCATATTTGCATTTGTAAAATATTTATATACCCAAATTTTCAATTATTTTACATGCCCAACTTTTATTTTTGTTGTAAGAAGTGTAACTTGGAACAACAGTATATCATATAAAGAGAAATAAAGATTAAAGTTATATCATGAATATTGGTCATGATTTGTAAAACTCAGAACTTTCAAGTAAATTTAAGACACAATTCAAAATGTTCAGAATGTGTCAAGACATATTGAGAAAAAATAAGAATGTCGAGAATATGTCGAGAAATATCAAGACAGTATTCAAATGTCAAGAATTTGTCAAGAAATTTTAAGACCATATTTAGAATGTCGAGAATATGTCGAGTAAATTTCATACAAATTTAATATAAATGAGAATTTGTCAAGAAAAATTAAGACACGAGTCATACTTTTGGAGAATGTCGAGTAAAAGTTCATGCAAATCAAGACAAAAACTGGTCTTTTCAGACTTTTAGACTTTTGTAGTGTCATCTCTTTGGCAAAAAATTTCCTGTTTTTATTGAGAAAGAGTTGTTTTCTGTTGATCTGTTAGATCAGAATTGTCTAGGTTAAAGTGTAATGTGTCCTTGTCTATGTTTTATCAACTGAAGAAGTACCTTGACTATGTTCGGAGTTGGTCACTTTCTGATTAAGTGAAGTAACAAAATCTAAATTAACAGGATAAACAGAAGCTGCTACAGACTTAGCAGGCAAGAACCCCCTTTCTTAGTAGGATTCATGATTCTCATGACAGACTTATTCCCATTGACAAGTGAAATGCAACATTTTGCTCCAGCTAAAGACTGCTGAGGCAAACTTGACAAAGGTTCCAGAATGGCAACCTTACCGTGAATCCGTGAGGCTCTGATGGGAATGTTAACTTGAGAAAGAGGTGGAATAGTGAAAGAAGAAAATGTTCTTAATAATCCTGAATTCATTTCAAGTGATGTGTAGTTGTTTGTTCCTGTTTCAGGAATAAATAGGTTTCTTCCTCAAAATCGATTCTGTTATGTTTCAGAAAGTCATGCCCTAATATCATTTTTTGTTGCATATTATTTTGGATATCAAATTTCTGTTTGCTTGTAACATTACCTAGTGTGACATGTATGGTTACAACTCCTAATATCTTTTGTACCTCACCACCAACACCCACAGCTTCAGTGAAAAATGGTTTACGAAAATTTTATATTGTATGCCTAAATTTTCTAACAAGCTCACAGAACAGCAGCTGAATGAAGCATCGCTGTCCACTAAACAGCTGACCAAATTCTATTTATGCTTGCTAGAACAGAATTTCCATTTAAATGAACCAATTGCAAAATTTGTGCAGTTCTATTACTATTTGATTTCTGGGTGTTGTTGGTGTTTCGCACCTTCTTGACACATTTCTTAAGAGTGATGTGCCTATCGAGACCCTGGATAGGTACGTTTCCCTAGTAACCATTACCAGATGGGTGAGTGTGTTGAAATTCCAACATTGTTTGTTCGCACACCTCTTTATAGTAACCTATTCTGTCACAATGAAAACATTTGACTTTAAATGCTGGACATTGTCTTCTTATTTTACAGAACTTACCACACCCTCTGCATCTGACACGTTGTCTGTGTTCTCTTCTCGCATATTGCTGCCTTCCCTGAGTTTGTGGCTTTAGTTGCAATGACATCACTTCCTGCCTAACTACACTCTTAAAAGATTCTGTTAAAAGAGACATGACACGATTTTCAGTTTGTGATTCAAAATACTTTTTTATACTTAACTTTTCCAAAAAATACATCGATAGCAATATAAGTTTCAAATATTTGGTAAAATATATATTTTAATGAGCTTTTAATGCAACGATTTATCGACCTGTCAAATATGCATATTTCTATCCCGGAAGTCACTCAGAACGAGGCTACTACGTCAGTGGTTCCTTTCATTCATATTGACATATGAGTACAGTGCAAATTTAGTTTCGATTATTTAATATCCAACAAAACGTTTGACAGTGATAAACAATTATTATGTGTGATGCCGATGGTTTCAACAACATAATTAAAAAGAATATTTACATGATATTTTCTGTTTTTCGAATGAAACGCAGACTTAGAAGGTGTAAAGATGGGACTTTTTAACAAGCCCAAACTACACTTCTTTCCGCCCACTTTCATAAGGAATCCATAGTTGGGGCCTCGGATGCCATGCCATGAGTTCATCATAGGTCACAGGTGTACGGTACAGGTGATTGGGTTTCGCAATTTCAGGTCTCGTTTGAAGTTGGAAGCTTCAGGTGTCACGCCACATGGGGGATTGATAAGACACGCAATATTAGTTCATAAGCTCTTTGTGTACATCCTGGATGTTGGTTTTGCCTAGGGCACAGGTGAGATTGGAAAATATAGTAATACAGGTACAACTACCTGAAGTTTAATGAATACCTGTAGTACGGCCATACAATACCCTATGCACCACCAATTAAATATCCTAACCAGTGTTGATAACTAATAGACAATATGTATATAGATCTTATTTTTATTGCTTTTAAGAATATGCAGATATATAAAAATGTTTATAACAGATGGCCACAGATGCATTTTTAATTGACTTCTTGAGATGGAAAAGTAATATTCCTGCCGTGTATGCTTGCAAGTCTATAACTTCATAGGAAATTGTCAGGCAAAAAGCAAACAAAAAGGAAATGATACGAGAATGTAAATCATAAGTCTTTTACATTCTTATATTGGATTTTTGTTTGGGGGTCAAAGTTTTGAAGCTATGTGGTAAGGGGAGGGGGTCATTATGTGGTTCATAAAGTTTTTTTTTTTTTTTGGGGGTCCATTATGTGGTGAAAAATTTGAACATACCCCTCATCTGATAAACAATGACCGTTCCCTAAGTTTAGCTTCTACTTCTACCGACCCCTCTACTATAGTGAGAATTTCTCCTCGCGTAAGGTTCCAGTTCTCATTATTTAAATCCGACTGAAAACATGAAAAAGCATTCAGACCTGGGAGTCCTTGCCTTCACCTGTTAAATCTGACAGTCAAGAGACAGGTTATTCCACTGGCCCACTGAGAACAAATTTCACCGACGTATAGAAATGTTTGCATATATACTAATGCTTACCTTTTCTTTGATTCAAAATATCCAATTGGGGAAAAGAAATGACACGTGACTAAACCACACTACAGGTGCCTTCTTACCTTAACCTGGTTAAGTATGCTATTTAATTTAATTTAAATTAAATTTAATTACTAAAACAACAGCCTCCAATAAATGTTTTGTATTGTGTAATTATATACATAAGGTGAGACGTAAATAAACTATTGAATTGAATTGTTTACATAAAAGGGGGAAAGTAATAAAATTGTTAATTGAATATCTTAATGCAGAAATAGAGTGAAAAAGGATTTGTCACTATACAAATCCTTGGTGTGATGTATGGTTTCCAACCAAAAAAATTAGAAGCATAACTTTTGGTGATAATTTATACCTATTAAATGTCTCTACGTAACCAAACAAAAAAAATAATAAAATAAAAAATGACCCTTTGCGAACGCCTAGTTTGAATTTTACTCTTCTGGTGCACACATAATTATATCATTACCGTAACAGAGAGAAAAAGAACAATTTGATCATCAATAATTAGAAATTTATATTTTCAATCATGATTTAAAGTAGTTCTATTTAAATAAAAAAAAAATGCAGAAAGCGGTTTATTAAATTTATTCATCAGACAAACCCATATGTATGGTAACAATCCAATCGGTATTGTCCGAAAAATCGTCGTTGTTGGACACTTCGCATGAATAATTAATATCCTTTTCTTGGTTATTATCCACACACAATGGCTCAAATGGATGAGGTCAATTGTCTTTGTAGTTTGTCAGTAATCGGGAAAAGTGCTGTCAATACCGTCCATAGTGTATCGACATCGTCCAGTTAGAGACATTTTCCCAGCTTGTAACCACTGACGTAAGCACGATCACGTGATAGTTATCTAATTAAAAATCATTCATTATGACAAGCGGTGGATTCTTCGATCTAAAAAATCCGATTGATCAGGTTTTGACCAGCAAAATTTTACAAAACATGTTTTAATACTAATATTTATTAATTTAATTATAAAAAACAAAAATTAAAATATTGTGTCACGTCTCCTTTAATGAAGAACATAATTGGGTTATATCATTTGCACTAATATTTGAACTATTGTTATGACTATGTGTACATGAATTGTTGAAATTTTGTGAACAATAATAATTTTGTGTTTGATGAGGTTTACAGTTAACAACATTGTTAGCTATTTCTACTGATCGTCGAAGTTCATCAAATGATTTTGGGTCATGTGAAACTACGTGTGGCTTTAGATTCTGTGACATGCCATTTATAGCAAGTTCGATGATGGCACTTTCTGGCAGTTCTGCTGCTCCCACTGCCACTTGTTAAATGCGAGTTAAATACTGGTGGCCACTTTCTTGGTCATGTTATTGAATTTTAAACAATGGGTTGCTTGTTTTTCGATTGGAAAATCTATTCAAGAATGCTGTTTTTAGGTTTTACATATTGTCTCTTGTTACACCCTTTAAAGAGTTGAATCAGAGTTGTGCTTGACCATTTAAATGAAACTGAAGTGAAGCAATGGCTTGCTCGTCACTCATTTTGGAACAAATTTGGTATGATTCTAATAATTTCCACCATTGACTTGGAACATGTGATGACTCATCGCAGAATTTAGGTACTTGGAGTGAACTTGCCATTTCGTCAAAAAACTAAAAGTTAAGTCTTCTGTAATTATTTCAGGGACTACTTTGATTTCAGGCTCTGTTGAATTAATTGGAACGTCCACCAATCTGTGATCTTGTTGCTTGGCTTGTTTGTTGGGTTGGAGAAATGATGATGAATGATTGACCTGTGACTTTGTATGATGTTGTGTGTGACCAATGATGTCTGACTGATGTGTATTGGAACAGATAACCGCTGACTGGTTGACTGGACAAATACAGACAAATAGAAATATGAACTTTCTTTATTGACGGTCACTTTGCAAGTGCATTTAATATATAAAACAATACACAAAAGAATGAAATATGAATACAATGAACGATAGAATGAAATATGAATATGATGAATTCAAGAATCAATACGATTCTTATAACGACTCTTATATACTTATTGAACATTTGATCATGCCAAGCAATAGTCACATTTAATTTGAATAATGATCTGAACATTATTGATGACAGATAAAGAAAGGCAACAGTAGTTTACCGGTGAAATATGTACAAGAATGCGGAAACTAGCTGAAAACTGAATTACTTGGGGGGGAGGGGTGGGGATTAGCTCGAAGCACAATAAAAGAATGATTGATTATGTTACCTGTACTTAATAAAACATATGTCAAATATCTAAGCTCCTTTACTACCAAATATGAATTTTGACTATAAGTTTCAATGCTAAATTTCGACTGACTGTATTTTGCATATTAATATGCAAAATACAGTCAGTCGAAATTTGGCATTGAAACTTATAGTCAAAATTCATATTTGACTCATCGCAGAATTTAGGTACTTGGAGTGAACTTGCCATTTCGTCAAAAAACTAAAAGTTAAGTCTTCTGTAATTATTTCAGGGACTACGTTGATTTCAGGCTCGGTTGAATTAATTGGAACGTCCACCAATCTGTGATCTTGTTGCTTGGCTTGTTTGTTGGGTTGGAGAAATGATGATGAATGATTGACCTGTGACTTTGTATGATGTTGTGTGTGACCAATGATGTCTGACTGATGTGTATTGGAACAGATAACCGCTGACTGGTTGACTGGACAAATACAGACAAATAGAAATATGAACTTTCTTTATTGACGGTCACTTTGCAAGTGCATTTAATATATAAAACAATACACAAAAGAATGAAATATGAATACAATGAACAATAGAATGAAATATGAATATGATGAATTCAAGAATCAATACGATTCTTATAACGACTCTTATATACTTATTGAACATTTGATCATGCCAAGCAAAAGTCACATTTAATTTGAATAATGATCTGAACATTATTGATGACAGATAAAGAAAGGCAACAGTAGTTTACCGGTGAAATATGTACAAGAATGCGGAAACTGGCTGAAAACTGAATTACTTGGGGGGAGGGGGTGGGGATTAGCTCGAAACACAATAAAAGAATGATTGATTATGTTACCTGTACTTAATAAAACATATGTCAAATATCTAAGCTCCTTTACTACCAAATATGAATTTTGACTATAAGTTTAAATGCTAAATTTCGACTGTATTTTGCATATTAATATTTAATAATACAATAACTAATTAAATGCTCTATGTACACAAAAACACGGGCCTGCTACAGTTTCAGGTACCGATACTTTGAACATCCTTGTTGAGGATCTATTTGACCTTTTAACATTTACGGAACATTGTCTGCGTGTAAACGCTTGGTCTATGACTTGAGATTTACCTACTGAGTCTTTGAAATGGTACATTTTCACTTGGACTCCCATGATTACTTTGGTTTTGATGTGGTTATGAAAATACTATTTTCATATGGGAGATAACTCTATATTTGACTTGACTTATAACCATTACAATACTTTGCAGCAGCGCACCGATACATGGATTGAAAAAAAATAACTATGAATAAAATAAGAAAAATAACCTTGCTAATTAAGACAACTAACCTTGCCTTTTAACACACAAAAACGCACATTAAATATTTACACTCAACTAATTTAATCACTGCGTGAGATGTTAACTAAGTTTTACTTGCAGAATCTTTATGTTACTCTTTTAAATTCAGAGATGATATTTACACATGTTTATGAATACTTTACGAAAGTAGATTTCACTGAATATCATATGCATTCGATCTATATTTGAAATATTAGATAACTATTAAAACGTTGACTCACCTGGAAAAATACAGACAAATAGAAATATGAACTTTCTTTATTGACGGTCATATAGGTTTATGTGATTGAGAACCCTGAACGGCCTTTTTTACTTATTACATACCAAAAATCTGTCGCTTGGGTTTTAGGCCGAATAAGTGCTAACTGAAATGACTACAGGTTTAATCATTCTTTACATAAGAAAACTTAAGAACTATGTAAAGCTGTGACTATCTAATATTGATCAAAAGTATTATCTTGAAACAAATTTCTGTCTTTGGGAAAATATACTGACACTTAATTGTTACTTATAACACAAAAAGCATAATAAACAAAAATCGTTACATGTTTATAAAATTGAGACATTTATTTTTTTCTTTACCCAATTTTTCATTAAATAATTGAATTTATTTATTTTACATAAAATTTAAATGTAAATTTTATAAATAAGTTAATTAGAAGTGATGTCCACTTTTGCCCTGTCACACGTTCAAGACATGATTCAACCAAATAGTCATTTAACATAAACAGGCAAGTTGTTCAAGATATGATTCAACCAAATAGTCATAAAACATAAACAGGCGAGTCGTTCAACATATGATTCAACCAAATTGTCATAAAACATGAACAGACGTTCATGACATGATTTATCCAAGCAAAATCGTAAGTTTCAAGATACAAATAAAGATAATAAGAATTACAAACACTTTTCGATTTTTTCCATTTTTTTAAAGACAATTTAATAGATTGGACAAAGAAAAGTTCAGAGACAAGATTTTTTTTCAATTAATCTATAAAAGTTTTGATAAGAAAAACAAATAAAATGAAATCACACAATGCGGATGGAAGGATTGTGTGGTATTTTTAATACAAGGCCATATTTGATATATCCCGTCTTTGTACAAACGTCGAAAGGCTTTGACTGAAAGATGCCAGGGAATTAAGATTATGTCTTAAGAGAAAGGGAAAACCATTCCTTTGTCCCCACATATTGCGTCACCTATATGCATCAAAGTATGTCGGCTAGTATATTTTGCATACATTATTGGTGCTTTTGCTTTCGAATCATCAAACAACATTTTCATTTTTATTATAGAGTACCCTTATCTATTATATTGTATACATTGTTGTATCATTATAAAATAATTATAAGAACCGTTATTAATATTATGTCTACATAAGGAACAAAATTTCTTTTACGAGATCTTTCTGAATGACCCATCGCAATTAATTATGTGTATCAAAAAAAAAGGTGGAAAAGGGGTGGGTGGTGTCTGTGAGCTGTGTGCCCGACTGCACTTTTCATGAATAAGCTAATAATATTGCTCAGTTTCACTCTAAATATGATGAACCATGAATCAAAGAAAAGCAGGTGAATTATTTAACGTCGCAGTACCCAAATTGCACCGAGTACCCAAATAGCTGCAGAAATGTACAAGTTTTCTCAGAGACTAAACAATTTGTATTTTTATGATTTGGCATTATGCACGTCTTTCAACATTGCTAAATATATTTGAATATATACAAAACGTTCACAGCATATATCAACAGATAAAGTATTCACTGGAAAAAGTAAAATCTACGAAAATGCCGCCGTGCGACATCCACAAAAAGTCAACTTTAAAATATTAGCAATTAGAATAGGTTACAATCATCCTTTTCCTTCAAAATAAATAGATACTAAGCATGAACTATTAATTGTCATTTTGTTCTAAATATTTGGAGAATAAAACAAAACATCAGTAATTCAATTTTTAAGGATATGAATTTAAGCATGAATGTAATTTGGGCACTCCTCATTGCAGAATCATGAATCGTTTGGAGGTCGGTAAACACATTTTTCTATGATTTAATATGGATTCAAAATTAAATTATTGGCACTATATAGTGAAAATGGATACATCTACAAAATAAATACAGAATGGAGACTTTTGTCTGGATCATAAAAATACGTTGGTGAAAAAACTGTCAAAATAGGTGTAATTTGGGTACCCTCAGATTACAAATATCAATTGCTTTTTATAGTCATTATAGAACAAAGGAGTATATTTATTTAATTATAAATCTTTTTTTTCAGACATGCTGAACAAAATAGTTTTGGCTTTAACGATATGTTATTGTGCTTCTCACTTACACTTTGATAACCCGCAACAATTAGGTCCTCCTCTTTTCAATCCTTTCTCAGGTAAGTATACTTACAAATTTTATTTTATTTCACTCATTTTGCTTTTTCTATTATTAACACTCTTTTAAATGTTAGCTTCCGCAGATTTATAATGGCCGCTTTGATGAGCACATTTTAACATTGAAATTAAAGAAAAAAAATATGCTTACCCGTCCGGAGCATCTGAGATCACCCCCTGTTTTTGTTAGGGTTCGTGTTGCTCAGTCTTGAGTTTTCTATGTTATGTTTTGTGTACTATTGTTTGTCTGTTGGTCTTTTTCTTTTTTAGCCATGACGTTGTCAGATTATTTTCGACTGATGTCTCTCTGGTATCTTTCGCTTGTCTGTTATCCGAGTCAGGTATTTGTGGTTGATATGGTCTGTTTTACTGTACATTAGTTTTGGTAATTCATATTATCCTTTTTTGCATTAGGATTCTGACAATGATGTAATTATAACGATAATACCGTAATCGTTTACGATGTTCATACAATTCATTTCCCACTAATTAGAAAAAAAACAATTATTCTGTGCTTCATATTTTTGCAAGTTCCTGGTGGGATTTTTAAACCATGGTGGTGTCGTTCAGCCATTCCATTCACCATTAAAGAAAAGAAGTGATGTATGATATATTTAAAAATATATTTTTTTCAATTTGTAAAGATGACAAAAAATAAAGTATAACAAAAATACTGAACTCCAAAGAAAATTCGAAAAGGGGTAACAAAACCAGGGTAACAAAACCAGGGTAACAAAACCAGACAAAACCAGGGTAACAAAACCAGACAAAACCAGGGTAACAAAACCAGGGTAACAAAACCAAACATTATCAACCAACAGAACGGTGAAAAACAACTGTAATATTCCTGACTTGGTACAGGCATTTGCCGAAGAAAAGTTTTCAACTTTAAGTACAGATACAGCACACAATTTACAAATACATTCGACCGTAATTCATTTTATAAATACCTTTCGCCCTTCAGGTTCATGGTACAGTTTTAGAATTAGAACACTTTTTAATTGTATAACCCTGCATTTTATAGTAATATTTCAGTATAATGGGTTCTTAAATATATACATTTTAACTTATAAAGGAGATTTGGTATGATTGCCGATGAGACAACTATGCACCAAAGTTCAAATGAAGTGGATGAAAGCTTGTTAACATTAGGTAGGCAATATTTCATGCATATTCGGGACAAACCAAATCAACTAAGCTAAGCGTTACGAGTTATTCTTTTACTTAGATATGCTACTTATGACTTCGCTGGATATTCAGATGCTGGATTCAAGTCAACATGACATAACAATACTGTATGAACTTTCGACATCCTTTTGATTAAAATATGTAAAAAAAAACTCAAATTAGAAAAATGTGCGGAAATCAAGATTTTGCTTTTTCATCTCTTAATGCTTTTGATATCTCCTCGAATATTTTGTTCGAGGAAGATTATTTCGTTGGACATTATACAAAAAAGAATAAATTCCTTTGAAAACTTTTGTTTTTGGGGATTTTTTTTTTTTTTTTTTTTTGGGTATATAATTTGAATATAATTATGTCAGATAGAAAAATTACTCTCATAAATGTAAATGATAAAGTATTTGCAACATTTAATATTGGGTTACAACAGTTACATTATTGATTTCAAAAACAGATGGGCCAGCTAGTTGCAAGTATGACGACACTATTTATGAATTGGAAGCTGTACATGATATAACTCCGGATGACTGTAGCACAACTGGAAGATGTACGCTGACAGAGTCTGAATTTGGAGCCGAATGGAAACAGATAAAAGTGGGTTGGTATGCTGACTACTGTACATTTTTCACAAAATATTGTTTACCATTAAAGTTTATATTCATATACTATATAGACCTTTTTACAACATTGTACATAACGTCATGTCGCAATAGTCAGCAAGCTTACTCACATTGTTTCAGTGTTAGGAAACATAATAAAACTGAAATCATTACATAAATTCGTATCTTATGCTTAAAATCCATCAAATTTGGGTAAAATGAAATACCGTTTAAGAATACAAAAAAACAATAACGTTTGACATTATTAAAACAAATATGCATACATAGCGTATTTTAAAATCATATCATCACATAATGTTCTTTTAACAGCTTGCAAAGAACCAATGCACCCTGGAAAATGTTACAGTGATAAAGATGAATGGTTGGCTGGCTGTTCATTGAAGCACTGCATCAAACATTCAGATGGAAGTTTTGAAGAAAAAATAATCGAACGTAAATATTAGAAAATTAAAAAGAATATTTCCATGGCTCAGGCTAGAACAAAACCTTAATATTTCTAATGGTTTTAAAGTTTTAGGTTCAGTCAATTTACAATAGAAATACGTATCAATGATATTTCGTGTCAGCTAAAGCACTGCATCAAACATTCAGATGGAAGTTTTGAAGAAAAAATAATCGAACGTAAATATTAGAAAATTAAAAAGAATATTTCCATGGCTCAGGCTAGAACAAAACCTTAATATTTCTAATGGTTTTAAAGTTTTAGGTTCAGTCAATTTACAATAGAAATACGTATCAATGATATTTCGTGTCAGCTAAAGCACTGCATCAAACATTCAGATGGAAGTTTTGAAGAAAAAATAATCGAACGTAAATATTAGAAAATTAAAAAGAATATTTCCATGGCTCAGGCTAGAACAAAACCTTAATATTTCTAATGGTTTTAAAGTTTTAGGTTCAGTCAATTTACAATAGAAATACGTATCAATGATATTTCGTGTCAGCTAAAGCACTGCATCAAACATTCAGATGGAAGTTTTGAAGAAAAAATAATCGAACGTAAATATTAGAAAATTAAAAAGAATATTTCCATGGCTCAGGCTAGAACAAAACCTTAATATTTCTAATGGTTTTAAAGTTTTAGGTTCAGTCAATTTACAATAGAAATACGTATCAATGATATTTCGTGTCAGCTAAAGCACTGCATCAAACATTCAGATGGAAGTTTTGAAGAAAAAATAATCGAACGTAAATATTAGAAAATTAAAAAGAATATTTCCATGGCTCAGGCTAGAACAAAACCTTAATATTTCTAATGGTTTTAAAGTTTTAGGTTCAGTCAATTTACAATAGAAATACGTATCAATGATATTTCGTGTCAGCTAAAGCACTGCATCAAACATTCAGATGGAAGTTTTGAAGAAAAAATAATCGAACGTAAATATTAGAAAATTAAAAAGAATATTTCCATGGCTCAGGCTAGAACAAAACCTTAATATTTCTAATGGTTTTAAAGTTTTAGGTTCAGTCAATTTACAATAGAAATACGTATCAATGATATTTCGTGTCAGCACTCCTTGAAGAAGTTTGTGTTGTTTGTTATGTACATTCACAATATATTTATATATATATAGTTGTATTGTTTAGAGATATGAATTAGCTCTCAGTAAAATGTAATTGCGAATATTCATAGATTGTCTTAATGTTAGTTGTTTTCCGATCTGATGAGTCAAGCCATTTCCAACTCATTTTTACGGTTTGTTTTTATGTAATGCTGTTTCACGACTGACCGAGGTTACTGGACAGTTGAGCGCTTACAAACATGTTTTATCCCGCACATTCAAATTGTGCATGTTTCAAGTTAGAGGCCTGTAATTAAGTGACTGTTGTTGGTTGCTGTATATCATAATTGTTTTTTGTTCATTGTTTTGTCATAAATCAGGTTTGTTGGATTTTTCTTTGGAATTGTTTCGCATTTTGTAATGTTTAGGCCTGTTATAGCTGACTATACGGTATGGGTTTTGGTCATTGTTGAAGATCGCGTGGTGACCTATAGCTGCTTAAAGCCACTTCATTTTGACTTTTTTTTTGGATAGTTGTCTCAGTGGCAATGATAGCCCATCTTATTTTTGTATTATAATAATTTGTATAGGAAATGTCTGTCTTATACCCGGATTCAAGGTATATTAATTGAACATCTGTATCCTGTTTCTACATTGATCAGTTTTGCTAATTGTTCTTGCTTTTTTATCACAATCTGCTGATAGACTGTTAGCCACCAAGGGTATTATCATCTCAGAAGTCGGTGCTTCGGCACTGACATGCTTTATACTAAACATATCTTTCTTAAATTCTTCATTGATAAAATTATTCAGAAACGAAGGTTCAAACTCCCTCAATCAAAGTTGACATTATGGGTTTGGCTATTCCTTTTAGGTCTCTATTTTGTCGTGTATTCAAGTTTTTATATATCCTTGGATTTTAACTGTTAAGTTTGAGCGTTACTAAAGTAGGTAAATCAAGACATTTAATCCTGGATCTGTCCAACATAACTTTTAATCATTACGAATATATCATAAGGGGAGCAGGACATTTTAGCGAAACATTTATAAGTACTAAGGGACATTTCAGGGCAGACATTATAGCCCATTTTAGCGCCGGATTAATCCGTTCAACTGTATTTTCGATAGCCTATTTTAGCGAAAACATACCTGGTTGAATAATACTCTCGAAACTTAAAGCGTAAACAGTCATTTATGCAGGATTAATGTTTAAGTTGTTTGCATTTACAATTTGTTTAAACATGGAAATAAATGTTGTTGAAACAAACACCAAATGAAAAGTAATGTGTAGTGTTTTATTCTATTCGGTGAATATTCACATATTTCTTGGATAATGCAACACACTTTATTTAAAGAGTCCAAATATCGTAAAAATACGGTATAATCAAACGAGTAAATACGGTTTTAATATCATGATAAAGTATTATATGCATGATTTATGATTGTCTTTAGCAGAATTGATTTTTTTGTTGTTGCAGAGATTCCAGAAGGTGACTCTGTAGTTAAAGTATCGATTGATGGGTGTAAATTCTACAGTTGTCAGTCGATCGTACCAGGTATTTAGACATGTCAAACTTATTAACTTCTTTAGCCCTTTTAACTGTTCTGTTCATTTAGAGCTTTGATTTAGATTAAATGTTTAAAAGTAACAAAATCTGTTCCGTTACTTTTACAAATGCTCGATTATCCTGTTGTATCAACTACTAGATCCCCCATTTATGTCCCATTTTTGGTATCTTCATAATTTTCTGTTTTTTTATTCAAGCGTCACTGATGAGTCTTTTGTTGACGAAACGCGCGTCTGGCGTACACAATTTTAATTCTGATATCTATGATGAGTTTATTTATTGTTTATACATTGTACAAAAATGTAGCTTACTTAACCCTTGTGATTCCTCTATCTGGCAATAGAATTAATCAAATCAATATCATTAAACTTATTACCTTTCCATGTCGTTAATATTAAGTTAACTACTGTCACTGCTAATTTTTATCAGGTTGTTATTACAAGAGACAAAAGAAATGTTACCCAGTAGGAACGAAAAAAAGGGTTGGTTGTAGCAGGATTGAATGCAGGCTTGATGCAACAGGGAAGAAAGCCTCGTTCATTGGAACGACAATACGTAAGCTGAATTTATTTTACTACTCTTAATTTGTATATATTTAACATTATCAAAAATAGAAACAACCGTGTTTAATTGCACCAGAAACATATGTCAAGTGTCAATGAAATCCGAAGAATTGGCTTACTGAAAGGTACGTTAGAATTTATTATCTCTTTGCCTCGAGCTTACTTTCATACGTGTTCTTATAAACTAGAATGCATTCGTTGTCGTGAAAAGCATTTCTCCAATCGTAATTCAACATATGAGAAACATGAAAAAGGGAGCTATCAGACCCGAAAAGCGCAAACACAATACAATTTATAATTGTTGATGTGCTGTCCAAATATCAAGTCATTCTGTGCAGTAGTATTGGAAAATGTGTGACAAAAATCTCAAGTTCATTTAAAATATTGAGAAAAATTCAAAGTATGGGCAAACGGTAAGTAGGTGCTTACAACTCATCACTGTCAAACGGCTGGCCAAATATGAAGTAATTTTGTAGTTTCTCAGAAAAGTGTGACGAAAATATGTGTTGGACCAACGGATGTACGGACAAGGGATGGCAATATGGATCCACTTCTGGAGCGTGGGTATAATATGAAAAAAACATAATGGGTAGACATTAATAAAACAATATCACAAACACATCAATAGAGTAAAGAGAGGTACATTATATATATTTTGCTTCTTAATTATTAAGTTACAATTCTTTAGAATGTCGGTCTTTTGGAAAATGTGTTGATGTCGGAGCAATATGGTTGAATACAAAAAGATGTATCCATCAGAAATGTACAAAGAATGTTGACGAGTTCGGAATGGAATTACACCATGTAGAAAGAACACGAGGTAACGTAACTATTATTTTTCCTTTACTGATGTAAGATTGAATTAAACAAAAATGCCCAGTTTTAGCATAATGG
This sequence comes from Mytilus coruscus, assembly GCA_017311375.1. Lineage (NCBI taxonomy): Eukaryota > Metazoa > Mollusca > Bivalvia > Mytilida > Mytilidae > Mytilus > Mytilus coruscus. Next base: position 10,960,818 of record CM029600.1, on the reverse strand, counting down.
TAGTTATTGCGTATAGTTATGACTTATTGTCAAATTATGCCTTGTTCTCCTTCTAGAAATCCATAATCGCGGATAGTTCGAGAAGTATACATTTCCCAATCGTATCCATTGATTAACCAGCGCGATGTGCTTCGTACCGATATATGTTGTTATACGATTTGCAACTGATTTTTATAGTTTGTTTTTATGTTGTGCTGTAACACCATTGTCTCAGTTTAAGGAATGTTTCAAGCACTCACAAACATGTTTAACTCCGACACATTCTATTTGTGCCTGTCCCAAGTAAAGAGCCTGGAATTCAGTGGTTGTCGTTTGTTCACGTCTATCATATTTGTTTTTCGTATATTGAATTGTTATAAATTAGACTCTCGTTTGAATTGTTTCACATTTTTCATGTCGGTGCTTTTTATTGCTCACTTATGTTATTTCATTGTTGAAGGTCATACGGTGACCTTTAATTGCTAACCATCACGTCATTTGAACTCTGGTGGATAGTTGTCTCATTGGCAATGATAACACATCTCCTTATTTATATAAATGGAGTACACAGCTTTTACTTGTTGGAATATTACAGAGCTTGAGATCTCTTTACAAATTTTCCTCACATGAAATTGCTTCTTGAATGGAAGATAATGAAACAAGACTTTTTTTTATAGTGTTTAATATGGTTAAAGGACCTATCATCGAATGTTTACTCGGTATGATCAACCCGACTAGTACAGGAACTACTTACCCTTTCGGAACACCTGACTTTAACCCTCGGGCTTTGGCTGGGTTCGTGTTGCTAAATGTATTAGAATTTTGTTAACTGCTATGAAGACAATTGTTTGTCTTTTGTAGTTATTTGTTTGGTCATACTGTTATTTGTTTTTCTTTGGTTGATGGTTTTTATTGCTCCAGATTTGCATTTTCTTTTTTGAAACTAAATGGTGAATTTTGCACAACATTTGAAATTTTGTTTTTGATGCTGCTCAAACTCGTAATTGTAACAAATAGTAATGTAAACAAATGTAAGAAATAGTTTTATCAAGATTAGTATTGGGTAATATGGCAGTGCATTAATACGCGTTTATGATCACTATGAAATAAAATTTTATCAATTCATTTTGGTATATTTATCACAAGGTTGTAGAATGTACGGCAAATGTAACGCACCAGGACATAAAATCCAGGTTAACCCTTGTTCAGAAGCCGTCTGTGGAACTGGTCGATGGATGTATAATACAAGAGGTAATTAGTATAAGATGCGAGCACATAGTACATGTATACAAGTTTGAAAAGTATTAATATAACATTTATTAATGAGAACACGAAAAAAAAAGATAATATCTTTCCATATCTAAATGCATTTACCTTATCATTAATTATCAATCGATTGGTCGGTTACTTTTAGGCACTAAGAAACATCCTTTTACGCAGCGCTGTTTTAAAATAATTTTCATTGTAGATTTGCGCGTTTTTGTTTTTGTTTTTGTTTTTTTTTTACGTTGGATTTTGTTTTCACTTTTTTCATTTTTTGTCTCGAATTATATTCACGATAAAAGTTGAAGTAACATTTTGCTATAATAAAAATATCCTCAAATCTTATTTGTACTTACATATATAACCAAGTAATATTTGTTGTTTTTCTAAATGTTTGAACTATTTTATTCTGAACATATTATGGAAGAATCTATCTTTCAGATATTTTTGTTCCATTCCGTTTTAATTTTAAATAATACTTTAATCTTTTATCAACTTTACCTAAGTAAATCTCTTCACTTGATATATGATGTACTTGAACATTTACCGTAAATGTATTATTTTTGTTAAATGTGGTTAAGTTCTTTGATATATTTCATTTTGGTAGTTAAATCCTCGTTGATTACCCCTTTAATGATACAGTTTTAGTTCAAACCACGATCCTTTCCAATCAATAGTGGAATATTTTTCTCATGTTTTTTATGAATATCACTATAAACGAATCCAACTGCATGGCTAAAGTGTCCGTTTTTTATATAGTATTTTAGTATATTTGTTAATTAGGTCCCTGTCATTAATCAGCGGAAGACCGTAGTAATCAGCTTATCATCTGTCCGTCTGTACAAGAATGTGCCCGTTAATTTAAAGATAATTGTTGTTCTCTAACTTTAATACGCCTTGTCGTTAAGTTATGAAACCTGGCCACTTCTATTGAGGATATGTCGAGTTCAATTAAAACAACATACATTGAATTTCATTGGCGAAACCTACTTCAACTTAATTACTCCTGTGAAATGTCAAAAATCATTTCTGCTTTAGAACACCTTGATATTAAAGTTTTGGAAAGATACTTGGCAAGTCTATGCACCACTATTGAAAGATATGTTGTGTACCAGGAAAAACCAATACGTTGATAATCTTGGTCAAATTGATAGCTGACTTCGACACTTCCGTGCATATGAAGTAATCGTGAAAACTTTCAAAACTACATCACACTTTACTTATGAACAATGGACCCTTTGTGGTGACTCCCATCACTATCCTCTAGTAGTTACAAACATGAAACCTTTCCCAAACTAAGTTGAAAATAAAGAAGGCGATCACTGTTGTACACATCGTATCTTGTTGTATTTTGCAGTTGATTCGATGTTTTATCAGTCTAACGCAACAAAAATTTTGCGCAAAACTAGAGCCGTGTTGAAAAAGACAAATATTTTTATTCTCTTCAACTTATATAAAAGGTTTACATTGTCATCCCTTACGATATATTGAAAAAAAAAAGATAAACGGCAAAGATATGTTGTCTCCAAACCGTTTAAGATTTTGTACTATTTTATATTCTAAGCAGAATGTAAGCACCCAACTAACGAAAACTAAATACCGCTGAGATATGATAAGAACAATTATCTAGCCCCTAAATGTGAAATAATAAAAAATGTAATGTCTCTGAAATTTTGTAAATTTTATTGATAAATTTACAGGATTGTTTAATACGGACACATAGGTGCAGAATGTCGAAATGCACATACTACACATTACATTACCAAGTTTTTGGCAAAGGTTTTTTTGCTACAGCTTGAACCAACATGGTATTTTACCCTGGTCATATTTTTTTTGTATATTACAAAGATCCTAGAATTAAACTGTTTTGTAGTTTTTGCAATGTTGCAAGAGGTTTGAAGACTTAATTTGTTAGTTTTGTAGGACAGAAAAATATTTAAAAAACGACATGTTTTAGATAAATTTCACTATAACATCTGTAGGACGTTACTTGTTAGATAATTGAACTTCTAAATGTTCGAATTCAAGGGCCGAAAATATGGCCTAGTCATACCATCTCATAAGGGAATAAAACGCAGTTCTAATATTGGTTTGCTGAATTCAAGAGGTACAGAAATATATAGAAAATTAAAGTCCTCTATTACTGTTGCCTAGGCTATCACATGGAGATATTATATCAAAAGTAAAGCAGTAACCATTTTTAAAGGCTGAACAAAACGTAAACTATTTTATTTTGATTTATGCATAAAAAGAGGTATACAAAAAATAAATGAAAGATGTCTTCAGTCTGACTGTTGCATCCACAGCATTGATAATTCCTTATATTGAATCTATAACGGTCGTAATTTTGTTTTGAACATGTATATCAAAGTCTTGTTTATATTATGTAACCTTAAATTCCGGCATTTGGAGTTTAGGGGAGGTTTTCGATTGATGGATTTTATCTGGTAGTAAATACTTAAATCTTGAGATTGAATCTTTATTACTACTTGTTTCGTTGATTTTATTTGTTTTTAATTGCTTGATTGTTTTCTGAAAACATGATATGTTTGTACCTAGACAATGGTATTATCAGGTCAGTGTTATTTCAAAGATTGTATCCGGAAACAGTTGATACAGGACATTTATTAGTGTTCATAAATAATAAGAAGCTTGTTCATGATATGTATTGTATAATAACGGAAGTTTTCCTCGATGTATTATATCTAACAAATGTTTACTTTGTATAAAACAGTAAACAGTTAATTTATAAATATTACCATGCCAATGATAATTCATGTCAGCACAGGCTAATAAGGGAGGACTGTAACAGTGCATTCAGCTTTACGCTTAAAAGTTTTTCCAATATTTTTTCAAAACAGTTATGGTATGCATCGCAATCATACACAAATAATGGTCTTATATAAGGTATTTAAGTTTTTCCTTAAACTTGAATGAGGAAGATTATATTTTAGTTTATCATATATGATTTTGTATGTTATGTTCATATCAAAAACATGAACGTTCGATTTATACCCATAACCATGTGTAATCCTACAGTGTTTATAATATAAAACTCTTGGAGTTTCCTTGTTTTTTTTTTAAACGGAATACTTGGTTTAAGTTGCCTTATTTATTATAATATATATTATTTCTTTTTTTTAATTTCAAATTCAAAGACATGAAAAAAGTTGATGGTTTGTTATTAAGTTGAGTTAAATCTTATGATATAAGTTCTTTTAATAAAAACTCTTCAATGATACCTGGTGTTTAATTTTGTACGTCAGACAAGTGTTTTCATCAGACTCATCAGTAACGCTTGAATCAAGACAGTTGGAAGACTAAGTTCAGAATTAAAAACTCAATACTAGTAATTGTCAAAAATGTCCCAAATAAGGCGAAGGTCATCTATATTTATACATGGGGAAAGAAAACCCTAGGTGTTTCGAATAATTCAACATTTTATAAACAGTAAATTTTTAGAATAAGTCGGAATTTTTGCAAGAATATATACTGGGTTAACCCCATTCCGGTGGTCAAAACATTATTCTTCATATCCAACTGCCGGTCGAAATGGATGGAACAAATATGATTTAAAAAAATAAAATTGAGATATTTAGCTTTACAATGATGCATAATATGTTACCCAATTGTCTAGTTTATTCAGTTCAATAAGTGATTGAAAATCGGCGATCACCATCCGCCATTGTTTTTTTATTAACCTCTTTCCGGTGCAAAGGTAAAATATAGTATGGAGGACAACTAGAACACTAATGCACCCTATTTTGTGCATCAAATAACGTTAATATTCTAGTAAAGAAATACAGATGAGTAAAACATTGTTTTATTCAGGACAATTTACATTGGCAAGATGAACAGTGTTTAAAGAGTCAAATGTGCAAGAGACTAAAAAAAAAAAAAATTGTTCAAAAAAAAAAGTTTTATTTACATATTTCCAATATTTGAATAATTACCTGAATACATAAAAAATTAATATAAAAAAACAGTTCTCAAACTATTGTGTGTGTGTTTTTTTTTTATCAATATAATGAAAAAAATATTGTTCTGTGTTACAGTTCACTGTCGTAAAGAACAATTCCCTCTCATCTAAACACTAATGTTCACCATCATCACTGCAGACTTGAAGATATCTGTAATAAAAATTAATACTCATAAACACTTAAAACATGTAAGAATGACCAGTAAAAACTAAATCAAATTGAATCAAATTTTTAGCAAAATGTTGTTTTTTCTCATATATAGCTGCAATTATTTTACTTGTATAGCACCATTTGTTATATTCATTGTGCAAGAATTGTGTCCTTTAAGCACAGTAATCTATGGTAAATGTTCTTTTCATATCCATTTATATTAATTTCAATTGAATTCAATCAACAGAAACGATTTTCAATAACATAAAAAAAATGATATGTAACTTTCTTCTACAAACATTGTAAAAATGTTCATTTTTGTTAAGCTGGCTTTCCATAGATTTTCCAGAGTCATTAGAACGTTTTATTATCACGTGACTGTTGTTTGGGACGACTTGCACATGGCAGACGATTAATCAATAACAATAGATTGATTTTGGATGAATATTCAATATTTTTAGATCGCTTGAAATTTCATGGCATATCAATGATTTTGGAATGGATGAAAAAACACAATGTTGAGATAATAAATATTTGTTTACCTGTAATGAATAGATATAAGAAGATGTGGTATGAGTGCCAATGAGACAACTCTCCATCGAAGTCAAAATTTATAAATGTAAACCATTATAGGTCAAAGTACGGTCTTCAACACGGAGCCTAGGCTCACACCGAACAGTAAGCTATAAAGGAGACTGTTTGATGTATTCACATCCGTTGACATACAGCGGGGAACCAGTTGTCTGTAACCTCCGACCTTCGACCCATGCACGCGCTTTTAGGTCAACAAAAACCGGGATTTTAACATTACATCGGAATCAGGTATACACCGGAAAGAGGAGAAGGCAGTATAGGTTGTTTTGTGTGGTTTTTTATTGTTTTTAAAGTTTTTGTTTTGTCTTTTTAGTTGGTGGAGGTGATGTTAGTAGAAACAATTTTCATATTGATGTTGATGGTAAACTTAAAGTCTCTGTAAATTAATTCACATTGTTTTACACCAAACAGTTTAGGACCCGACATATTATTAGACACCTTTCTATTCATGAAGACTTTACGTTGACCTCTAGATATCTTTTAATTATTTGCTGTCATATTTACGTTTACGCCTCTTTTTATTCATTGTCATTACTGAAATTCTAGGTTGTTACATTGATGGTCAATGTAAAGAGCATCTTGAAGAATGGAAAAATTCTGTATGTGACACCGAAAAATGCTTTGTGACAATTAATAACAGATATGGACCAAAATTGCAGATAAGACACGTAAAGTCAGGTAGGGTAAAGGGCAGATCTTACTTCTCACGTTTTGTACTCATATTATTGGTTTAAAATACATACTTTGTCTTTAAATTTGAGACGAACAAGGGTCCTTCTTGATATGTACACAGAATAACTTCCATAAAAATGCACACGTGTAAAAGTAAACTGCTGGAGACTAGAAATTAAAAGTTTGGACTTCCTCATTTAATAGAAGCACACAAAGCAGCCCGGGAACATTTCCTTTTCGCCATCAAGGAAGTGAATTCAACAACAACTCAACACACTCTCGTCATCCTTTTGGTATATAAAACTTTTACAAGCGCAGATCGACCAGTGATATTATTTTTTTTCATAATATAACAGTATGATTTGATATTTGATATATTCCAGCCATTTATTTCTTGCATTGTTAGGAAAAATAAAATATTTTATGATTTAATTGTTCTAATCTCACGTGACCTAACCTCCTTAAACAAAGTGATATTGTTACACCAACGTCACTGTGTGATTAAAATGAGATCTAGGGTATATGTCAAAGTGACAAAAACACCCAAAAAAATCTTATGGTCAAATAAAGGCAACAGTAGTATACCGGTGTTCAAAAGTCATAAATGATTGAGAGAAAACAAATCAGGGTTACAAACTAAAACCGAGGGAAACACATAAACTATAAGAGGAAAACAAAGGAACAACAGGAACACTGAAGTGCAACAAAAACAAACGCCAACATACATAGAAACGAACTATTTAATAACAACTGCCATATTCCTGACTTGGTCAACATATTTTCTTCAATTAATGACAGAAGATTATACAAGATATTAATATTTGATGTCCTTTTAACAACCACTGGCTCGATACCGCTGCTGGTAGACGTTTTGTTTTCATCTAGAGTATCACTAGTCCAATGGTCAAACTTCCGTTCTGATATGAAAAATTATTGACGCTGTTCTTTTCATATAATCGTTGCAACCAGTTGGAGTTTTTTTGTTGCAATGCTATTCCAACTTTGTTATTAGTTTGGCCGTATTGTTCAAATTTGGAGGGGGAGGGGAATTGCGATATTTACTCTCTTAGAATTGTTGCTTGCAAGTTAAATACATTCTTTGAATCCAGGATGTAAAGATTCTGAAGGAACCTGTCGAGACGTGAATGATACATGGGATGAACCATCAATGGATATCGATGGCACATGTCCTGATTCATTTAAGGCTGTGGCAAAATGCAGGCGATATAGGATGGTTGTTACTTATGAAAATAAATGTAAGTATCCTTCATTAAACACGTCGAACTGAATTTTTTAATATGCTTAAAAGGAGGAATGAGCTACACGACAACGAAACAGCAAAAATAGACACACAAAAAAACAAAGGCAACTGAAACATGGTTTGAACTGTTGTGATATTATTTAATTCAAAAATTGAAACATCTAAATACTTGATTTTCTCTGCCATTTTTACAACAAGGCAGTTTAACTCTACAAACCAAAACAAAACTCGTTTTGAATAAAAGAGAGGCGAAGGATACCAAGGAACATTCAAACTCATAAGTCGAAAAATAAACTGATAACGCCATGGCTAAAAAAGAAAAAGACAAAGACAAACAACAGTACACAAAACAACATAGAAAACCAAAGACTGAGCAACACGAACCCCACCAAAAACTGGGGGTGATCGCAGGTGCTCCGGAAGGGTAAGCAGATCCTGCTCCACATGTGGCACCGTCGTGTTGCTCATGTAAGTACAAACCCGGTGATATGTCGGTAGGTCACATTCAGGGGAAGGGAACGGAGACAAAATTGTAGTTACGACAATTGGAACATATCCGTCACTTTATTGAATAATAATATTTTTGAAAAGTACATTACTACTATAAATTGCATGATTTTACAAAAATCGTAAGTTATGTTACACAATCTCAGTGGCTTCAAACTCAAGAATTAAAGGTGGTCCGAAGTATTCAAGTTTTATCTTATTTCAAAATTAAACAGAGGAATCCAACATTTATATGAGTTTAAATGTCTTCTAACAAACATTTTTTAAGAAAATAGTCGATAAGAATTCAGTTTATTTGCAATTGTCAAGTTTATCTGCCTACCCTTCCGGAGCACCTGAGATCACTCTCGGTTTTTGATGGGGTTAGTGTTGCTCAGTCGTTAGTTTTATATGTTGTGTTTTGTGTGTTTTGGGGATTTCTCAATATGTGCCATGGCGTTGTCAGTTTATTTTCGAATTATGAGTTTGAATATCCCTTTGGTATCTTTCGCCTCTCTTTTGATCAAGCATCGACGCTTATCTTGTATAATATAGTTGTAAAACAGCCTGCTGTACACCAGTTAATTTGGAAGATTTGTGTTGATGGCACAGACTAATGTTTATAACTCAACCTAATATAAGATAACGTTAAGGTACTGATACCTTTTTCAAGACAATGCATAAAGAGCTATACATTCAATTTGTTTCAGTATATAGTGTTATTCTACAATATATTCATAAACATATAAACATAAAACACTTTTTTTTTGCAGGTACTGATGCTGAGGGGAGTAATGGAAAATAATAACGAAGTTGTGAGAAGAAATAACGTCGAGGCAAGACATAACAATTAATAAATTTATATGCCATATACACGTGTATTTCCATTATTCATGTAATGCATTTCACATTACGATGTTTTTCTTTTTTCTCAATCAAATGATGTTCTATGGTTGAAACTGTAAAGTACATGCCTTATTTCATCCTAATTATTTACATACATATGAACTTCTTAAATTGTTTGGTTTGTCACATGATCCTTTCCAATTCATAGAAGAATATATTCCGTAACTCATTGTTGACGATTCTATACCATGTATACAGTAAATGTATATAATGGAAAAATAACGAAATGAAGCTTGCAGAGATAAAGATAGAGTTTTCTTAATAATCAACATTAGTATGTCTACATTACACGGATTCTACTTATCATGTACAGATGTTGTTAGAAAACTGAGACTTAGATAAAATTTCAGTAGTAAAATTAAATAAAAACATTTCATTAAGAAAAAATCGTTTCATTAAAGACGTTGCTTCAAACGGGATGATGAAAAATTCAAGAACTATAAAAATAATAAGATGTTATATTATAGCCACTCAGACAACTTTCAACCATAGACCAAATAACGTAAAAGTTGGCAACTTTGTTCCTTTAAAGGTTAGTACATCTTTTGTTCATATTCCTCTTACGAGTAAGCCTGTATTAACTATCTTCATAGAACTAACTTTTCTCGTTTTGATTTATATTCTAGAACACACTTTCTTTCTTTCATATGTACAATATTGCTTTTTTTCAAACGTACAGACACGGATCATTATATTAAACCTTGTAATGATCGAAAAAAGAGAGTTGGAAGATACCAAAGGGATATTCAAACTCATTAATCGATCATAAACTGACAACGCCATTGCAAAAAAAGGTTAAAAACGACTAAAAGACAAACAACAGTATACAAAACACAACATACAGATAAAAATATTGACTTGAATTATTTTATTTTTTTTTTCGAAATACCATGGATCTTCTACCCCAGGAATAGATTAACTTAGCTTTTCGTAATTTTGGGTCCTCAATATTATTCAACTTCGTTCTTTATTTTGACTTTTTAAGTTTTTGATTCGAGCGTCACATATGAGTCTTTTGAAGACGAAACGCGCGTCTGGTGTACACAATATTTATCCTGGTATCTATGATGAGTTTATTTGTAATGAACTCCAAAAAAACCAGACGGGAAAAATGTGGTACAAGTTAGAAAAACATGAAGAAACAATAGTCAGCACTGACAATTGTACTTACTCATTTGAATGCATAGATTCACTGGTAATGTACTATACATGTAAGTGAATTAATATGCTATTGTGGCCAGCTACAGTGACTGCAAAATTGTTACAGAATAATTAAACATACATTTAATAACAAACTTCCGATCTTTTAACCATCAAAATTGTTACAGAATAATTAAACATACATTTAATAACAAACTTCCGATTCTTTTAACCATTTGAATATGCTTGTCCACAATCTATAGATTTTTTTTATGACAGTTCGCATCATTGAGAATTTACAATACTACTAACGTCCCAAAACGAAGTAAGGCTAATCTACTAAACATGTAGGATTTAGTTTGTGAACACTGCACTATTAATTTCTTAATTTCTTAAGCCAGAATTTGGTTGAAAATAACTTCAAAATCTCCGTTTTACCTATTTGGATTGTTTATGTCACCGTTTCATTAGACAAGCTCTACAAAAATGGTTCAATTTTACTTTCTCAAATGTTTATTCGTCAACTCGAGACATGTTCCGTCTTGAAATAAGGAACTTGAAATAGGGAGCGAAATGATGCCCTTGCCTAACGTACTTCTTTTAGGTACTCATTTGAGACTTTTTTTGCATGTCCCCATTAGCGAAAATAGCAACGACCTACCGTACTTTTATTCAATTTCAAAATTGCAGAAAACCAATTATAAACAAAGATATATTTTCAATTCAAGTAGCTGTTAAACTAGAAAATGTCAACTATATTACCTAAAATGTGATCAGCAGAAATGTAAGGAAAATTATACTGTAAGACAAATATCCGAACGATGGATTCTGATAAACTTTAAAGAGGTTATTGAGAACCTGGATACCATTGCACACTTTTAACATCTCTGCTTTAATACTACTATAACTCGTAGAAATTGATTCTCATTTCAAAGATGAATATGCATTGTTAAACAAATTTGGAAACAATTCAAGCTTGTGAGGAGCGAAAGTAGTGCAACAAAATAATAAGCTGAAGAATGATAGCACAGAGCTAATTTAAATTTGAAATATCGGACATCTTCACACCAAGCTCTGCAATAAAGTTGACACTTTAATAATATTAACAACAATATACTATCATCAGCTGCATAAGGAGTGAATGTTCGATAAACCACAGGTTTATCTTATCTTATATCTCAAAAATGTATTTTGCAGCTGCCAAATTTAAAACTAAAATAAAACAATATTAAATATAAAACACTAAAGACTATTCAGTTCTTCTATACGGTAATTGTTTTCATACAACTATAAAGAAGAGGTTACTTGGCTGTTTTGGGTGTTATGAGATTGTAATTATTACGATTTTTTCATCCTGGCCTAATTTGTTTTGCCTTACAAGATGTTTACATAATTGGGTTGTGACCTATTTAGAGTTGTTTACAAAATAATGTTATTGTGCAGTTTAGAATTAAGTGAAACAATCGTAGGTAGTGATGGAATGATTAGAATTTTCTTTTTGACTTACATAATAATTCCAGAATGATCATTATCTTCAATTCGTAGTTTAATTTTCTACAGTGTTTTACAAGTTTCCGAGGCAACTATAAATACAGATACCGAGTTAGACTTTAGAAGATCTCTGGAGTTGTTGTATTGACACTTTTATTAACGTTAAGAACGTCGTACTAGTTTGGGAACTTATTGGACATTCAGCATTTCTATTTGTAAAATATTTCTTGTAAAAATGTATACACAAACTAGCTAAATTTATTATTGATTTTTGTGTTTTGCTGGCTAAAATTCAATTGTGATTTATGGCCGTAACAGGGGTGAACATATAAGCATGGTCGTTTTTCGTTTTGTTTTTTTTTTTTTTTTTTTGTGTTTTTTTTTTTTTTTGTCATGGCTTTGTCGGTTTAATTTTGACTTGTGAGTTTGAATGTCCCTTTGATCTCTTTTGTCTCTCTTTTTTCAATAATCGCCGATTGTTTGGAGATATTTTCCGAAAACAAGTCAACATGTTTCAACATTGATATTTCATAAAACACATTGAATTTCATTATATTCGTTTTACTTATTCTTTGACATGAAATTAATCGAAGCATTACATTTTTAAATTGTCTCATGATGATTCATTTCAATTTATATAGTTTCCTAATAACTTAACGAATGCAATGTGTGGAGCAGGATCTACCTTCCAGAGTACCTTTCATTATCCCTAGTTTTCGGTGTTGTACATGTTACTAAGTCTTTAGTTTTCTATGTTATGTTGTGTAGACTGTTGTTTGTTCGACATTTTTGGTTTACATTTTCTGTCAGTCTTTCTTCGACTAATAATTTCCCCCTTGTGTCTTCTATATTTTTAATATTTTCAAAAAGTTCAAACGTGGATAATGGGAAGCAACTCAATAATTTTACTCCCTTCATTTAAAAATAACAGAAATTTTAATGTAATAATATCATTTTTAGAAATCTATAGTAAAGTGTATTGGTAAAAAGATAAATGTTTAATTTTATAGTGAAGATAATGCTCGATGATTTAAGGATATGTTGGTTAACGTTTTCTACATTAATTATTCCTTTGTACTGCTTACATTCACAGCCTTAGGGTTTCAACATAAGACAAAAGTATTTCTAAAATTCTCCTTTGCACTTCGAATGATAATTTAAAAGAGGGACGAAAGATACCAGAGGGACAGTCAAACTCATAGATCGAAAACAAACTGACAACGCCATGGCCAAAAATAAAAAGATAAACAGACAAATAATAGTACAGATGACACAACATAGAAAACTAAAGACTAAGCAACACAAACCCCACTAAAAACTGGGGGTGATCTCAGGTGCTCCGGAAGGGTAAGCAGATCCTGCTCCACATTTGGCACTCGTCGTGTTGCTTATGTTATTACAAATCCGGTAAATAGTCTAATTCGGTAGGTCACATTCGTGAAAAGGGAAGGGTATTGTAGTTACGACATAAGGAACATATCTGATATCATCTGTGAAACGGTTATTCCATAACAGTCAACCAACTCGTGATGGCGTCCGTAAAATTTACGAAGGGATGATTTCAACTTCACCATTTGGAACTCTTGGTTTAATAGCTTCCTTGTGAGCAGCAATCCTCTATCAAGGAAATCATGATAGGAAATACAAGCCCGGAAATATCGTATCAATTGGGAGATATACACTCCCTATGCAGGCGCTGCTGGAATGTTGCTACATAGAAATGGAAAGTTCATAATTGGGAAGCTGAAATCATCTCTTTTGTCGTAAAGTTTTGTTTTCAACCAACCCTCATTGTCAATTTCTAGATGTAAGTCAAGATATGAGGCAGACTTAACTGTATCTGTAGTATCCTTTATCTCTAGTTCGATGGCATAGATTCGTTCAACATAGTCACCAACTTTTGTATTATTTAGTGAGAGAACATCATCTATATAGCGGAACGTAAAGTTAAAGGATATTGCTAACTTCTTATCTTTCTTCCTAAGAAGTTCCTGTATGAAGTCAGCCTTATAATAATAAAGAAACAAGTCGACAAGAAGAGGGGCACAGTTAGTTCCCATTAGAATTCGGACAGTCTGTTGAAAAACACGTCCTCCAAACGTAACAAATATGTTGTCAATCAAGAAATCAAGCATCTTGATAATGTCAGTTTCAGAGAATTTTTTGTTTGAATCAGAGTGATTCTTTACAAAGTAGGATTTATCCCTCACCAAGACAAGATACTTGTATCTACGTTCGCCATTCTTTTTAATGAAACAAAGTAATACCAACTCTTTCAATTTGTCTTTTAGTTTGGAATGGGGTAATGTGTAAAGTGTAGAAAAGTCAGATGTTTTAATACTATTGCAAGATGAGAGAGTCTTAGATTGTATATACTCTAAAAGATCTTTGGAATTTTTTAGTATCCACATCTGATTTACGCCACCTCTAGAATTGGCAGTTTCACAATAACTTTGGAGCCCGGATTTGATTGCTGATAAAATAGATGTTAATAATTTAGAAAGAGGTTTCGGGGAGCACTTGGAAGACCCAGCAATATACCGTTGTTTGTAAGGACACTTATGTAGTTTAGGTATCCAATACAGTGATGGAAGATCCAGTAATTCATCTTTGGTTGAAATTCCAAAGGAACAGACCTATGATTATCCAGGATTTCCTCTTTGGTAAGTGTCGTGAGGGTATATGTTGAATTTCCAAATGAATTGTTAATACCTAATTCATTTATCAAGCAGTTTATGTAATGATATTTACACACAAAAACGATGTTGTTTGGGGCTTTATCTGCGGGGACAACAACATATTTGTCATGGAGGTAGGACAAGTGTTTTGCAACATTTGGGTCTTTAAAAATTGACGTAGCGTGGGTATTGATAGACCCATTTAGTTTCTTAATTCGGATTTGTATCAACGACCTCACAGTCTTAATCCATTCGGAAAGAGTATCTACGTCTTCTTTCTCGCGTTTAGCCCATTGCCTGGCATAATCCTCGACTGAATCCATCAGTATTTTGAAGTTGTATTTCCAATTGATGGATTTAGGCTCACGATATTTCGGACCTTTGGATAACAAATTTCGCAAGGAAGTGTTATTGACAATGTTGAGGTCTCCGGTAATAACGTGGCCAGCCGGATCATATGTGAATTGGGAACTAGCACAGGTGCAATCAGGAGGTTTAGATTTGAAGTCGTCAATGTTGAGATCCTGCAAAATGTGTTTGTAATTGAAAATTTTAGTTGCAATTGGTTTGGTATAGGTATAAGAAATTATTGGTACAGACTGATCTTTAAAATAAGGAGGTATTTTCGACTGAACTAATTTATGATGAAGGATATTGCCTAAGTTGACGCCATCGAGACCTTTGTTGGCAAAGCAAAGTTTAAGAAAAGATCTTTTCTCTTTTTCATCTAGAATTTCTAATGCGGACTGGTTTGAAAAGTCTGTGACTTGCAATATCCGAAATGATTGCTGTAAGTTTACATTGGTTTGAATGGGGGTTTAAGATTCCTCTCAAAAAGGGATTAAAACTATAAGATTAGCAGTGGGTTATTATCATTCATTATTGTTGGACAAAAGTCCACAAAAAGACTACTAAACTTACTTCCACCGCTTACCGCCGGAAAGTGAAGTACAAAGTCACGGGGGTGAAGGTCATTGTTCGGTTAGAAAGGTAACCCGGGATGTAAACATCAAGCTTAGCCTACCTCTTATGTGTATTGTGTATTTGCGATATTCAAAAATTTCGATGAATATTTAATTGTGATACCATCTTATATTAAAATAAGAAGATGGGGTGTAATTGCCAATAAGACATCTCGCCACAAGGGACCAAATGACATAGAAGTTAACAAGTATAGGTCATCGTACGGTCTTCAACAATGAGCAAAACCCATCCCGCTTAGTCAGCTATAAAAGGCCCCGAAATGACAAATGTAAAACAACTCAGACGAGAAACCTAGCGGCCTAATTTATGTAAAAAAAAAACAATGAACGAAATACAAATATGATATATATCAACGAACGACAACCACTGAATTACAGGCTCCTGGTTTGGGACAGGCACATACAGAATGTGGCGGGGTTAAACATGTTAGTGGGCACTCAATCCTCCCCTAACCTGGACAGTGGTGTATAGTTTAGTATTATTTTTATTTCATTCTGAGTTTGATCATCACGATCGACCAACTAGATATCTTCGATTTTTATATTGTTCAACTAACTTTTCCTAATAAATATAAAAAGGCCGCTCATTGAGGGGTCTCTTGACAAAATTTCTACCATTATCCAATATACCCTCTGTTTAGTGGCCTTCTATATTCCGTGCTCTTTAAATATCATAAACCACATAAAACACTTTTGATTATTTTTCAATTAGTTTTTGACCTGAATATGCGCGAATTATTTTCTAGTGGAAGATAAGAAAAATAATCAAACAAGTATCGTTTAAGTTCGAAGAAAAATACAACAGAAAACAAAACCCAATCCAATGGCTTTGTTTTAAACATTGCTGTTTTACTTTTCTTTTTAAAACAAAAGTATCTCGGTTGGAAACATTCCACACATATTTTTTCAGTGTATGATAAGAACTTCAAAAAGTTGTTTGCTATTTCAGATTGCATTTTTGACATTCCTAACAAATTTTGAACTAGAGTCTCCTAGAAGATTACATATAACATAAAAATTTACTATGAATAACAAAGGTGTTGAAGGTCTCACTGTGACTTTGAGGTGAAGAACAGCAATTAAAGCGATGTTCCTTTGCTATTTGTGTTTTGCTGTGCATATTCTGATTTTGTGTCACGGATGGATACCCCATATCCTTTCTGTTCTCTTACAATTCAAATCTTTTGGTCTCTGGAGTTGTTTTATTGGCAATCAAACCACATATCCATATGCATCTCTTTAATATTGGTACTATCAGTCACCACGATATGTATGGGTATATTCTTTTTATAACTAACAAGTGTTTACTCAGGAGCAAAAAAAAATAGTCCTGTTTTAGAAAGAAAACTGAAATTGTATCATGTTCTACGTTCGTCATCGCTAGAATATTATCTTTACAGTTTTTCAATTTTTGATATTACAAGAGGTACTTGATGTTTTTCTCAACATATCCACTTTTGTCCATTTTTTAAAATTTTTTACCAGTTTCTTCGTTTTCATTGCTTTGAACATGCTACTGAATATAATTATGAAATTGCATGTCAGGTGAAGCATTTATATCAGGAAATGCGTAACCTTTTTACCTCAAATTAAATGAAGCATAAAAAGATGGACGTGAAATAGCCAACAGAGAAACATACAAATAAACGTAAAAAGAATTTAAAAGCAAACCCTATTGTTTTACTGGTAAAATGATCTTTTCAACAGATTGATAAACTATAGAGACAATATCTAACAAGGAAAAAGAAAGAGAAATGACAAAATGCAGAAAAAATGGACAAATAATATGAAACATAAACGAATATCTGATAATGTCAAAAAAATTTAAAAAACAAAAAGATTTTTCCACCCTACTTTATTTAACTTTCACATGAATATTGCTTTATAATCATATCAGTAGTTATGACTGGCGCTACAAACGGTTGAAACATGACTTCCCGTTTGTTTACAGTAACAATTTGTACGCCTCTGTCCATTATATCCTAAAGCTTCAAATTTTTGTCCTGGGTTTACACAATACCCATCAGCGTCCTGGCACACTGTAAAAGAAACATTATTAAACGACGAGTTATGTGATGATTGCTGTTTAAATGTACCGTTACTGGCATCAAATGCATTTCACGACTCTTACTGTTTACTAAAATATGTTCTACTGAATGTAAAACAAATAAACTTGAATTAACACAAAAGTTGCATTTACAGAGTTACAAATACCACATACTTTTGAATACTCACAAACATTTTACATTTGGTATCAACATCAGCCTTATTTGTAAATATGGGATTTCTCGTGAAAACTTAGTATTAGACGGCATTTTCACTATTCTTATTGTGATGTTGTTAATAGAACTAAAACACTGGAAAAAAATGTTGTGCCTGTATAACTCGTTGTTTTTTGTCTTTCCTTATATGCCTCTTTTTTCCGAAGGAGTCAGATGTTTGTGGTTGGTGTCGCCTGTTGTACTGTACAGGATTTTAGGCGATTCCTGTTATCCCATTTGATATATGGTCATATTTTATACTTACAATAGCCCACATCATAAGTGAAAGAGTTTCCTGACTTTTTACATTTCATCTTTAAACATGTTGTTTTTCCATAGGGTTCAGTCCATTCTGCATCAACGTCATGACAGTTTGAAGTTGTGTATTCTTTACAACCTTTAATGGAAAATATGTATAACTTGTATGTAACAGTTATTTTATTATATCATTATTCGGTATTGTATCTTAAGTAAGAAACTAACGGCTTTAATGCAGGTCACCGGTTAGGTCAAATTTGAACCATGAGCATCACCAGGGAATATAGACTACTCCTCACTTACATATCAATGTGTGAGGTGATAGGCATCCTGTAGGTGTTGTATTGAGGATAAGTATTAAGAAATGGTTTGTTTACACTGAACGTACATATTGATAATTCCACGAATAACTATAGCCAAATTCGAAAAAAGTGAAACGTTCATGTGATAATAGATACTGAATCAATTTATTTCGTTTTTTTGTTTGTTTGTTTGTTTGGTTCTTTTTTATTATTCACAGAAAAGGATCATTAGTATCGAAAGCTCAACTAGTATATTTAATTAAATATATCTAATTTGTTTATATCTATACCGAATATAGGAATTTCAGTCTGAACTGGTGAGAAGAGCTGTAAAAAGAAAATAAAGCCATTATACTTCTAAAGGTTTTCAATATGTGTATTGACGTGTATTGCAAGCAAGAGGCATCTCTTATGTTCGTTGTAGAATTGTTAATAAAAAAACTTCAGCAGATCAATATGTAAAGCTTTACAATTTCGTGTGGGCCTCATTGACATCATTCAATATCTGTGATCACTATGAAGTTAAATAATAACAAGATCTTTACGTCTTGAACTTAATGTAATCTTGCTAAATTGAATCTCCCATTGAAATATATATATAAATGTGATAGTTCTTTTTTCTCATTCGTTAGGAACCAGAAAAATACTATTTGTTGATAGATTACTAGGACTATAATGTACATTATAAAAGGATAATTATTAAGGATAGATATAAGACACAAATTAAATTACTGAACCAGCCATCAATATAAACCAGAGAAACTCTTCCATAGTTAACAGTAGTAATAACTTAATCATTCGGTTCATCTTTAAAAAGTTATAAATATAGAGTGCACTGTTAACCAAAACAGCTGAAATACTTACTGAATTATATAGTTTTACTGAAAGGGGTATAATAATGAATAGAGAGACTAGATATCATATTGAGTTACTCGAATATGCTTTACCATAACATAGTAAACCGAAGCCAGTTTTATATCATGCGTCAAGTTTTACGACATGGAATATTATTATACTGGTAATATTGTCAGATGAAGGAAAAAAAGCAACCTTTAATGATACATTCAAAATGCCATCAATAACTACTGCGTATACTATACACGATACATGATAACTTAATAGATACTAAATTACAGAACACGATATATGATAAACTAATAGATACTACAGAACAACGTACGTATCCTACACCTACAGTACTTCGATCATAACTTAAAGATTGATAGATTGATCGAGTTTAACGCCACTTTTAGCACAATTGGCTACATCTTGGTGGCCCGTTTTTATTGGTGAAGGAAATTGGAATGCTTGGAGAAAACTATGGCCTTCGGCAGGAAAACTGGTAATCGTAGTATGAAAAGATCGAATCACCCATACCCGCCACGTGCAAGGTCGACTTTCAACCACAATGTTGCACCGGCTAGTAATTGCTGTAGATGGACTACATATACACCTTGGCCACCAAGGCACCTCATAAATTAAAAACAAAACTACAAATAATGTGAACTTTTTATTAGACATGAACTATTTACACATATAAAAGCTTAAGACATAAGATACAAAATTAACAGAGAAAGAACTAATCAAACATTTTGAAAAGCATTATGTATTATGAGTTGTGGAAGCATGTTAAATGAAATATTGTTTATCGCCTCGGTCGTCTCGTTTACTCGTGCTCGCCACAAGTGCGGGAGATAGGGTGGTGGAACCCCTGTCAGGTTAAAAAATTCGTTGAAATTGGTATTTACTGCTTCTCCGACAAGCAAGGACATTTAGGAGAAAGAGCAAAGACTAGTCGGCTCAGAGTTAAAATAGAGTGTCCGGGTAAGGGGACATGTCTTCCTGCCGACTTTTACCTTGTGAACTAGCACGTTAAAAATCCGGCATTTAATTTGCCACAAGATGTTAAACAGCCATACGTATACCCATCTAAAGATTGTTTAAAGAAAAGTGATTTAGAAATGTAAAAGAATAAAACAGTCTATACCTCCTTTGACATATTTGTATGTTGCCATTCGTCTTAATTCATCCCACTGACATTTATACTGTATGCATCCCACATAGTTTGTGTATCCATATTCACGGCATATTCCGTTAACGACACATCCTGAGAGAAAGAGATTAATAATAAATATATGTTATTTTGATAATTGTTTCAAACTTAGCCAGTATCTTCGACAATACATCTGAGTTTTTAAGACAACATATTAGTTTTGGTTTATCCTTTTTGCTTTTATTAAGTTTTCAAATCCTTGCATTAAACAGTGTGTAGAAAACATGGTATGTGTCTTTATATTGTTAAGATATACCTTCCTTCATACCATGCTTATAAATTTTCTTTAAAATGATTGGATGTAAAGAATTACTTCGTCTACAATTTAAATTGAAGGTTAAAACAGTAAGCAAGAGATCATTTGTTGGATAATGCAATCAATAGTTTTGTGAATTGAAATTCAGTTACATGAAGATGCATTTTAATTACTTAAAAAAAGACATTAGATGATAAAATAACACAATATGAATTCATTCGTACGAAGCGCTTCTCTAGATTTACCCTCATCAGGAACGCTTTAACCATAACAGTTTAAAGCAAGGGATGTAATAAACAAATACATAGAAAACGATAGGAGCTGTAAAACAGAAACATTGTATAGGAGACGCTGAAGAAGATTATTATTTTAAAATACGGACTATTTTTAAATTTCCGTTTTCCTGTAATTTGTGAAAATAGTTTAAAACCTTTTTTTGACGTTTAACGCGGCTAAAATTGCTGATACCACGACTTATTTACGTCATTATTAAGGTTTCTCGGAATTTTCTAACGAGCAAAGTCGAAAAAATATAAAATGTCGTAAATCATTAAATTTTCGTCAGTACGGTTCGTTGAGAATCCTTGGTTGTCAATGAGCAAATATGTGCAACAAAATAATATTCGAGGTAAACAGAATATAAATTCACATTTCACAAAACTGTAACTAAACAACCACTCTTACAAATACGCAAAATTGTAGAGCATCACTAAAATGTGCTACACATTGACATCAAATAAAACAATGAATATTGAACACTTGCCACTTGGTGATGTCTTCAATAGTCGTTTAAAATCATGTGGGCTGCCAGGTGTATTGGTTACTGTACATTCTACTTGAAAACATGGTCTGTTGGCTAATGGCCACTTCTCGCCATTGTAACGACATACACCATCATGGCGGCAACCTTTTGAGAACGAAAGAAGTCATATATTCTAAAAAATCATTGTGTATTTTAAAATCAGCTAAGATGCAATTCAATTTACACCAGAATCGATTGACAAAAACTTAAATACCACTTCAAATAGATCAATAGCATTACAATAGTTAAATTTTCAAGAAATGAAAATTAAGCATTAAACTAATTTTTCTATACTTCTGTATTTAAACATAGGAAAAGAAATAAATATATTACTCATGTATATTTGTGTAGCCTCATTATTTATATTGTGTCATATTACTTGTATTTCAATGCATATTTTAATATAGATGAGCATTGAAATAATGAGTAATTCGCTTCGAAACTAATGTAAATAACATGGGTATTCTTACCAACTTTTACTGGTCTTTGTACCATGTATATTGTGTTACCACTTCTCTTCTCTCGTTCACACATATAATCAATGCAGGAACTTTCTTCAGTCCAGACTGAGTTCTCATCTTTGCAAACACCATTGACTTTACATCCTGCATAACAAGTAAGAAATATATTACCGAAACTTTGTATGGTGGGATTAATATATACTAGCACTAAATATAAAAATAAAAAGGTGTGGTAGGATTGCCAATGAGACATCTCTTCACAAGAGACCAAATGACACAGACTAAACTCATTTGCACCGTATCTATTATCATATTATTTAAAGCAATGAATATTTATTATTTTTTCAGGATTATTAATTGTATCTCCGCTCGATTGGAAGAATTTTGGAAAATCAATTCTACAAATCGTAAAAAGTTTACCTCAATTTATTTTCTATAAACATTATATAAACGTATTTGTTTAAAAGAAAGAACGAAAATTAATTACTTTTTGGGGCTTTTTATCGCACTTTTACATATCAAGAATTGAAGTAAAAAGTTTTAATCTCTTTTTATATTAAAATCTAACTTTTGTCTGTAAATTTTATTTTGAAATTGAAATTTCCGGACTTATATATTTAAAAACAAATCTAAACAATAATAAATTTTTGATATATATCAAATATATTCATTAAAGATTTTAATGGTAAAACCTCCTCCAACTCTTTCCAACTGTGGAAATTTGCTGTTTGCCTGGCTTTCACATCTATAGAGTGAACAATCCTCTTCTATTTCTTCATTGATGGCAAGGCAATTCCCATTTTTATCTTTACAGGCTACAAAATAAGTGTAACGTAGAAAAAAATATATCACGATGTGCTTCAATTATGCAGGTGCCTGATGAGGAGCAGGATCTGCTCACCCTTCCGGAGCACCTGAAATCACCCCCGGTTTTGGTTATCTATGTTGTGTTTTGTAAACTGTTGTTTGTAATTTGGTCAATTTTCGTTTCCTAATGTTGTTGTCATTTTGTCATCGACATATGAGTTTGATTATTCCATAGGTATCTTTCTTCCCTCTTATTTAAATGTTCGTAACCAAACATCAATATCCTTTATTAGTTTCTAAGAATGAATGTAGTTCAGTAATGTTCTGATTGTGGTGATCTTATTGGGATTGTTGAAATAAATTCAGTTTAACTTATTCAGAAAAAATAAATTCAGAAGGGTAACATAAAATGCCTTGCAATACCTAACTACAAAACGGTACACAATATTTTGTAATTTTGTGTCCTTATAAGTAATGACAAGTATTTCATTTAGCAATTGCGATTTGAATGAACAGTATTGTCCATTTTCTTCAGGAAAAGGTTTCAGTCTGTTGTACATAAATCTTAATATAGATGTCGCATATTATTATATGAGGCATGTTCAATGGTTCTTTATATCCAAATTGTAATAGAAATTTGAAATCGAAAAGATTTTTATAGCAAACAAATGTGAAATAATATCACAGAATCATGTCCATTCACAAATCAAATTTATGATATTTCTAATAATTAATTAACTTCACGAACTGGTTGATATTCAGATTGAAAACCGTCTGTGTTGCATTATATCTTAATAGAATGGATTACAAGGGGAAAGAATTTGAATACATATTTAAAAATATCGAAAAGTATTAACAAGGTTAACGATAGTAGCTGTCATGAATATGCTTTTCGGTTTCATTTTTGCGGCCATTTTGTGCATATTTACTGTTTATTTTAATGAATAAACTTTTGATTTTCACATGTCTTCTATTTCATAATTAATTTGTCCTTCTGAATATTTTGATTCGAGAGCCACCAATTAGTTTGGTGTAGATAAAACGTGAATCTGACGAACTATATTATATGCCTTGTATCTGACTTGATGAGTATGTACAGTTGTCAATAAGATGGTAATATCAATTAAATGAAACTTTAAACATCCAATCTGTATCACTTTTTCTCTAAATCAACAAATTTATACTTGTAAAAGAAACTTGTGATTTTTGTATTTGCCTACTCAACATATTCGTTTGAAATATAATTCTATACATGTACCATCAGCTCAGTAATTCGTGCATCGGAACGGGCATGATTCAAAATTACATTTCTAAAGTGCCCCGTTGATAAATTAAGAAATTACATTGTATTAAAAATTACAAAAATCTAAGGATTCAACCCCATTGTGCAAAGTTGATGTTCGATGGATTTTGCTATTATTTTATATTCCTTTTGTTCATACAGCTCCTTGTGTTTGTACGTACATATAAATCTTGACTTTCAAATGTTCAATTTTAGGGATTCTGATGGAGATAATCCAGAAAAGCGCTTCGGACGCTTGAACTTTATAAAGTGTATTCATATATTAGCAGTGTATACTGAAACCTGTTCACCCAATATGTTGTAATTGTAAAAATAAGATGTTGTATGATTTTCTTTTGCCAATGAGACATCTCTTCACCAGCGACCATAGAAGTTAACAACTACAGGTCACCTTACGGCCTTCATCAATGAGCAAAACCCATACCGCATAGTAAGCTATAGTGTCTATTTAAGAATCATACCATAAGTAACTGGATTCATTGAAGCATATTGTGCTTTGTCGGTCGTTTTAATACTACACTCATAATCAACACAACCATATTTTCTCCAAGCACCTTCCTCAACACAATCATTTTGAAACCGACATTCTAAAATATAAAGACATAACTGATATATAAAAATGTCTTGGTCTTTGTAAATAAAATCCTTGATTGTCAAAAGTTCAGTTAGTTTTTTCGATTGTAAAAAAGAAAACATTGATAATCATTTTAATATGCAAAAAAATCTTAGGAAACTTACATGAGAGAAACGTTTCCGATATTAACATAAAATAGCTGTTGTATGTAATATAAAAGTAAACCATTTACGAAACTGGATCATTCTGAGGATTTTTGTATGTTCTTTGAATTAATTACCTCCCAATTTAGTTGGCTGTTCATTTTTAAAGTGTGCGTGCCTATTAAACTTGAGGTTAATCAAGAAAAAGAAGCTGCAAGCAATGTCATTCTTAGTATACTCACAACAGAAGAATTGGTAATCGCTCACACACAATAGAGTCTAAAATTTCAAAGCACCGTACTAAATATACAACCAATTCCTCATAAGTAGCCCCATCATATAAATCGAATGATTAATTGCAAGGTTCATATAAAAAATGGTAGCATTGCAGCTCTAACAATCACCTCCGCTATACAACTCTAAATTATCATAGGCGTTGATCAAAGTTTATATCAGAATTTGCAACGTTTCGACAGCAACAAATTATATTTGTCACAATAATTCATTTGGAACATTGCAAGTTTTTTTTATATGCCCATCCGCTAAGGAACCTTCGCTTTGATGAAAGCATGATTGGTGAAATTGTGATAACCGCTAGGTTGTAACGCCGACCTGGATTTTGGTCATGAAAATTGTTCCAGAGACACATGTTGTTAGCATTGAAGTCATATCACACGTTTTGGGGACTTTTAGCCTGAAACATTTTTATGCGCAAAATGAAAGGTAACACTCTCAGAGATTCATAAATGAGTTATTAACGTAACTACCTTTATATCATACATATAAAAAACAGAAGATGTGGTCTGATTGCCAATGAGACAACTCTCAACAGGTGACCAAATGACACAGAAATTAACAACTATAGGTCACCGTAGGGCCTTCGACGATGAGCAAAGCCCATACCGCATAGTCAGCTATGAAAGGCACCGAAATGACAAATGTAAAATAATTCAAACGAGAAAACTAACGGCCTAATTTATGTACAAAATAATGAACGAAAAACAAATATGTAACACAGCAACAAACGACAACCACTGAATTACACGCTCTAGACTTGGGACAGACACATACAGAATGTGGCGGGGTTGATTCCATGAACATCCAATCTAAATTTCAAATCTACCTTCTCCGTTCAAACCTTTAACAATCTGGAGGCATCAGCCAATATTACACTTTATATGTATTCTAAAGAAGTTTTATACTTTCAATTTGCATAAAAAGAACTACGAGTAGTGAAGAAAAAAGGCAATATTAGAAAACGGGTATATCATACATTTACATATTAATACTGCAGTGCAAGGAGATCCTTGCCTCTTTTCGACAAATCCTTATTTTTTCAGTGCATTGATATGCCTAATTTTGCTATTTTCTTGCCGACATACCAGCATTACAGAACTCAACTATTGAACTAATTGTTAAATCATTAAGGTCCTGAATATACAAGGATTTTTTTTTCTGGAATTTAAGCTAACAACAATCAGTCGATCGCTACATTTTTAATTTGACATAATATCATTTTACATATTAAAGCATACTTTGTTGTTTTACTTCCTGTTTGAAAACATGACGGAAACCATTCTTATACCAGCGACATGTGTATTCTGTACACCCACTGTTCCAAGTCATGTTAACACCCATGCATTTTCCATTAAACTTACAACCTGGATTCGAATAAAAGATAATCAGCGTATTATATAACAATCGAAAAATATATGTTCAGCTGTTTGTATCTATGGTAGAATATTTTTGTTGAAAGGCTTTCTGACCAATGCTTCCTCTTTTTATTCTTGCAGATCATTTTTTTCTCTCAATATATTTACATTCAAAGTATAGTTTTAAAACAAAAAAACTATAAAAGTTGAAGTCTGCAATAAGGTTCTATCCTTATGGTTTTTTTTATTCACGTCATTTATCTTCTAGAAACGATTAAGAGGTTGACGTTGTGTATAAATACCTGTCTTTTGTTGAATACTGTATATCAACCTTCAGATGACTGTAGGTTGTTTGTGTCTTAAGGATTGCAGTCTCATTGATGTTTACCCCAAAATATCTTTTTAGTCATATTACCTAATAGAGAGTTCATCCGGAAATGTTATTATGCTAACTCATGATTAGATAAGTAATTCTAATAGTGTCATTAAAACAATTCACCTGCATCGTTTTGTAGAAATTAAATATCAGTTTCAACAGGTGAATCCACTTGAGAAACAGACATGATAATGAAACATTAAGGGAATTGCATGAACTACAATAGGGGCAAGAGTGTTAATTCGCACTCAGCCAAAATGTCATAATCAGAAATAGGAAGATTTACAGTCAGTTTATTCCACTAAGAGCATATTGTTTTCTTAATTTTGGGTGGACGAATCGTTGGCATAATTCCGGCTAACATTACAACGTCCTATTAAACTGATTCTAATATGATACATTTCCTATTGTGTACTTTTAGTTACTTATAGTAAATGCATGATAAGATGTTTATTTATGAAATAAAGGAATAAAAAATCTTCGTAAACAGAGAATAATACATCGAAAATCGATTCTGTGCAACCATAACAACATTGGTCATAATACTGTGTTTGCAACGAGCATATGTTAAACGTTTAAAAATCTTTATCATTAAATACAATTTTGGAAAAATAATGAAAAATGAATATTGTAAATTGTTTAACACTGCTTCATATATTAAGATACCTCCATCTACGATATTCATGTAAGTAACCCTCTTCTCTATATCGAAGAAACACTGTTTTGTGTAACATCCTTCTGTAACTCTGTCTCCAGCCTTATAGCACTTGCCATTGTATGCACATTCTATCAATGATAATAATGGTGTTTTGAGAACGGTTAATCCTCGAAATACATGTAGTCGCCGTTTCAGATATTAGATTTAGTGTTTGTATTTTAATGGTAACAATACATTTACTCATCGAACATTTTTTTTCTGAATGCTTATTTTTATTTCAATATTTTACGAGTGACCGTTTGTCTTTTTCGTCTTTTATCGTTAGGTTATAGTGTTTTTTTTTTTTTTTTTAATTTTGTTATTTCACTTGCAGTATCTTCTACTTTTCATTACAATAATTCCTTAATATATTTTTGTCGACTGGCACGCACGGCATTTAGATTGCTGACGTAAAATACCATATTAGTATCAAAATATAAAGTAAGATAACATTATAGTATTCAAATATGACATAAGATAACATATTAGTATTACAAACTTGAACATTTTAATGACATGTAGCTTCTGACACCCGATGTTAAAAAATTACAAGATCTATTATAGACATTGCTTCTCTGTATAATTATCAATAGTATTCATGTAGAAACAAAACAAATCTACAAAATGTTTTAGGTACCTCCAGCAACTGTGCTCATATAAGCGACCTTCTTTTCTTTATCAATAATACATTGTTTCGAGGAACATCCTTCCTTCACTTTATCACCAGCTTTATAGCATTTCCCTTTGTAATTGCATTCTGTCAATTAATAACAGTAATGGTCATTTTGAAGGCCTTTAAAACAAGGTCTTGTCAAATACTTTACATTATTTGAACATATGTTAATTCTTCTTTTACAAAAAAGATGTTCGCAAATATTGTTGGTATAACATGTTGTGATTGTCGCGAACAGGACAGAAATGTCAATTCCGACCGTTAAAATTGTTTCGTAATCTATTTATATCATTGGCAAACATAGTAATGGACGGTTTATAATAATACTTCATATGTAGAACTAAAGCATTCAAATAAAAAATTGCTTTATTTTTTTTTGAAAGGAGATTTTGTTTCGAAATATAGAGGATTTGTTGAGAAAAAATATAAGGGGACCTTGGAAAGAACGCATAAAATATCTTCCCTCAAGTGTTCCTTAAAGTATTATTTACTAAGGATTTCGTTGTTCAAGTGACATTCTTTAGACGTATGCATAAGATAAGTTAACATTTATAAAGTGTTATTTGCTCAATTTATGAATATAAAGCATGAAAGTAATCGGAAACTTCCTGTACTAACCGTTTGGTATGTTTACTCATCGCACTTACTTTTCCATTTTATCTTATTCACTTTTGTTGAACAATGCACACTTTTATTTCGAGATGGCACCCAAGGGTGACTGGGCACAACATATGGTAACTGATCTCCTGATCGGCAGTAAAACCCTTGCCAAAGTGGGTCGTCCCTTTACTGTGCGGGATGTATAAACGTCCGGTCAGAATGGGGAGTTAAATTCGATGCCTCGTCTCGAAAGAGTGCCACACTCTCTGCACGTTAAGAACCACTGAAACAAATCTTTAATGGTTCGTAAGTAATCTGTTGAAAGGCTAAATTTCTGTCCCTATTCGATATGCCCTCATTTTCCAGTGGCAGTTCAAAACTCCCGACCTTTATCCCTGGACGTTAAGCAACCAATAATCAATCAATCAATATTTTGAGACGAGGTTAAATTCAAGGTGTGGTGTGTTTGAATTTGAAGATAGTTCAGAAATCAAAATGTCCAAACTAATGCCAAATTGGATCATAAGATGAAACGTTGTTCTGTTGGAGAAGTATGTAAATAGCTTATTTTAAACGCAAAACTATCCTCTTCTGTTACGACAGGGGAATTAAGGGAGTTTGGGGGAAAACAAACACAATTAACACAGAGCATGCCGTTTTAAGAGATGACTAAGAGATCCAAAAGAAGCAGATCAACCAATGTGTTTTATATAAAATGGTTCGCGCTAAGAACAGTTGAAAGAAAACTTTAAAATATCAGCGGCAATATTTGAAAACGATCATTTAGCAAAACATCTTTAAGCAATCAACACTTTAAGGAGCGAAGTTGATTATTCTAAATCACTCTGAAGATTTGTACAAGCCACTTCACATTCACCAATATAGCGCTACAATGAAGTATAGCAAATGGTGCACGCTATCACTGATTGCTTGCTCGGTTTTTTCTTGGTGGTAACTCTAATAACATCATTACATTTGTTGCTATGAGTCTTGAAATGATGATGAAAATATGGTACATTGTTTAGAAAGAATTTTAGATGAATGCGTTTGTGATAGCTTTAATATTTAGTGTATATTGAAGTTTTAAAATAAAGATGTATAATTCTGTAACTGTGACTAATACTACGGAACATATTGTCTTTTCTAAATTTTTATTACATTGAAACGTTAGCATACAATAATTTAATTTTGGATGTAATACGTCTTCTGATTGGCTGAAAGTGTTTTGTCTATTAGCTCATAGATATAATTTTGTCATGTGACCGTGACGTCAATAACGTTTTTTTTTCAAAATTTACTCCTTGAAAATGGAATTTAGAATTAGATTATAAGGAATGACTGTAATATTTTTTCTGTCTATTCGAAACAACATACAAAATGGGGTGCACACTTTTAAGTAACCCGCGTAGTGTGCACCACATTTTTTTTATGTTATTTCGAATAGACAAAAATATATTACAGTTATTCCTTACTTATTGACGTATTGATATGGTTATTTGGATTTCTAGTAACCTGATTGGTTGCTTTGAAGTTTTAGTGCTGAGTTGTTAGTTTCTTTGTTTGATTTAGAAGGACTAATGGATTCGAAATGGACAGATGTTTATGTCCAGTAGCCATTGAAGTTATTGAGATTTGGTATTTAATAGATTGAATAGTATTGAAATAGACTTGACATTTTGACAATTTGTAAGCTGTTGTATTGAAATTCACTGTATGATTTACCAGTATGAACGTTTGAAATGATTTGTACCAAAGCAGTCACTACCTTGCTCCACAAGTCGGGTGTTTTACGTTACTGATTAATAAATATCCTGAACCCTAGGAAAGCGACTTGAGTTTTATGTGAAGCCCAAAAGTCAGCTATTACATGTTCATATGACTGTTAAAAAAGAAAACGTACTTAAACTATATAGTTGATACAACAATGGTCTATGTTTGCCTTACCTTGCTCAACTGAATCAATGTTGAATGAAATAGAAGTCGCTTTCCTTGTCATGGTACATTTTAACCAATGGCAGGCGGCATGGTGCCACACTGAATTAACTGCATGACATTCACCGTCATACTTGCATGCTACAAATATACCAAGTAACAAGACTGAAATAGTCAATTGTATACAGCTGTTCTATTAGCGTTGTATCTACCGAGGTCAAATATTTCGTTTACTGTAATTTTTATGAGCAAATATAATTTCCTGATGTAGATGTATCTTAGATAAATTAACAATTTCACTAAAAAAAGAATTTCAAAAGCATCACTGTATTTGGTGCTAAAAGTTCTTGAAAGTTAAATAAAAATTTGCACCATAGCAATTAAACATCGAAGGAACCAGTTATATCGATAGGTCATTCTGGCATAAGGGAAGCTTCTTGTATTAGCTGACACATTTAATATGAAAACAGTGTTCATTATATACAACTAATTGTAAACAGGTTTATAGTATGCGACGCTTGATGTGAACACGACCTTAATTTCGCTTCATCCTTAAAATTTAAAATTTATAATATTTGGCTTCTTGCAACAGAAATAAACATAGATCAGGTTTACTTTGTATTTTGTAGTGCTGTATAAGTAAAAATTGTACCATTTAGTTTGCCCAATAAATCTAAATAAAAGTGTGGATTGAATTTAGTTTTAAAGATGATATCTTCGAAAACAAACAGTTGGTTTATCGGCATTGATATCAATGAGTTCATACAAAAACTAGATGTGTTGAATCGACACGTATGGTCCCGCTCGCAAAAAACATCTTGAAGCCGTTTTTAGGAGTGGAAATTTTCAAAGCCCATAATTTCGGCAAAAATCATCGGAGCGGAACCAATTGTAAACTCGATCTGTTACATCATCATGGCAGACTCACATACTAATAAAGAGCTGCGCCATGAGCGCATGGAACGCCCGTCACCCTTTAATCTCGTCTTTGTGCTTTCAATGAATTTATATGATCAACTAGAAATAATATGAGCACTGCTCAAATAGACCCCCAAAAAAAAAAAAAAACAAAAACAAAAACAAAAAAAAAATGATGCACACACAGTTGTACCCATTGACACAAATAAAGGCAACAGTAGTATACCGCTGTTTAAAAGTCATAACTCGATTGAGAGAAAACAAATCCGGGTTACAAACTAAAACCGAGGGAAACACATCAACTATAAGAGGAAAACAACGGAACAACAGAAACACAAAACATGAATAATTTGGCATTATTAAGGCTACCTCAAGTTTATGGCCTCGATTTTTGAACGAATAAAGTTCTATAGCCGTCCAAAGTGTGAAAATGGACAGTTTTTAACGAATTAAGTTCCATAACTCCACAATTTCATATCATAAATTTATATAAAAAAGGGGAGCTTGTTTCAGTAACTTCAAGCGTGTTTGAGTTATTATCCGAAAACTGGAAAATCCCCCCTTTTTATGGATAAAGTCCAAATACTCCAAAACCTAAATTCAGATTTTTTTTTTAAATCGAAAGGGAAGTAATGTCAATATATATAAACAATTCATCAAAGTTTCATGAAAATTGCTAAAAGCATTTTTGGTTATAACAGTAAAAAATCTGAAAAAATTTTTATGAATAAAATCCCATAACTCAATAAACGGGCATATAAAAATCAGCTCAATATTTGAAGGCTTTTAGATAAAAAGTCCGTATAACTGTTATTATCACGAAATTTTCACAGTCAAAGCTCGTAATCTCGGAAAAAAATCAGCGGAGCAGTATCAAACGTAAACTCGATCTGTAACTCATCTAAGTAGACTCACATCCTAAAAATCACCTCAATATGTGTAGGCGTTTAGAAAAAAAGTCCGTATAACTGTTCGCTGCGGAATGACGGAATGGCAGAATGACAGAATGACGGATAATGGTAACACTATACGGCCCCGACCTAAGTCGGCGGGGCTATGAAAAATAATGACTGTATTGTAACCATAAGCATTTGGAAAGAATTGTTGACTATTTTTAGGAGAAAATGACAACACAAGTTTGCCATATAAACGTCAAAACAGGAAACGATGAAAACTGGAGAGCCATTATGATAAAAACAAAAAGAAAAAAATTGACTGCGAATTTGTAATTTTCCAAAATCAATTTACTGAAGGTCTAGCACATTATAATAGCATTACCGAAAAGACATGAATTGTCGAAATGTAAATATGGTGCAAAATTGGTACCAATAATGTTATTATGCATCAATAATAAGACTAACATCTGCATTATGATACAAGTAGAGAGGAAACTTACCACCTCGAAGGAATTTCATTCCGCATTTAGTAGTTGCTGCTGAACACTTGTATGTCATGCAATTTTTTGTAAATTCAGAACCAATAGGAATACATTTACCCTTACCATCACTACAACCTGAAAAAAGTAGATGTCATTTAATTTCAAGGGAGACAACAACAATTATGACAGAGAGCAACCAACAACAACAATTAGAATTCAGACTTCTGCCATGGAATTAACATATAAAAAGTGTGTAAGGGTTAAGCATGTTAACTAGTGCTCAACCCTTCCTCTTGCTTCAGACAGTTGTGAAACAACACAGCATAAGAACAAAAAGTAAAAATAGCTTGTCTCATCTAATCGGCACTAATAGCAAACAGACAATAGACACAATGTACTTATCTAAGGTAATATCAAGTTGCATATGTCACTGGTAGAAACTTGACGAACCCAGTAACGTTGTCAGATATAGTGTCGCCCTTTGGAAGCGATGACCGAAAAACAAACATATCACCAGTATTTCGAGTAACTCATATAGTTTTAAAATCAACCAATACGTAATAACGAACAAACAAGTTGTGAAATGACTTTTTTGTCGTTTTTGCTCATCAAGTGAAAATAACACTTTTTAAATTTGATGAGTCCGAAAGGAAATGTATAATTCGGCGGCTTGTTGTGGCAAACCCAAATGTTCCTCATTACGGTCAAAAGACATGGCAAGTAACACTATTATTAAATGTTTCTTATTAATAAACAGGATACCCTTCACTACATATGCATGATTTTAGTCAAAATGAAAATGGAATCTGATTTTTGTTAACCAGGCAGTAGCTACGAAATTTAAAATGTTGTTATTACTTTACCTGCTTTAACCATTCGGAAACGACAATCTTGTGAACCTCGACTGGCAGTACATACTGAACTGTAGCATCCCCTTTGAATATGATAATTGAGTGGCCGACACACATCTTCATCTTTGCAACCTTTACACACAAAAAATATTTGAGGTAAAGTGGCTTTTTCAAAATAAAGCTAAATCTAAAAACATTTTATATTTTCCTTTGATATTCAAACATCTTAACTCAAGAATAGTCCGCTTACCTGAATTTCAAATAAGTCTAATAGACGAATATTGAAAAGAACTTATTAACAGTTTCTTGCCTAATAGATGAATATTGAATAGAACTTATTGACGGTTTCTTGTCTAATAAACGAATATTGAATAGAACTTATTAACGGTTTCTTGCCTAATAGACGAATATTGAATAGAACTTATTAACGGTTTCTTGCCTAATAGACGAATATTGAATAGAACTTATTAACGGTTTCTTGCCTAATAGACGAATATTGAATGGAACTTATTAACGGTTTCTTGCCTTAAAGGCGAATATTGAATTGAACTTATTAACGGTTTCTTGCCTAATAGACGAATATTGAATAGAACTTATTAACGGTTTCTTGCCTAATAGACGAACAGTGTTGAGAACTTATTAACGGTTTCTTTGAACACAAATTCCACAATTATGGTTCTGAACCGTATTTACAACAGATGAGATATTAATTTTTGTACATACTAGTTCTTAGCTATTTGAAGAGACTATTTCTCTGTGCTGAGTTTTCTTGCGTTTGTTTGTACTGTATTCATTTTTGCGGTATTTTTAACATTGTCATATAAGAGGGAGCTTTGGCTAGCCATAAAACCAGGTTCAACCCACAATTTTTTTCTTAAAATGTCCTGTACCAAGTCAGGAATATGGCAGTTGTTATCAAATAGTCCGTTTCTATGTATGTTGACGTTTGTTTTTGTTGCAGTTCAGTGTTTCTGTTGTTCCATTGTTTTCCTCTTATATTTGATGTGTTTCCCTCGGTTTTAGTTTGTAATCTGGATTTGTTTTCGCTTAATCGATTTATGGCTTTGTGACAGTGGTATACTACTGTTGCCTTTATTTATTATTAGCATATCACACATCTAGCTTGTAAAATTGCATGTTATTACGCTTTTATTAATAAAACTTACGTAATACCATATTTCTGCATGTTATCATTTTAGTAAATGTTACCAATACAAAAATTGACAATTGTATTAAACTCCACGGTATTCAAAGTCTTTTTATACTTGCACTGGTAAGTTTGGTGAAAACAATCTTCAATGGGGCGAGCTGGAAATAACTGCTTCATAGTCCTGGCTGGCCTGGGACTTATCAAAAGTATTGTAAATGTATTTAATTTATAGAAAGATTTATGTATATACCTCTGTAGTCTGTTTTTACTTGAAACTCTACTTTTACCCCGTTGTCAACTTTATGACATCTCTTTGAATAACATGTTTGACCATATGAAGCCATCCATACTTCACTTTCATTTCTACAGTTGCCTTTGTCATCCATGCAACCTTAAAACACAGTAGCGGTCAACTAAAATATGGGTTATTGATTCTTTCAAAGGATTCATCATGACATAATAATATGTATTAATATTTCTTGCGAAGCTTTATTCATTACCCTTTCAAAACTTCATTCAAACCAATACAAACTTACAGCTATCATTTCGGATATTGCAAGTCACAGACTTTTCAAACCAGTTCGCATTGGAAAAGATAAAAGGAGAAACGATCCTTTCTTAAACTTTCCTTTGCCAACAAAGGTCTCGATGCCATCAACTAAGGCAATATCCTTCATCATTAATCAGTTCACTCGAAAATACCTCCCTATTTTAAAGATCAGCCTGTACCTATCATTTCTTATAACTTATACCAAACCAATTGCAACTAAAATTTTCAATTACAAACACGTTTTTCAAGATCTCAATATTAACGACTTCAAGTCTAAACCTCCTGATTGCACCTGTGCTAGTCACTCATTCTTATATAATCCGACTGGCCACGTTATTACCGGTGACCTAAACATTGTCAATAACACTTCTCTGCGAAATGTGTTATCCAAAGGCCCGAAATATCGTGAGCCTAAATCTATCAATTGGAAAAACAACTTCAAAATACTGATGACTTCAGTCGAAGATTTTGCCAGGCAATGGGTTAAACGCGAGAAAGAAGACGTAGATACTCTTTCCGAATGGATTACGGCTGTGAGGTCGTTGATACAAATCAGAATTAAGAAACTGAATGGGTCTATTAATACTCATGCTACATCAATCTTTAAAGACCCAAATGTTGCAAACACTTGTCCTACCTCCATGACAAATATGTTGTTGTCCTCGCAAATGAAGCCCAAACAACATCGTTTTCGTGTGTAAATCACATTACATAAACTATTTGATAAATGAATTAGGTATTGACAATTCACTTGGAAACTCAACATATACCCCCTCGACACTTACTAAAGAGTAAATCCTGGATAATCATAGGTCTGTTCTATGTTCCTTTGGAATTTCAACCAAAGATGAAGAACTGGATTTTCCATCACTGTATTGGAAACCTAAACTACATAAGTGTCACAACAAACAACAGTATATTGCTGGGTCTTCCAAGTGCTCCCCGAAACCTCTTTCTAAATTATTAACACCAATTGCATCAGCAATCAAAGCCGGGCTTCAAAGTTATTGTGAAACTAGCTATTCTAGAGGTGGCGTGAATCAGATGTAGATACCAAAAATTCCAAAGATCTTTTAGAGTACATACAATCTAAGACTCTTTCATCTTGCAATAGTATTAAAACATTTCACTTTTCTACACTTTACACAAGTATTCCCCATTGCAAACTAAAAGACAAATTGAAAGAGTTGGTTCTGTTTTGTTTCATAAAAAAGAATGGCCAACGTAGAAACAAGTATCTTGTCTTAGGGAGGGATAAATCATACTTAATTTTCTATGTTTTCTATGTATTGTGTGCGATTTTGTCCCATGTACATTTACTCCATATCCTTTCATTTTCTATTTATAAAATTCACTCTGATTCAAATAAAAATTCTCTGAAACTGACATTATCAACATGATTGATTTCTTAATTGACAACATATTTACTACGTTTGGAGGACGTGTTTTTCCAACAAACAATCAGTATTCCGAAAGGAAGAAAGAAAAGAAGTTAGCAGTATCTTTTAACTTTACTTTCCGCTATACAGATGATGTTCTCTCACTAAATAGTTCAAAATTTGGTGACTATGTTAAACGCATCTATCCCATCGAACTTGAGATAAAGGATACAACAGATACAGTTAAGTCTGCCTCATATCTTGACTTACATCTAGAAATTGACAATCAGGGTCGATTGAAAACAAAACTTTACGACAAAAGAGATGATTTCAGCTTCCCAATTGTGAACTTTCCATTTCTATGTAGCAACATTCCAGCAGCGCCTGCATACGGAGCATATATCTCCCAGCTGATACAATATTCCAGAGCTCGTATTTCTTATCATGATTTCCTTGATAGAGGGTTGCTGCTCGCAAGGAAGCTATTAAAACAAGAGTTCCAAGTGGTGAAGTTAAAATCATCCCTTCGTAAGTTTTACGGACGCAATCAAGAGTTGGTTGACCGTTATGGAATATCTGTTTCACAGATGATAACGGATGTATTCCTAATTTCATAACTACAATCCCGTCCCCTTTTCCCGAATGTGCCCTACCGAATTAGACTTATTACCAGGTTTGCACTAACATGAGCAACACGACGGGTGCCACATGTGGAGCAGGATCTGCTTACCCTTCCGAAGCACCTGAGATCAACCCCAGTTTTTGGTAGGGTTCGTGTTGCTCAATCTTTAGTTTTCTATATTGTGTTTTGTGTACTATTAAAATTGAGAATGGAAATGGGAAATGTGTCAAAGAGACAACAACCCGACCAAAGAGCAGAAAACAGCCCAAGGCCTACAATGGGTCTTCAACACAGCGAGAAAATCCCGCATCCGGAGGCAGGCTTCAGCTGGACCCTAAACAAAAATGTGTACTAGTTCAGTGAAAATGGACGTCACACTAAACTCCGAAACATATAAATGAACTTAAATTACAACTAGATGTGTCGGAATAACACGAATGGCCCCGTCTCATGGACACAAACACGCATGGATAGTATCCAGCTCTCAAGACCAATACAAGTTTGATGATAAATTTCCTTGATCAATGAGTAGTTAGATTTCAAACTATCAGCAAACAGGAAGTGGATGTACTGCAGATCTAACAAGATGTGTTGAAACGACATGAAAATCAGCATAGCGGAACGAAACTTAAACTTGATCTGTAATTCATCATGGTAAACTAGCATATCAAAAATCAGTGCAAAATATGAAGGCGTATAGAAAAAAGTCCGTATAACTGTGATTTTCAACAATTTTCAAAGTCCAAAAGCCGTAATTTCGGACAACAGCAGAGCGGAACGAAACTAAAACTCGATATGTAACACATCATGGTTAACTCACATACCAAAAATCAGTCAAATATTTGAATGCGTTAAGAAAAAAAGTCTGTATAACTGTGATTTTCAAACATTTATCGTTTGATGTGTTTGAGCTTTTGATTTTGCCATTTGATTATGACTTATATCTAGAAATTGACTATGAGGGTCGGTTGAAAACAAAACTTTACGACAAAGAGACGATTTCAGCTTCCCAATTGTGGATTTTCATTTTAAACCAAGAGTTCCAAATGGTGAAGTTGAAATCATCACTTTGTAAATTTTACGGACGCCATCACGAGTTGATTGACCGTTATGGAATATCTGTTTCACAGATGAGTTCGGATTTGTTCCTTATGTCGTAACTACAATCCCGTTCCCTTTCACGAATGTGACCTACCGAATTAGACTATTTACCCCTATTTGTGACATTTTACCTATTGTTTTGTTTGTTTTGTTCACGCATCGTTGTCAATATAATGGAATTTGATGCGACTGTCATACAAGTGAGAGGTTTGGCTAGCTATAAAACCAGGTTCAATCCACCATTTTCTACATAAGAAAATGCCTGTACCAAGTCAGGAATATGACAGTTGTTATCCATTCGTTTGATGTGTTTGAACTTTTGATTTTGCCATTTGATTGAGGACTTTCCTTTTGAATTTTCCTCGGAGTTCAGTATTTTGTGATTTTACTTTTATCAAAGTCCAAAGCCCGTAATTTCGGCAAAAATTAGCAGAGCGGAACGAAACTTAAACTTGATCTGTAACTCATCATGGTTAACTCACATACCAAAAACCAGTCCAATATCTGAAGGCGTTTAGAAAAAAGTCCGTATAACTGTGATTTTCTACAATTTATCAAAGTCCAAAGCCAGTAATTTCAGCAAAATTAGCAGAGCAGAACAAAACTTTAACTTGATCTGTAACTCATCATGGTCAACTAACATATAAAAAATCAGTCCAATATCTGAAGGCGTATGATGTTTGTTGCGGAATGACGGAATGACGGACAAGGGTAAAACTATATGGCCCCAACAACTTTGTTGCGGGGCCATAAAACCATACAAGACTAACAAAGACTAGAGGCTCCTGACTTGGGACAGGACTTTATTGTTTGTCTGTTTTTTAGCCATGGTGTTGTCCGTTTATTTTCGACTTATGAGTTTGAATGTCCCTCTGGTATCATTCGCCTCTGTTTTGCTAAGATACTAAATCTTGTTGAAGCATTTTTTCCATAATTAACATTATAAAAATATGACAGGAGTAAAACTTAACGTTACTGAATTTGATAACTAAAAGTAAATCTTAAGCCTGTGTCATATAGCAATCACGTGTCTGTATCCATATTTTATAGGGGTAAACTGAAATTTTCGCTGGCCTCTCTCTCGTGTACATAAATTGCTTTATATCTGTTTAAAAATCATTTCCATTGTAGAATCGAATCCATTTTTTTTTTTTTTGCGGGGGGTCGAAATAAAAGGAATGACAAATCATCTTTTTGAGACACTTTTTATGTGATTAGTCACTCGCTTTCATTTAGAATAAATTAGAAAAAACATAACATTCAATACTTGTATTTACAGATATTTGAAATAAAATAAATGTGTTATTAACATTTTGAATCTGAAAGCAAAGCTTTAAACACAATTAGCAAACAATGTCTGTTGAATCTTACGTGCAATCAATTTTACGTGATAAATGTGAAATTTGTATAAAGCATATATCTACTCCAAAATAGACAGTTTATATAAAAAATCTAAGTCAATAATAATTATTTTGTATTTTTATAGAATAATAATTATTTTGTATTGTTATAGAATAATAATTATTTTGTATTTTATAGAATAATAATTATATTGGATTTTATAGAATAAAAATAATTTTGTATTTTTATAGAATAATAATTATTTTGTATTTTATAGAATAATAATTATTTTTATTTTATAGAATAATAATTATTTTATATTTTATAGAATAATGATTATTTTGTGTTTCAATTAACTATTAACATTTATAATATATAATATAAACTACTATTTCAAGTCAATACAATTTGTGATGTTTTAAACATGAACCGTTTGCTTCATATAAATAAACAATGTGTAGAAAGTGAAGATTAATATGTTGCGCGGGGATAATAATTCTACATAAACCAGAAACTTATAACGGCGCTTCGTCTTGCAGCTGATAAATAATAAGTATAATGTAACTGTATAAATTTTACACCTAGTAGATATATATATCTTTGTAGTTTATGTTTCTATATATCTTTTAGTTTTCGTACCGTTGAAAGTATTTCAATGAAGAATATTCCAACTGTCCATTTATTTGTTTTTTTTTCTATGTTGTTATTCCAGTTTAATTGACTGTTTGTGTGTTTCGTACAAAATAGATATTTTGAATTAATAACATGTCCTTACCACCTGAATCCACTGTCAATACTCGTAAGCCATCTTCCTCTTTGCATGTAAACCAAGAACAGCCTTTCTTTATTCTGTCACCAACGAGAACGGTGTTGCCATCCCCATCATCACAACCTTGGATCAGAAAAGTAAGTTGCATACAACAGTATATGTTTCAATTGATAAGATTTGCCGAGAACATGCAGTCTTACTTAAGGATGGCTCATTTTCGAAAAGGTATACCATAAGAAAGATGATTTCAATTTTTTTCTATTTTGAGCTTTCCGTTCTTATGTTTTCCCATTTCCCGCAGTACTTGCATATAATATATATATATATTTAGCAGCTGACACAGATGGCCATAGCTTGTGTATACAACCATGACTGCCTTTATAAGACTTGCTAGGTATGTAGAAGCTACAAAACCCTGTCCAAATATATGTTTATCTCTTCGACATTCTTTTTTCGATATCAAAAATAATATAATAAGAAATGTAGTTGACCAGGGATTCAATTGTAAAATTACAAAATTTGCGAGATCGAAAAATGTATTTATTAAAAATGTTAGAGGATACCAAGCGGCAGTGTATATGATAAGTATAAGAGAATAACGTCATTACCAAAGTAAACATCATTCAACAAAACAATTTACTTGACCGTATTGACCCACTCAATCTTCCTCAATAAATGGGGTTGAACATGTTGAATACTGTGCAAATGTTGTGTGAAAGTCTCAACATGTTTTGTTTTTGTGTTTTTAAACCTGGTGTATTGAATGAGTATTTACTATAAATGCGAAGTTTGTAACGTTTCAGATTTAGTTTTTCATGTTAGGACACCTGTACATGGACAGTTTGTCCCTGCTGATACTATCCAACCAGCTATCAAATAACAACAGTTTTAAGCCGATATAGTTTTATAGCTTTAGCGAAGGTTGCTTGTTAAAGTTTATCTAGTCTTAGACAGATTTAAGATAACTGTTAGGTATTTTCTTTTCAATGACATTCAACATTGCTGTTAACTCGGCCTCCCAACTATTTTGATTCGAGCGCCACCGATGAGTCTTAGGAAGACGAAACACGTGTCTTGTGTACTTAATCATAAGCCTTCGATTATCTTTTGAATAA
Organism: Mytilus coruscus; assembly: GCA_017311375.1. Lineage (NCBI taxonomy): Eukaryota > Metazoa > Mollusca > Bivalvia > Mytilida > Mytilidae > Mytilus > Mytilus coruscus. Next base: position 10,918,911 of record CM029600.1, on the reverse strand, counting down.
TTGAATATATAGTACAAATGTAAAGATTCCAATAATAGTATTCATACCTGTATTTATAAAAGTATCACAAAAATACTAAACTCCAAGACACCGTGTGTCGTCATAGTAATCGATTCATTCATTACACACATAGGATTGTTGTCATCCAATCAGAACCATTGATATCATTCCATTGGTTTATAGTGACAAAAGTGGATTTCTGTACTATTATCATCGTCTTTCGTCATTTGAATCGATCCATTCATTACAGGCATAGGATTGTTGTCATCCAATCAGAACCATTGAAAGAAAATGATTGCATTAGGATTAAGTTTTACTTACCACAATCCATTGGTTTGTAGTGACAAAAGTAAATTTCTGTACTATTATCACCGTCCTTTGTCATTGGAATCGATCCATTCATTACAGGCATAGGATTCTTGTCATCGTCATCAAAAGCAAAATATTCAAGGGTGTGAGTCATACCTTCAAAATTGATAAACAATATCAATATTTTATGTTCCTTTACTTTATAAACGCTGAGTCTGTTTATTTAGAATTGAGAATGGAAACGGGAATGTGTCAAAGAGAGAACAACCGGACCAAAGAGCAGAAAACCGCCCAGGGCCACCAATGGATCTTCAATGCAGCGAGAAAATCCCGCACCAGGAGGCGGGCTTTAGCTGGCCTCTAACGATAATGTATACTAGTTCAGCGAAATGGACGCCACACTTAAACTCTGAAACATTTGAATGAACAAGATTTTAAAAACAAACACACAAGACTAACAAAGGCTAGAGATTCCTGACTCAGGACAGGCGCAAAAATGCGGCAGGGTTAAACTTGTTTTGTGAGATCTCAACCCTCCTTCTATACCTCTAGCCAATGTGGAAAACAAAACACAATAATACACACAGTAAAACTTATTTTTAAAAGAAGTCCGAGTCCGATGTTATAATAGGTGACAGAAGAAACTAAACAAAATGACAATGATCAATATAAATTTACAAAGGACTACAAGTAGTTACTGACATGCCGGTACCAGACCTCAATTAAACTGATCGGAAGATTATGTCTTGATCATATGAAAATCAAGCACAATCCCTCTCGTTAGGGTTTAGTATCCTGCCATCATAAATTATACGAGAAGAACATAACCCGTATCATGCCAACAACTGTTTTTAGAATAGATGTGTTTATTTCCGACGCAAAGGTCTTATGAGTGAATCAATATTAAAATCCAAAAATGCCATGCTTAATTACTTGACAACATTATCGTAACTATATCCCTTCTGAATAAGTCTGTTTAAAGGTTTGGTTGGTATTTGCATGCAAAATGAAAATGTCTAAAAAAAATTAGGCCAAATATTAACGATTAAAACAGCTCTTAGAGGGTTCCAAAATATATTTTTTTTCTAATACATTATATTTAATGTGACTTTAATGCTAAAGCAAAATGATGAACAATAGTATGTAAATATAAAAATTGTATTCGCCAAACTTTTCCCCAGAGGCTCTTCTGTTGGGATATCGCCTGTTTTAAAAATAAAAACAACACGTTTTAAATTTCATGCGTCCGAAGCGCTTTTCTGAATTCTAAGGCTTCTTAGATACGCTAGTCATATGCATGTAGCATGCTTTAATACTACCTTAATTCATATCCAGTTTAAATAATTTTGGATTTTATAAATGTTTACCCTTTGGGTACTCTTTACTCATGTACCAATACTATTGTATAAAAAATGCAACGTTTGAAATCTGAAACACTTTAGTCATTTAATCGTCTCTGATATTGTTCGCATGAACTTGCCACAGAAAAAAATATTAAATTGTCTAAAGCCAAAGGAAGTTTCTTACATTAAGTACATCTAACTTGTTAACCATAAGTTCGGAAACTATTTTGAGACAGAGGTTCTACCATCAAATACCTCTTATATTGATGACACTAGTCAGATATAAATGCGAGACTATAGTAAATTTCTTGCATCATGTACCTCTAACTTGTTGACAATCGTCCGCCTTACTTCCCATAAACAAAATAAATGGTCTTTCCTTTGGCAATACCAACGGAACTTCAATATCTCCATCATTTCGGCAACAGAAATAAAATGTAGTGTCTTTTTTATAACTTCCATCAGGCAGTGAACCATTAGTGGTACTAAGATGTTCATAACTATCTGCATCGTCCATGGTAATATATCCCTCTTCAAAACCTTAATGAGCGAGAAAAAGCAAAATAAAAATGTTTTCGTAAGCAACGATATGAGCCATAGTATATCTAAATATGAAATTTATAAAAAAAATTAAAGCTTATTCCTTTGCTTTTGAATGCTTGTCTTTCACAAAATCAAAGTTAAGCTGGACAAATCGTATATGTTCAACGAAATAAAACAAATAATTCATAAAACAAATTGTATTGACTCGGGACGATGAGATATTACATGAACACCTGTCTGTTTTTAAAGATTTTATGTTTTCCTCTATATGTTAGGCTATTTTCAGTGTTGGTTTGTTGTCTCATTGACATGTACCTGCTTTGTTCATGGAAATAAAACAAAATTTTCGCATTTAAAGGTAATTTAACCCTATTTATAACAAATGTTGTTAACAAAAAGCACCTTTAGGACAAGTTCCATTTTTTCTCATGATGCAATATTTTCCTGTTTCCCAATATGTCTGGTATCGAGGACGGATGGAAGAATCATTTACTTCTCGCTTCATACAAAAATAATGTATAAAGACGAAACTACTGTACAATCCAAAGGCGTCAAAATCAAATGAAACATAATTCTTCAAACTTCCAATATGCCCTCTATGTCCTTCTGACCATTCTTCTGCAACATCAACTGGACAACCAGACTTTGATTTTAGTAGTCCATAATCACCCTCTGGCCAGTACATAATCTCTAGAGAACAGAAAATAAGATTTCACTTTAAGTCAAGCGATCATGGTGAAGATTATAACAGATGACAACTCATAACACATTATATAAATTAAGAAGATGTGATATGAGAATACTTTCCACAAGAGACCAAATGGCATACAAGCAACTATAGGTAATTGCACATTGTACATTTACTAGTTCTTACCTGATTTACACCTCGTCGAAGAAATAATGTTCCTTTATCCCTTACAAGTAAATTCTTCATAATTATTTTCATTCATTTGTGTTCCTTAATGCACATATGTAGTTGTATATACATCTAGCACAGAAATCAACTCTAATCGGTACTGGAGGTGTCTTATATTTGCAGTGAGGTGAGAGTTTTTGTTCTGTGTTGACTTTGACATAAAAACAGCACTACATGAGTTCTTTCTTTTCTTTGTGTTTTTTTTAATAAGTGATATAGATTTGTATTCATGAATAATTACATTGCATGTATGTTTCATTAGAATCCGTAATTTTGATTGGCTGACAACAATCGTGAGGCACAAAAATGCCACATTTTATTTCCATATACAATACAACAGCTATGACTGCACGTGCTATCCGTGACAATGTTAAAATGATGCATTGAAAAACAAACGAAAAACTTGACATAACTCTTGATCTAATGGTTTATAGCATAAAAATGTAATTATAAGAATTGAATGCTTCTTTTTATAATTTTATACGGTTGTAAAATCGTTGATCGTGTGCACATTCTTGATATAAAGCGCTTCTGCACTTCATACAAAATATGCTTCGGTCAACGCTTTTAAACCCAAATAAAATTATAAAAAGATGCATTCAATTCTTAAATGAAGACATATTTGCCATTCTTTAACTATTCTTCCTTCCCACTTAAAATTTGAATTTTGAAACCTAATTTCGTTTTACATCTCACAGGTTTGACACAGTGTTGGCATTGGGAAAAGTTTTAGTGTGGAGTCTTAAGAAAAACAGACTCTCCCATATTTTAACATTTAAGGTAGCACTACAGTCTAACAATGATTTTTGAAGATATTTTTATCACATAATTTTGAATTAAGCATTATTCTGCACAGTTTGTAAAATCCCAAACTCATTATCATATCACAACAAGGAGTAAATTGATAATGAACTTATGTAAATAAAAGCACATGGTAATTAATCTAAATATATAGGCATTTGGGAGGGCTAATATGTCAATCATCTGCTGATACCAGTGTCCAGCTGTTATTCCCTGACCACAAGATAAATATTGTGGTCTTATCTCATTGTATTGCAACAAAAGTAATTTATATAACATGTTTATAAACAGAGAAAAGAAAAGATATGAAAAGGAAAAATCTAAAGGAAGAAATCTACAAAAATGAAAAAATATGGAAAAGAGTGTGAAAGTATCTTTGAAAGCCTCTGACTGCCTGTATAAATTTCTTCTATTTGGTCTTCTACATTTAAGTACAGTTTTATGCATTTTAACCAATTTTAAGTTTATGTGAAATTTTTCAATTCCATAAAACTCAAAAATCATGTGGGAGTGTCTTTTTTTTCAAGAAGTGGATGGTCTTGGATTTTTTTATGAACATGTCTTTTGATGCACAATTTTAATGTTCTACCTAATTTCAGTAATAGTATATTTCTTTTTAAAATACAAATGAAAATTATTCTTTATAGTGAGAATAATGATGTTAAATATTGATTATATGCAGCTGGTCAATCCTGTTATTCTCTTATCTTAGACTGTCTGGACAGAGGCGGAGCTTTGTCTATATTTAATTACTACATCACAGATATTGGTCAAATCTGTGACGTCAAACTCCGCCAAATGCCAAGTTGGTGTTGCACAGTGCCACATGATGCAAAATTTACAGCATTAGAGCATCAAAGAGACAAAGTGTGTGGTTCTATTGATAAAGTAATGGTGTCAGAACACTCCTGGGGTGTTCCCAGTGGAATTTTTGTATTTATGTTGCATTTATAGGGGTTCTAAGGGGGAAATTCCGTTTTTAGGTAATTTCTCAGAATAATTTTTCATGAGATTTGTTAGGAAAAAATGAAAATATAAACTTTATGGGTACCCCCTTGGACTTGACTTTGATATATGTGATTAAAGGGAGTATTTTCTACAATACCGTGTCCCAGTTTTTGGATAATTTGTTTCTAAATGAATTTATAGGTGTCCAAAGATGAAAGGTGAAATGAGGTTTGGCACCCAGCAATTAAATCAATATATCTTCTTACTGAAGGCATATATCAAAAATCTTAGACACGGTTTTGCAGCTTGTATATGGTTGATTAACGGGATGAAAACAAATTTTACTACCATTTGACCTGAATGTGCCATTTCCATCCAAGTTGGAAGACCACTTTTTGGCAATTAATGAGCTATATTTTGAGATTTATCATACCAAAAATAAATGTATCTATGGATAAAGAAAGAGTAATATTTCAGCTTTAAAATGAGTTAAAGATTTTAAAATCCAGTGAGTAGTTTTGGAGAAATTAATCTTTAAAGAATGTTGGTTGAGTCAGAAAATTCTGACTGTAGTGCTACCTTAAAGTCATTAGAAATTATATAGTGTACAGAATATAACGTGAAAAACTTTATTTATCCATTGTGGAACCCAAATGGATAACAAAAATGTCGGAAAGCATCGTCTTCGTTAAATTAACTTTTGTTGCATATTTCAGTATTTAAAATCAGATTATGATTAAGATCTCAACCCTTCGGGTGAATTGCTTCCCTTGTAGGCATGGTTTTATTATTAAGAGAATTAATACTTTGTTTCTCATGACTCTCTACATAAAAGTCTGACCATACCCTTCCTTTTTTCAATTTACATTGATTTCAAACTATTTTGTAAGACATAAACGTATTCATTTCCTTTGATAGAGTAAAAGCGTCTGATAATGCTTGTATGTAATGAGCCGTATACCTACTCATTTCATTTATTCGTATTTTAATGCCCATAGCTAGATAGTTAAGAATATCTAGTCCACTCACCATTGTGTACCTCTTCTGCCTTTCCACTGTGATCCATGCACTGATAAATGGCACATCCGTCATGCCAAAATTTATTGACTGATTTACATTCACCATTAAACGCACAACCTGTACATTGAAATTCATATCACCTTAATATTTTTGTCATACATAATTGGTTTTTTTTATAATAATAAAATAATTTTTGAATTAACTTTTACATTGACTTTTTCAGGCCAACAGTTTTAAAGTTTAGACCCTCGATTTGGTTCAGATGACCGTCATATGTTCATGTAAGGTCTGGATGGGGTCTTCAATTCTACATTCTTTAATTGTTTAGGTCATTTTTCTCTATTCTTTATATTTTTTGTCCATTATTTTCTTTACTTTATATTTTAGCACTCCATTATTCTCTTTTCTTTATTTTTTTTGGCCGATTTTTCTCTATTCTTTATATATTTTGTCCTTTATTCTGCACTATTTACCCATTATTCCATATTCTGTAAACCCCATCCAGACCCGCGTTGGAGTTGGTAATTGTTTTAAAATGCATGTTTGTCTCTAGATTATCGCAGGGGTTGTTTTGGAGGGTTTTGGAGGGTTTTTTGGGGAGGGGCTGTGCTTGTTTTTTTACCCGTTGACAAACTTGTATATACCTCTCAACAACTCCTCCTATTCATATGAATCGTTCTATTTTGAAAAAAATCGGTCATTCAAATTGATTGAAACAGAAACATTTTCAATAGGGCAAACGGAAAAACAATACTGATTTCGAAGACTATTTTATTGAAGCAATTTATTTTGGATGTAATGTAAGTTCAATGTGATTCACTCCTCAAAGATCACTTCCAAAGAAACTCGTTTGGCCTACAAATACCCAATAACCAAATCCCAAGACTTGGAAAACAAAGACCACGAGTATCTTAAAGGTAACAGGTAATTCACTAGGTGGCTTCTCGGAGTTCTTTTAAAATGATTTATCTAACTATTGTACATTCCAAACCATTGCAAATTAAAATATTTGGAAAATAAAAGTACAAATGCACATAGATATAGAAAAATACGTATCTGGTATTTGGTATCAAATTGAGTGAGCAGTCAACGCTTTTCATAAAATGTACCAGTATTTTAACAACGAATGAATAATTCATCCACAAGAATATTTTTTTTTCAAATCGTATATAAGATAATTATTTAAATAAAGGCAACAGTAGTATACTGCTGTTCAAAAGTCATAAATCGATTGAGAGAAAACAAATCCGGAATACAAACTAAAACCGAGGGAAACACATCAACTATAAGAGGATAACAACGGAACAACAGAACACTGAAGTGCAACAAAAACAAACGCCAACAAACATAGAAACGAACTTTTGATAACAACTGCCATATTCTCGACTTGGTACAGGACATTTGGGTTGAACCTGGTTTTATGGCTAGCCAATCCTCCCGCTTATATGGCAATGTTAAAAAATATCGCTAAAATGACAACACTATGTGACAGGAATAAAGCACAAACAAACGCAAGAACACTCAGAACAGAGAAACGCACAAATAAATAATATAATAGTCGTTACAACATGTAAACCGCAGAATAACAGCGAACATCTTCAATTAACGACAGCACAGGACAAAACAAACAGTGACGTATTTTTGTGACGAATATATAATCTTGAAATTCATACAATTATTTTCACAATACTAGTCCAAACAATTATCATGATTATGAAGGTATTGAAAGGCTATTTTAAAGAAATGCTGTGACGACGTCATAATTATTTGGACTAACAATACTTATCCATGGAAAATGGAAATTAACTCGTAAGACATATGTGAAATTTAACCGATGCTTTTCAAATGAATCAATAAGGTTGAAAAATAATAATCACATTCCGTTCGTTTGGAAAAGGTTATTTAACAGATGAAGAGTATATAAAAATCAATTTAGCAAATGAGCTGTGAGTAAAATCAAAAGTTCACCAGACAACTAAAATTGTAAATATTTAAAACGAAGTAATAATCAATCCTAGTTTCGCCTCTACAAAACAACAACATTTTATTGGTACATGTATTTTAAATCATTTCGATTTCGTAAACTTCGAATTTCGTTTTGTCAATTTGCACAAGATTTCCCAAATCGTGAATCAAATTCTAAAATATCCTCTAGTTGCGCGGAAGACAAATAGCGTAAGGAAGATACTAGTTTGAAATTATATAAAACGGGAAACCTGATTATTACCTTTAGAAATCAGCGATAAAGTATAGCATGTCCCTACTATCTGACATTCGTATGTGTTGCAGTTTTTCTCGAACTGGTCACCAACTCTCCAGCAGTTACCTTCCTCGTCTTTACAGCCTTCATTGAATAAATATATTATATATTGACAATAATACAACTGTGAATTCAAGTTTTATTGTTTATCATTTTTGCCTATTTCTGGATCAACCTTCCAACGGAACGGTCATAGCCACATATTTCGGCATCCACAGATAGACAAATACACGAGGAGTTATGTATTCAAATGATGTCTAAAAGAATAACCAATATAATTGTAAGAAATGAAAGGAATTCTTTGATAAGTTTTCAACGTTTTGTAGCTTTGCAAAGTAAAGATTTGACGTGAATCTTATTATTTCGTTACTCTTACAATGACAAAAGCCTAGTTCAGATAAAACAGTTATGCTTTTTGTCGTCATTAGTAGATATTTGTCATGTCAATAAGTGTTTCAAAATATTTATTGCGCTTATTAGGGCTGTGAAATGCATTTTCTGTATTTTTCAGGCATTTTTTTTTTCAATGCATTTGAATGACAAATTCAATTTTTCAACAAGGCTAAGGATTGACCAACAGAAATCTTTTTTCAAATATCTATTGTCTTTCATTTGATGAAATCCCTGGGTGAGGGCTCCAAAAGATTTGACTGTCCCTCTGGTATCTTTCGTCCCTCTTTTGCAATTGTTTTATCATCCATTTACATTGTGTTCGTTTCGATAATAATGACATTATAATAGATCACTCATCAAAGTGACCATGCTTATGATTTGGTATGCCAGACTACATCATGTACACAAGACTCATCATAGTCGCTCGAATCAAAAAGGTTTGAAAGCCGTATCAAATACGAATTGAAGAGCATTAAGGTGGTACCAAACACCTTGACTAAAATTAATTTGGCTCGTTTAATTTTCATAAAATTTGGAAAAATATTAACTCTGAACGTTTGACAAAAATATAAACATTTCAAAAAACTTGAACTACACACTTCATCGGAAAAATTTCATTGGATATATAGTAGTTTGACCAACACTAGTTTTGATCATTGAGAAGCTTAATATTCCCTTAACAATAGAACGTGATTAAAACGTTCAGCTGATTTTTACAGACTCATCTCCTTGTAGTGTTATGTACCACCTTAAAACCATTCCATGGTAATCTTATATTGATTTTATAAATAATTGTTTTCACTCTATCAAACATACCTCCTTTTGATTTTATAAATAATTGTTTCCACTCTATCAAACATACCTCCTTCTTTCAGTCTGTAGATTGGAGTGTTTCCTATGAGCCTTACATGATATGTGAAACACCCCTCTGTCCATATAGTTCCAACATTTTTACACTGTCCTTTAAACATCACACCTAAAGGGATAAAATGATAGAAATTTTGTATTTTTATTAAATCATTAATGTTGCTGACCTGCGTTAGGCATTTCAGATTGTAACAAATACAAAACAAAACTAGGTGGAACTGTTTTATTGGAGGAAAACTAATGGCTCCATACTACAGAAGTCACCCCAATAAATAAAAGGCCGAAAAGACACATTTTAGTATTTAAAAGGTATTTACATGGCAAAAGGAAAATAAATATGGCAAATGGGTAGGATTCTTAACAGCTTTCACTATATTTAACAGTTTATGATCTGATGGGGCGGGGCTAGTTAATTTCGAATTATATAACTAGCATTTTATGTCACGAATTAAAATACCATATCCTTTTCTTTTTTGTCACTACTTCGTATTGTTGTTTGACAATGAAATCAATATCACCTAAATCATCAAAATATAAAAATAAGGAGGTGTGGCATAATTGCAAAATTGATAACTATCCATCAAGGACAAAATAACAAGGTGTAAAGTGTGTGTACTACCTGTACATGTATATGTATTTAATATCACGTGATATTGAGATTAAGCGGGAATATTTTCCTTTGTTGGTCACTTCTAGCCAAACATCAGACTGGACAACAAAGAAATAAAGTTCAATATTATTTATTTATAAATACCATTTTATATATTATGTTTTTGTAATTAAACGAGTATTTTATTTATCCGTAAACTAACTTCATATATATTTATATACACAAAAATTTTATTCATACTGTCCAAGGTATAACTCTCGAGACGATCTTTCTGGCATTGGGTTTTGGACACAGGTTTCCGACATTTTCCACTATACTTGAAATGTAGTCATTTGACTGCATTTTAAATGTAGTTTGACCGAGGTAACTCGTTGTTGTTGTTTTTTCTGGCCGGCAGGATCGTTGATGACAGAGCAACATATTTCTTGAACACGCATGATCTTTAGATTATATTTGATTTTATGTACACAAATTGTATTTAGTGTTGATGATTACAAATTTTGTGTTGATGATTACAAATGTTATGTGTTATATAAATAAATTCGGTGTCCGCCAGTCTTGTTGGGCTATCGGCTATATCAGAAGTCCATTACTAGACATGGACTTCTGGCTATATATATATATTGAAGTATTTTATTGATATGACCTAAGAATAGTTTAGTAGAGTTGATACATGGTAGTTGCATCGTATTATTGAATTATGGACGTATCTGAAGTTTTCTCATACCTCGTACAACAGCCTCGTAGAAACCATTTCCACACCTGTAAGTTGTACAAGGATCTTCTTTTGACTGCCAACGATCACCATGATCATAACTTATTCCATTCATATAACATGGACAAATCGGCTTACAATGTCCAGCTGAAAACATTCAGTTAAAATAACATCCAAATTATAACATTCGTGAACTTGCAAAATCATGTTAAATTACATCAAATGCGAAGAAGAGAGAATTAAGATTGAGCTAAAGACTAGGTCAACACCGACATAATTTCATGTGCTAATTAAGATTGAGCTAAAAACTAGGTCAACACCGACATAAGTTCATGTGCTTAGTCTGGTACCCGTCCGGTATTTGGAAAGTTTGACAATATTTGTATATTCCGAAGACAAGCTGAATATATACGTATTGAACCAACCTACAAGTCAGGATAAGTCGTTTGTCCCTGTTATGTCTCTTTTCTTGCTCTTTTGTTTCTATTGAGGGGGTCCTACAGACCTCGAGGAAAATAACCTTTCCTCGTTTTAAATCGATTGGGTATTAACTTTTCATGAAGGCCATAATTATTAGAAAATCTGACGCTTTTGCAAAGCCTCTTTAAAAAAATATCCACGACCCATATATTTAATTATATTTTTGAAAAAAAGCACGATATAAACTTTATTTTGGAAAAGTATGATAAATTTATTTCTATCTTTTTTTTTTACTTTATCCCCCAAACCCCTCAACATTACGGTCCAAATAAGATCACCAATGTAACCCTGATCATCACAGATTAAAAAGAATGAACATTGTAAGGTCTTATTAAAGATAGTTGTTTGATTGGCTAAGCAAAAACATTAAAAGCTCATATTAAAATTGTTTGTGTGATTGGCTAATCAAAAAACACTGCAAATTTCTGCTAACGGTCTAATTGACTATATCAAACATTACTTTTATAGTCCTCTGGCGTGTATTACTTATACTTTGCTTAGTATCAATAAAACTAGTACGAATAATGCAGTTGTAATGAAGCATATTTTAAATTTACCTTAATTTTCCTGAAAAACGAGATAAAACCCCTATTTTGGAACATGTTCAATCGCTAATTACAAATACATTTATAAACATGCCTTATTGCGGTATAGAGCATAACTCAATAAGCCTTTATATTGATAAAATCAAGTCCACTGTTATTTAGCACACAAATTGTTTTCTAAAAAATTGCAGAGGTATATCAATATTTGGTACTCGTGAAAATATTGCACTATTTCTTTATCATTCAACATATTTAATGAATTGAAAAGGAGAGTCAAAATTAAGCAATCAAATGAAGTAAAATTATATAACTCTACTTACGAGCAGATGAAAAATAAAGTTCTTTATAGGCCTTTTCTGAACTGGATTTGGACAGACCTTTGGCGAATTTGGACAAGGAATCTTTTGAGTTGTAACCAGATCTTGAGTTGTACTTATATCCTTTCGAACTTAATGACTTATAATAATCACTTATTGATTTGTAGCCAGAATTCCACTTTTGTCCATAATTTGAACCATAACTTGATTTTGAGTAACTAGACTTATAATTGTTCCCGTAAGAAGAATGCAAGTTAGCAGCTGTTATGGATAACAATAGTAGTGCTACAATAACCGTCATCTTACACAGAACACTGCCACTGGATCATTCTGTAACGTAACAACAAGGAAATTAAAAATTTGCATACAGACCACTGCCACTGGGTCATTATGTAACGTAACAAAAAGGAAATTAAAACATTGTATACCGAACACTGCCACTGGGTCATTCTGTAACGTAACAAAAATGAAGTTAAAACGGTGTATACAGAACACGACCACTGGGTCATTCTGTAACGTAACAAAAAGGGAATTAAAACACTGTATACAGAACACAGCCACTGGGTCATTCTGTAACGTTACAAAAAGGGAATTAAAACATTGTATACAAAACACTGCCACTGGGTCATTATGTAAAGTAACAAAAAGTAAATTAAAAACATTTTATACCAAACACTGCCACAGGGTCATTCTGTAACGTTTGAAAAAGGGAATTGAAACATTGTTTTCCGAACACTGCCACTGGGTCATTCTATAACGTAACAAAAAGGAAATTAAAACGTTGTATACAGAACACGACCACTGGGTCATTCTGTAACGTAACCAAAAGGAAATTAAAACATTGTATACAGAACACGACCACGGGGTCATAATGTTTTATCAAAAAGGAAATTAAAGCATTGTTTACATAACATGGCCACTGGGTCATTCTGTAACGTAACAAAAAGGAAATTAAAACATTGTATACAGAACACGACCACGGGGTCATAATGTAACGTAACAAAAAGGAAATTAAAGCATTGTTTACATAACACGGCCACTGGGTTATTCTGTAGCGTAATAAAAAGGAAATTAAAACATTGTATACAGAGCACGACCACAGGGTCATAATGTAACGTAACAAAAAGGAAATTAAAGCATTGCTTACATAACACGGCCATTGGCTTAATCTGTAACGTAATAAAAAGGAAATTAAAACTTTGTTTACATAACATGGCTACTGGGTCATTCTGTAACGTAACAAAAAGGAAATTAAAAGTATACAGAACACGGACACTAGGTCATTCTGTTACTTAACAAAAGGGAAATTAAACATTGTTTACATAACATGGCCACTCGGTATTTCTGTAACGTTAAAAAAGGGAAATTAAAACATTGTTTACATAACACGACCACTGGGTCATTCTGTAACGTAACAAAAAGGAAATTAAAACATTGTCTACATAACCCGGCCACTGGGTCATTCTGTAACATAACAAAAAGGAAATCAAAACATTGCCTACATAACACGGCCACTGGGTAATTCTGTAACGTAATAAAAAGGAAATTAAAACATTGTTTACATAACACGGCCACTGGGTCATTCTGCAACGTAACAAAAAGGGATTAAAACTTTGTATACATAACACAACCACTGGGTCATTCTGCAACGTAACAAAAAGGGAATTAAACATAGTATACAGAACACAGCCACTGGGTCATTCTGTAACGTAAGAAAAAGGAAATTAAAAACATTGTATACAGAACATAGCCACTGGGTCATTCTGTAACGTAACAAAAAAGAAATTAAAAACATTGTATACAGAACACAGCTACTGGGTCATTCTGTAACGTTACAAAAAGGAAATTAAAACATTGTATACAGAACACAGCCACTGGGTCATTATGTAACGTAACAAAAAGGGAATTAAACATAGTATACAGAACACAGCCACTGGGTCATTATGTAACGTAACAAAAAGGGAATTAAACATAGTATACAGAACACTGCCATTGGGTCATTCTGTAACGTAACTAAAAAGGAATTTTAACATTGTATACAGAAAACTGCCACTTGGTCATTCTGTAATGTAACAAAAAGGAAATTAAAACATTGTTCACATAACACGGCGACTGGGTCATTCTGTAACGTTACAAAAAGGAAATTAAAATGTTGCAAACAGAACACGGCAACTGGGTCATTCTGGAATTGATAAAAATTTAATCAACACATTGTAAACAGAACATGGCCACTACATAGGTCATTCTGTAACATAACAAAAAGGAAATTAAAGCATTGTTTACAAAACACACCCACTGGGTCATTCTGTAACGTATCAAAAACGAAATTAAAATGTTACAAATAGAACATGGCAACTGGGTCATTCTGAAATTGATAAAAATTTAATCAAAACATTGTAAACAGAACATGGCCACAACATAGGTCATTCTGTTACTTAACAAAAAGGAAATTAAAACAATTTTCATATAACACGGCCACAAGGTCATTCTGTAAAGTAACAAAAAGGAAATTAAAATGTTGCAAACAGAACACGGCAACTGGGTCATTCTGAAATTAATAAAAGTTTAATCAAAACATTATAAACAGAACATGGCCACTACATGGGTCATTCTGTTACTTAACAAAAAGGAAATCAAAACATTGCCTACATAACACGGCCGCTGGGTAATTCTGTAACGTAATAAAAAGGAAATTAAAACATTGTTTACATAACACGGCCACTGGGTTATTCTGTAGCGTAATAAAAAGGAAATTAAAACATTGTATACAGAGCACGACCACAGGGTCATAATGTAACGTAACAAAAAGGAAATTAAAGCATTGTTTACATAACACGGCCATTGGCTTAATCTGTAACGTAATAAAAAGGAAATTAAAACTTTGTTTACATAACATGGCTACTGGGTCATTCTGTAACGTAACAAAAAGGAAATTAAAAGTATACAGAACACGGACACTAGGTCATTCTGTTACTTAACAAAAGGGAAATTAAACATTGTTTACATAACATGGCCACTCGGTATTTCTGTAACGTTAAAAAAGGAAATTAAAACATTGTTTACATAACACGACCACTGGGTCATTCTGTAACGTAACAAAAAGGAAATTAAAACACTGTCTACATAACCCGGCCACTGGGTCATTCTGTAACATAACAAAAAGGAAATCAAAACATTGCCTACATAACACGGCCACTGGGTAATTCTGTAACGTAATAAAAAGGAAATTGAAACATTGTTTACATAACACGGCCACTGGGTCATTCTGCAACGTAACAAAAAGGGATTAAAACTTTGTATACATAACACAACCACTGGGTCATTCTGCAACGTAACAAAAAGGGAATTAAACATAGTATACAGAACACAGCCACTGGGTCATTCTGTAACGTAAGAAAAAGGAAATTAAAACATTGTTTACATAACACAGCCACTGGGTCATTCTGTAACGTAACAAAAAAGAAATTAAAAACATTGTATACAGAACACAGCCACTGGGTCATTCTGTAACGTTACAAAAAGGAAATTAAAACATTGTATACAGAACACAGCCACTGGGTAATTCTGTAACGTAATAAAAAGGGAATTAAACATAGTATACAGAACACAGCCACTGGGTCATTATGTAACGTAACAAAAGGGAATTAAACATAGTATACAGAACACTGCCATTGGGTCATTCTGTAACGTAACTAAAAAGGAATTTTAACATTGTATACAGAAAACTGCCACTTGGTCATTCTGTAATGTAACAAAAAGGAAATTAAAACATTGTTCACATAACACGGCGACTGGGTCATTCTGTAACGTTACAAAAGGAAATTAAAATGTTGCAAACAGAACACGGCAACTGGGTCATTCTGGAATTGATAAAATTTAATCAACACATTGTAAACAGAACATGGCCACTACATAGGTCATTCTGTAACATAACAAAAGGAAATTAAAGCATTGTTTACAAACCACACCCACTGGGTCATTCTGTAACGTATCAAAAACGAAATTAAAATGTTACAAATAGAACATGGCAACTGGGTCATTCTGAAATTGATAAAAATTTAATCAAAACATTGTAAACAGAACATGGCCACAACATAGGTCATTCTGTTACTTAACAAAAAGGAAATTAAAACAATTTTCATATAACACGGCCACAAGGTCATTCTGTAAAGTAACAAAAAGGAAATTAAAATGTTGCAAACAGAACACGGCAACTGGGTCATTCTGAAATTTATAAAAAATTAATCAAAACATTATAAACAGAACATGGCCACTACATGGGTCATTCTGTTACTTAACAAAAAGGAAATCAAAACATTGCCTACATAACACGGCCGCTGGGTAATTCTGTAACGTAATAAAAAGGAAATTAAAACATTGTTTACATAACACGGCCACTGGGTCATTCTGCAACGTAACAAAAAGGGATTAAAACTTTGTATACATAACACAACCACTGGGTCATTCTGCAACGTAACAAAAAGGGAATTAAACATAGTATACAGAACACAGCCACTGGGTCATTCTGTAACGTAAGAAAAAGGAAATTAAAAACATTGTATACAGAACATAGCCACTGGGTCATTCTGTAACGTAACAAAAAAGAAATTAAAAACATTGTATACAGAACACAGCTACTGGGCCATTCTGTAACGTTACAAAAAGGAAATTAAAACATTGTATACAGAACACAGCCACTGGGTCATTATGTAACGTAACAAAAAGGGAATTAAACATAGTATACAGAACACAGCCACTGGGTCATTATGTAACGTAACAAAAAGGGAATTAAACATAGTATACAGAACACTGCCATTGGGTCATTCTGTAACGTAACTAAAAAAGGATTTTTACATTGTATACAGAACACTGCCACTTGGTCATTCTGTAATGTAACAAAAAGGAAATTAAAACATTGTTCACAGAACACGGCGACTGGGTCATTCTGTAACGTTACAAAAAGGAAATTAAAATGTTGCAAACAGAACACGGCAACTGGGTCATTCTGGAATTGATAAAAATTTAATCAACACATTGTAAACAGAACATGGCCACTACATAGGTCATTCTGTAACATAACAAAAAGGAAATTAAAGCATTGTTTACAAAACACACCCACTGGGTCATTCTGTAACGTATCAAAAACGAAATTAAAATGTTACAAATAGAACATGGCAACTGGGTCATTCTGAAATTGATAAAAATTTAATCAAAACATTGTAAACAGAACATGGCCACTACATAGGTCATTCTGTTACTTAACAAAAAGGAAATTAAAACATTTTTCATATAACACGGCCACTAGGTCATTCTGTAAAGTAACAAAAAGGAAATTAAAATGTTGCAAACAGAACACGGCAACTGGGTCATTGTGAAATTTATAAAAAATTAATCAAAACATTGTAAACAGAACATGGCCACTACATGGGTCATTCTGTTACTTAACAAAAAGGAAATTAAAACATTGTTTACAGAATATGGTCACTTGGTCATTCTGTAACGTAACAAAAATGAAATTAAAAGTATACAGAACACGGACACTGGGTCATTCTATAACATAACAAATGTATACAGAACACGGACACTGGGTCATTTTGTTACTTAACAAAGGAAATTATAACATTGTATACAGAATAGGGCCACTGGGTCATTCTGTAACGTATCAAAAGAACTTCAAACATTGAATACCGAACACTGCATTGGGTCATTCTGTAACGTAACAAAAAGAAAATAAAACATTGTATACCAAACACTGCCACTTGGTAATTCTGTAACGTAATAAAAAGGAAATTAAAACATTGTTTACATAACACGGCCACTGGGTCATTCTGTAACGTAACAAAAAGGAAATCAAAAGTATACAGAACACGAACACTGGGTCATTCTGTTACTTAACAAAAGGGAAATTAAACATTGTTTACATAACATGGCCACTCGGTAATTCTGTAACGTTAAAATAAGGAAATTAAAACATTGCCTACATAACACGGCCACTGGGTAATTCTGTAACGTAATAAAAAGGAAATTAAAACATTGTTTACATAAGACGGCCACTGGGTCATTCTGCAACGTAACAAAAAGGATTAAAACTCTGTATACAGAACACAACTACTGGGTCATTCTGTAACGTAACAAAAAGGGAATTAAACATAGTATACAGAACACAGCCACTGGGTCATTCTGTAACGTAAGAAAAAAGAAATAAAAAACAGTGTATACAGAACATAGCCACTGGATCATTCTGTAACGTAACAAAAAGAAATTAAAAACATTTTATACAGAACACAGCCACTGGGTCATTCTGTAACGTAACAAAAAAGGAAATTAAAACATTGTATACCGACCACTGCCATTGGATCATTCTGTAACGTAACTAAAAAGGAATTTTAACATTGTATACAGAACACTGCCACTTGGTCATTCTGTAATGTAACAAAAAGGAAATTAAAAAATTGTTCACATAACACGGCCACTGGGTCATTCTGTAACGTAACAAAAAGGAAATTAAAATGTTGCAAACAGAACACGGCAACTGGGTCATTCTGAAATTGATAAAAATTTAATCAAAACATTGTAAACAGAACATGGCCACTACATAGGTCATTCTGTTACTTAACAAAAAGGAAATTAAAACATTTTTCATATAACACGGCCACTGGGTCATTCTGTAACGTAACAAAAAGGAAATTAAAATGTTGCAAACAGAACACGGCAACTGGGTCATTCTGAAATTAATAAAAGTTTAATCAAAACATTGTTAACAGAACATGGCCACTACATAGGTCATTCTGTAACATAACAAAAGGAAATTAAAAGTATAGAGAACACGGACACTGGGTCATTCTGTTATTTAACAAAGAGGAAATTAAAACATTGTATACAGAACACAACCACGGGGTCATTCCGTAACGTAACAAAATGGGAATTAAAACATTGTATACAGACCACTGCCACTGGATCATTCTGTAACGTAACAAAAAGGAAATTAAAACATTGTTTACAGAATATGGTCACTTAAGTCATTCTGTAACGTAACAAAAAGGAAATTAAAAGTATACAGAACACGGACACTGGGTCATTCTGTAACATAACAAATGTATACAGAACACGGACACTGGGTCATTTTGTTACTTAACAAAAGGGAAATTATAACATTGTATACAGAATAGGGCCACTGGGTCATTCTGTAACGTATCAAAAAAGAACTTCAAACATTGTATACCGAACACTGCATTGGGTCATTCTGTAACGTAACAAAAAAGAAATTAAAAACATTGTATACCAAACACTGCCACTTGGTAATTCTGTAACGTAACAAAAGGAAATTAAAACATTGTATACAGAACATGGTCACTTGGTCATTCTGAAACGTAACAAAATGAAATTAAAACATTGCGTACCGACCAATGCCACTGGGTCATTCTGTAACGTAACAAAAGAAAATTAAAACATTAAATACCGACCACTGCCACTGGGTCATTCTGTCATTCTGTAACGTTACAAAAAGAAATTAAAACATTGTTTACCAAGCACTGCCAGTGGGTCATTCTGTAACGTTACAAAAAGAAATTAAAACATTGTTTACCAAGCACTGCCAGTGGGTCATTCTGTAACGTAACAAAAGGAAATTAAAACAATGTATACAGGACATGATCACTTGGTCATTCCTTAACGTAACAAAAAGGAAATAAATTAAAACATTGTATACAGAACACAACCACGGGGTCATTTTGTAACGTAACAAAAGGAAATTAAAACATTGTTTACAGAATATGGTGACTTGGTCATTCTGAAACGTAACAAAAAGAAATTAAAACATTGCATACAGAATACGGCCAGTGGGTCATTCTGTAACGTAACAAAAAGGAAATTAAAACATTTTATACCGAACACTGCTACTGTGTCATTCTGTAACATAACAAAAAGGAAATTAAAATATTGTGCACAGAACAATATTTGATTTCGTTTAGCGTCTACAGAGTGAATCAAACAAATATAACTTAATTTTGAACAGAAGAAAACACTGTTTGTCGTCCGTTGTATGTATTTTATCTATCTGCCGGATAAAAGTGATTTATCTGACTTTGAATTCTTTCAACAAAAGCGAAAGGTCCATGTAAGAACTGAAACAAAATGCAGGAAATAAATTGGCCAGCCGAGTAACAGATAAAAGTAAATATTCCATCCGAAAGAAATCTTCCAGCCCCTTCTTAATACCCTAAAAATTAAATGTCGTCCCCTTACCGTGACTAATCACAACCATTAGAAGACCTGATAAATGATGGTCTAAATTCCTATTAATTGATTTTATCATTGTGAGTGACAATCAGAAGCTGCATGTTTTATCGCCTTTGATGGTTAATCTAACAAACAAAATCAGAAACATTAAAAAACAAGACAGCTGTCGTTGTAAAATATATGTGGTGTTCTGCTGTCGCTTCAATTGTTCCCCAGTAAGTACACTGCCTTTTCACAACATCCTTGATATTTGTAATGTAATCATATATACCTAAGCCTATATCGTACAAACAAATACATATCTTTGCCATACACCTAGAATGTTGAACAAGAAATCAGCTACTTCAAACCATACAAGTATAATATGTGACCGTCAAATTGGGTGTTCCGAAGTCAGTAGTTTAAATGAAATTCTAAAAGAATATTTAATCAGTTACGTCACTATTTGCCTTTTTTCTAGAAATTGATTTACTGACTCCTTCAATAAAAATTTCTATTCTTTAAGATGTTATGTCCATAATAATTCAATAATTCTATATAACAAGTCTTCTTCAATATTTTTTTTTCAGAATTACTGTATGATTGATTGATGCGAAATGTTAAGAGGCAAGTATTACATGAATAGTGAGGATTTTAATGACTTATGGAAATTTCTGGCTTTGGACGATACAGAAACGGTTGTTTGAATTTAAACATGGTGGCTCACAACGCAAGTGCATTGATTACCCCAATCTGACGCATTATTCAGATTTAGTTTAGTTTAAATAGTATTTATTATTGAAAATACTATGACGGGAAAATACCAATATATAGCAGTCAAATTTGGGATTCGGATATAAGTACTGAAAAACTTTTATAAGTCGGTCTTCTGACTAAATTCCAACCGCCTGTTCTTACCCTTGCTCCGGAATAATGCATGATGAGCGAAGAAGTCTTTAGGTTGACCATTTTAAAAAATGAACCCACCACCTCCCGCACTAAAAGCGAGTACACTATCACTAAACTACAGAATTACTGAAAAAATGTCTATCCATTCATTCGAGATTATAAGATGTTCTATTCATATAAAAAAACAATATCAGAATACAAAATGAATGTCACTAGATATTGTATATTTCTGATATTGTCACTGTAATGCATTGAGAGGCTAGATATAAGTGAGTTACAAATTGGCAGTGCATATATACCCCAATCTGTATGTGTAAAAAAAATAGTGTAATGAAAAAGTTTTTTTATTTTACAACTGCAAAAAGCTTTCATAAAACTTCAAGTAGAATCGACCAAAATCAAGAAAACTGATTAACACCTACATAATCTTGGTTATAATATTTTATGCAAACAAAAACCTGTATTTTTTCCTCTATGTTATCAATTTTTAGTACAATAATCGTTCAGCTTAAAAAAGCTAATAGTAAATATAGACAGAAAAGCAAACAGGTCTCTTACATGATAACAGATGGTGCATCAAAAGTACCCATAATAGCCATTTAAATTACTAGCATATAACTGCATACACACAATACATTGGGTTTCACTCCAAGCAAAATCGCTTCACTTTTAGAAATTGAATATTGTTCAAAGGAGAGAAATAATAAGGACACACCCATTTAAGCGAAATAAATTTTTGAAGTTTGAGCAGAAATGTATCTCCGAGTGATTTGTATTTTTTTTTTTTAAATGACATTAGTTCTAGGTCATATTTTGTTTGATGACCTCAATGATGACATTGGTGTATTATAATATGAAATCATAAAATTATGGAGAACTTGACATATTACAAGGCAATGTTTGGTCGGATTGGAAACATCAATTCAAAGTTTCAACTCTAGATTAAAATTTCTAAATTGCAATATTCTTTTATAATCATCTGAATTTACAGTTTTAATAAGTTTCAGACAAATTTACAGAATATTTTTTCTCCAACATGAAACTTATGTTAGATAATGTTAGATTTGTAGTATTTGTTATACATTTACATTTCTTTAGATTATCTCAATGTCAGAAACATTGAAAGAGGAACAGAAAATTATTTTCATGTCATTTTCCATAAACAAGACCGTAACTTGATTTTAAATAGGTGAACTGGAGCACTCATTGCTGAGTTAATATATAAATAACACATAGCTGAGAGGGTACGTGATAGAGTAGATTGTTACCCCGAGAAAACATTGTCAACTAAGGCAAAGCCAAGGTTGACAATGTCTTTTCGAGATATAACAATCTGCTCTATCACCCTCTCAGATATGTGTTATTTAATTTATTATACTGAATGTTCTGTTATTACTGTCTATTAAATTTCAAATTCAAAGTAATAAACTATGACCTCTTGTACATAACAACCATCCGTATTTAATAAAGCGCACACTTGATCAAGCGTCTCCGTGAAGGATAATGGCCTCAGACCACAATTATTCTTCCTATTGGTTACAATGCATTTCTTTGTAAAAGTCACATTGAATTAAAAAATTTGCACCGCATCAAACATGAAATAAATTTAACTGCTTATAGACCATTATTATTCTAATAAAATATGCTTGTCCCAGGACAATCCATCAGTGCTTTTTCTTTTGACATTCGCATGCCAATGGTAGGATTTGAATCTTGAATAAATGCCGAAGGCTAATTTCTACCCTACTTTCATTTTGGCCAAATCACTACTTTCACTTTCAACAATAAGTTTTTCCCACATGTTTTACTTATTTCAATATACATGCAACTGATAGGACCACTTAAATAGTAAACATTTCAAAGAATACAATAGTCAGAATACTCAGAAAGAAATACCCCATATAATAATTGGGAACTATATTCCTAGACCACGAACGAAGGGAATTAATTGTGGTCTGAAGCCTAATAGAGTATTTACCATAGGATAGAGTAAATTGTCTCCCTGATATTAACTAATCAAAATCTGGCATTTTGACATGAAGTATAATAAATTACATTATCCAACTCGAACTGTCTGCATAACAGGAATTTACCCCACACCTCCCTTGTCCAGTCGTTGTTTTTGTTAGCCGCTTGTGTCTATTTTATTGAATCTTTTCATAGTTATGATAGATAAGTTATTGTAGATTCAGACTCTAATACTCATCAACTAACCCTTTATGATCGTGTGTTGGCATTATGAAAATATATTAGTTCCGATAACATCATAAATTATATAATAATTTTAAAATGTCAACTTCAGGTTGAGACCTTCTATTGTACAAGTTCTATAAACAACTCCTGAAGCATGAAGGAGGAGTTGCGTCATGAAGTGTATTCTGAAAAGTCTCAATGAGAGATAATTGAGGAAATACTCAATGGACAAAAAATCATTAATGCTATCAAATGTGACCCATCATAAAAAGATAGATATAAGATAAGATATTTTTATTCCAATTAAAGGGCCCATGAAGAGCAAAGTAATTTATTACATTGATTTTAATAATTGACACAAATAATTTTGGTAATCATATATAAATATGAGTATAATCAACTAGATTTTGATATTCTAAGCCACAGCCAGACCAGAGCCATAAGCAGATAAGTGAAAAGCAGTAACTTAACAGATTATATATAATATTAACAGCAAAATGTCTTAATGGGTTACATATAAACATATCTTTACTATATTGATAGTTTTCCAAGTTCAAAACATTTATTGATATAAATTGCAATAATTTTCAATACCTCTAGATTATTGAATAAAATGCCAATTAAACTTGGCACTTGTGTTTAACATTTCGAATTATTTACATCTTATAAAATTTTATCATAAAACTTTTAATAACTCTTTTTTCTTTATATGTAGTTTGACAAAATCTAGTGTTAATTGGACAGAGAACTATAAATCTAGTTAGAACAGGTAGACAAAGCTTTTTCTTATAAAACCCCATAAAAACCCTGTTTGCAGCGGTATAATTACAAATGTTATCAGCTCAACATCATCAAGGATATGATTGAGAAATAAGTTTAAAACTGTCCTTATCCTGACATTTTCAAATAGGAAGGTCAACCAAAAGGATCCTTATATGTAAATTACACTTACTCATTACTTAATTATTAACCAAACTGATAGCTCAGTCACCATTGAAACTATAGGGATAAGAGGAAGTCTCCATAAAGAAAATGCATCAATTGTAAATTGCGCTATCGGATCTGGTTAAGAGCTTGGTAATATAGAGAAATATTCAATTCTAAGGTTAGCCATGCAGCAACTTTTGGTTTTCTGATAGTTTGAACATTTCATGTTTTGTATAAATAAGCAACATTCTGTGTGGTTTGATAAATAAATTATAGCGTGTATGGTAGTGAGTTATTATTCGAAATAAAAGAGAGAGAAATATAATAAAATGAAGAAAAAAAAATAAATGACAAATCATCAATCACTGTAAAAAGGTAACAGGGTCTTTTTCATTAAATTGAATGTATGTGCTTTAAAGGACTACGTAAATACCACAACACGCTTAAAAAACTGATATTATATAACAGCTGTATGTTAAACCTAAAGTATCGATATACATTAAATATTAATTATAAAATGCATGACTGTATTGACAATATCAATGTAAATAAATATATGTTTATATAGTCAGCCAAAAATTGCAGACATTGAA
This sequence comes from Mytilus coruscus, assembly GCA_017311375.1. Classification (NCBI taxonomy): domain Eukaryota; kingdom Metazoa; phylum Mollusca; class Bivalvia; order Mytilida; family Mytilidae; genus Mytilus; species Mytilus coruscus. The sequence continues at coordinate 10,894,005 of CM029600.1, read as the reverse complement.
ACACGATTTTTTGTATGCAACAAGGATCGATCACATTCCTTGCACATCGTGCATATAATGGACGGGCAGTCAAAAGAAGAGTCGGTGCACTAAACAGCACCCTTAAATGATTAATACTATTGATGTTTTCAGACTTTATATAGATAAATAGATACTCCTTTTAACTGAATATTCATGTCGCCTTTTTGGGTTCGTGGCTTGTTTTATAACAGATTTCCAATTTATTGCCATTAGTCTAGTTACCTTGGCCTAATGCATTGAATTAGTCGTGATGAAAGGGATCATACTCTGTATATTAGTCGTAATGAAAAGGATCATATTCTGTATATTTTTTCCAAATGATACGTAGAGAGATACTTATAGATATGGATCTTATGTAGGTAACAATTTCGGCGGAAATCGGGAGAATTACGTGATAAATAAAAATCATGATTTCTATCATTTTTCAACACCAAAAAATTTCATGATCTTGACGAAAGTTTCAAAGTATGGTGTTAAGAGTCTTAGTATACTTACTTAAATCTTGAGGAACGTGTCTAACCACATTCAAATTCAAAGGGTGGCAATAACTGGTTTCAATAGGTTCGTTCGTCAAGTCACGTGCGAACGAAATTTTATCATATGCCTTCAAAATAAGCATACACTAATACAAAAGTGAAAACTTATTATAAAAATTTATCTTATTTTAGGAAATAAACTGCAAATATGCTTTATTTATGTATCAAGGAATCCCTGATTTCTTTTTAAATACATTCAAGGGAATGATTGTGGAAAGAGCACAAAAACAGACATGAACATTCATTTTCTTTCCTTGTTTTATTCCCAAAAGAGATATTTAATTATATAATCTCCCCCCTAAAAGTTTTCAATTTCATTAGATCCTATTTCGTTTTATTTCCCAAAGAATGTTTTCAAAATATATTGAATGGAAATTTTCCAGAAACGGAAAATTAAACAAAATGTGACACGTTGATCAACACTTTTACCAGTAATAGCAGATACCTTGATAGTGTACTTATTGTTGATAATCCTGAGTTTATTAAGCATGCAAAATGTAATGATAAAAAAACAACTTATACATAAAAAAGCTAATAATAACAGGCAGTATTGGTACAAAAAAAAACAAAAAAAAATGAGACATTAGAGATAAAGTTCAATTGTGCTATCACAACTTATTTCCTAACTTGCACTGTTTGTCAGATAACCATATTCTAATGAAGCTTTAATGGGCGTAATATTATTCTTTAGTTACATCAGCTCAATAATTACTTTAAAGTTATGAATAAAACTAAAACGTTGATTCTGTTTTAATTTTACTTATGTTTATATTGATTTATGAGTTTTTGTTTCCACCAGATAGCAGAGCACATAGAAATCATCCGTCGTTTGCCTTTGATCGCGTTGTCTGCATTTTGGTCGTTTTCTCTTTATCCATATGTTCTTGTAAAGCCGTTGACAAAATATATATTAACCATTTATTATAATGTTTCTCATAGCCATGATTCAAACCGCCTCGGTGGTCTCATGGTAGTGTTTGTCTCGTGTGCGGGAGGTCGTGGGTTCGAACCCCGGCCGGGTCAAACCAAATACTTTAAAATTGATATTTGCCGTTTCTCCGTTAAGCACGCGGCATTAAGGCATAAGAGCAAAGACTGATCGGCTCGGAGTCAGAATAGTGTGTCCGGGAAAGGTGACATGTCTTCCTGCGGATTGTTACCTTGTGAACTAGCACATTAAAAATCCGGCTCAGCGCGTCGGTCTACTACAAAGCATGGTTAATATTCATATTACATTAACATGTTCTCGTCCTGAATATGCATATTAATTTGCCGCTGGACTTTAGGCAGCCATCCATCATCACCATCATCATAGCCATGATTCAAATATTATGAACAACAAAAAAGAAACGATTCCAACTAAAGGATTTCTATTACGGTAAGTGTGGTTATGCTTTGTTCAATGATAAATATTTTTGACATTTCCTGTAGCCAAATAAAGAGTTTCGATGTTGTTGTATGGGTATAGTTCTATAAATCGGTAAATCCTCCTATAAACTAAGTGACAGAAATAAAAATAAACTACAAATCTCATGGGTAATAAAGATGTATACCTTGATTTCTGGGGATATCCAGCTAGATCAAACAGAGAGTTGAAGTAATGACAAGTGGAATCTTAATCCACAACTCCTCTTTAACAACTAAACAGAAATTGCCTAAATTATGAAGGTTGTATTAAAGTAAGTGATAAAACTTTTCAATTATTATAATTTATTTTTTTACGTTTATCATATTCAAACATGGACTAAGTAGTATATCGCCAAAATGAAACAAGAAACTTTTCATTACTTTAGCAAGCCACATGAGTCTTCACTAAAGACTCCAACTATTTATTTTTTATTATTAAATGAATGTTGGTCATTAATCAATGAGACAGCAACCTAACACAAGCAATAAACAAACAAAAACATCCAGAGGTAATCATATCGTCTTCAACAATAAGATGATGTATATACTTGCTCATATTTTTATAACTAGTAAAGTAAATATTCGTAACAATAAACAATGACAATAAACAACAACTAAAAAGATTGAATTCGATAACCAGGTTGAACGTTTCAAAATTTGGGAGAACTGATAAAAGACTTTGGAATAATCCTTAAGGGACACTGTTTAAAATCAAAGGTTTATTATTTATTCATTTATTTATTTATTCATTTATATCCTTTGCATGCAATTCCTGCTCCACTATTTGTACCGGTCGTGTAGCTTATGAACATATAAATAAAGGAAAAGAACCATGACTAGATGTAGTACTTGGATACCGTCAAACATAAACGTTATACAATATCCAAACAAATCCTCTACCATATTGGTTTCGAAATATACTAAACAGCTACCTTCAATTATTCTGACTAAAAATAACAAACTCTCCTTTCTATTAGTCAGACCGCTAGAAGAAACTACGTATGCTAAACATTTATCCCCAAACCACAGGTCGGTCTGTTAGACATCGTGAACATCGAAATCAATGTTTGGCACTATAAAATTGCTACAAATGGTCCATTTCTTTATTTGCATTTGGGCGTTTTATTCCTATTGATTTCTTTGACCTCAGAGAACCTGATTCCAACCACGGTATTCGTCATTCTTTTATAGAACGCTTGGTCTATTGATCTCAATCTATATTATGACGGCCTTATGTCAAGGAAGTTCTATTGAAAAGGAACACCTTGATAACATATTATATTTACTTTTCTTAATCTATTTAATAGCCACGCAATACTCTGTGCATCGCAAATGATGACCAACTGTTTTTTTATGCATCATTCACTTCAAATTATCGTTTTAAAGTTACATAAGACGGGAATGGAATAGAGTATTAAAACTTTAATTTCGACAAAAGAAAACATGTTTTTAAAATGGTTTAGTTGAATAACGGCCCCTTTCAATCATACGTAAAATTTGTCATACGTTTCAGAAATAAAAGTTTATCGACCGGCTGTAAGTATTCTTATGGGCACTAACTGCGCCACTTTAATAGCAGACTTGTTCTTGTATTGTTATGAACAACAGTGTATGACAAACCTCAGTAAAAGTAGGTCTAAATTCCATTTAGTTGTTGAATTCAACAACACTTATTATTATCTTGTGATATCATTTTTAGATAATCAAGAATTCTCGAAATCTTCCCAAAGGAACTTACTTCAAATAGATCAAGTATATTATCGGTATAGATATTGATTAGTTATCAATAAATCAAAGACTTCACTAAATATTAATGCTATTCACTTTTGACGGTCATACATTCTGTCGATACCTATATTTTGGCATTGCGCAAGATCATGTTTTCTCTGACAAATGACGTCTTTACGCTAAAACCATTAGATGCTGGATGCTTCTTATTGGCTTGAGCTAGCTTTCAAAGACTGAGTACTATCAGATCTGTTCTTTTTGTCTTTAGTGTTTTGTTACTTATTTTTGTGCTTTGTATTCGTTCCGATGAGTACTGTTCCAAGTTAGGGGAGGATTGGGCACCCGCAAATATGTGTAACCCCGCCACATTCTATATGTGTCTGTCCCAAGTCGGGATCCTGTAATCGAGTGGTTTGTTGTTGTTTTTACAATTTTTACAAGTTTACAATTAAAAAAAAAAAGAAAAAATTCAAATATTAAATCGAAACATTCATTTCGGCTCATTTCATTTCCCGCTTCCGATTTTCTTAATTGATGACAGAGCTTTTCTTTTGCCTTTCAGTATATAAATATTTTATTTATCTATTACTATTTTATGTAAAGGATTCTGAAATGCAGATAAACACCATCCTGTGTGGATATCGATAATACGTGTCAATATATCGATCTTTGCAATGGCCTTTGATACTATCTCATCAGATGGGCTCTAAGTACTTGATGGTATCGTCATAAATTGAAAATTAATTCAATAAAATATTTACATTTCAAATGGCCAAACATATACAAAGTAAGCCTTTATAAATGCAACACAAATGTCTATCAATTTTTATTTCAATCCATATTGCAATGCAGTTTGTTCAGCATATGAGGTTACATTACATATATATTATTTTGCATTTTATCTTTATTTGATACAATTTTTAAAATTTGTATTGTTTGTCCTGTTGCTTTGGATTAATGGTAGTAACAATGCTGAGAAGTGTTTAGACGCCTATTGTCAGGTACCCTCTGGCCAAAATACCTTTCGTTTTCTGGAATATATAGAAAAATGTCTATGCGTCATGAGAAAGTGTTTGATTGTGGAGAAAAAAACACTTAGAAGTGAATGACCTCTCTATATAAAAATAAGGAGATGTGGTTTGATTGCCAATGAGACAACTATCCACCAAAGCTAAAATGAAGTGGATGTAAGCAATTATAGGCAATCGTACGGCCTTCATCAATGAGAAAAACCCATACCGTATAGTCGGCTATAAAAGGCCCCGACATGAAAAATATGAAACAATTCAATTAAGAAAACTAACGGCATAATTTAGAACAAAACAATTTACGAAAAACAAATATGACAGACATGAACCAACGACAACCACTGAACTACAGGCTCCTGACTTGGGACAGGCACATAAAGAATTCGGCGGGGTTAAACATGAGCGCTCAACCCTCCCCCTAACCTTGGACAGTGGTGTAACAATACAACATAAGAACAAACTATTAAAATCAGTTGAAAAAGGCTTAACTCATAAGAAGGATACACATAGAAATGCATCCAACAAAAACACACGGGTACTTATACATCCCCAAAACAAAAAGACACTAAGTACAGATCTGAGAGTACTTGCAGTTACTGACAGCTAGTTCAAAGCCAATAACAACTAATAAAACAAATCATGTATATAAGACTAACGTATCAATCAGTACACATCCAACATCCAATGGATTTAGAGTAAAGACATCATTAACAGTCAGAGAAAAACATGACCTAGTTAAAAGGATTCTCGGAAAATGTTAACGCAACGGAAGGCTCGCTTATGTGTAAAATGTTCAAAAGTGTTATTTTCTATGTAAATTTTATTTGAACGCCCCCTTTCGATTCAAGGTCTTTTCAGGAATTGGTCTAATAAACATATGTAATCATAGTAGTCTAAGTTACCTAAAGATTAAATGCTTAAAGAGTACATAAAGGTCATTTTAACATATTTTTTTTCCAATTTACTTTTCAGTGTCTATGAATTTCAGCAGTTTAGTACGTGCGTACAAAGATGCGTGAACATCAATTTAAACAAATGTGCATTTTTTTTTTTTTTCAAAATTGACTTAGTCATTATCCATCCTTGAAAATTCCGCCACATTATGTGTAATATACTGAAGGTTTATATCAGTCAATTTTTTATTCTTATAGGACATACATATGTTGCGAATACTGATTCCTTTGTATCTGTTTTATGTATTTCTTTCATTACACATTCTAAATAGAGTCATTTGCTTGGCTGTTTGAATGAACGCCTACGTAAAAGCAAAAAAAAAAAATTACTGGTCTAATTTTGATGTAAATCGTGTTCGATCAAATATCAAATGCAATTTAGTTTTTCAAACGTATCCAATCTGCTTAACTGATCTGTATCAAAGGCGTATTTTTTTGAACTCAAATGCATGGAAATAAATTATGGAGATTTGCACTGACATTACAATACATTAAGGTAGACACAATATGCCCGCTGCTTATTTGTACTGCACGTGCTACAACTGTCTGGATGAATTGATATACGTCTTCGTCTTTGATTGCATTGTATCTGCTCTTTACGTATTGAGCCTTTTATATCATATTGAGCCGTATTTTTTTAAATGTCAACTTGGGCGGTTCGGTCTTGAACAACACAGATTTAACCTTTCGATCGTTGTCGTCAACATAGCCATTATAGTGATTATCATCCTTTCTTCAAAGCAATGATAAGGACAGAAACTTTGCCTTTCAACAGACAACATACGGACACCTCAAAAAGTTGTTGCAAAGGTTATTTAATATGCAGTGAGTGGGACACACCCTTAACGAGGCATCGGATCTAACGCCCTTTTATGGCTAGACGCGGCTGCGTATTTATACATCCTGCTCAGATAAAACGTAACCCCTCTTTAGCTTGATTTTTCGTTACATCCTAAAAATACTAGTGGGGACCAACGGTGCCTTCAATCTTTCCTCTTCTGACTTGTTGTACCCTTTATCTCTGACATTGAAATTAAATAGCTGTAATATTTTCACGATATCAAGAAGTTTATTTCTAATGAAGTTTCGGTGATAGACTGGATCTCTACAATTACCTACAAGTTTTACATGATATCTCAAAATTATTGTGATTTCTGCTCTAACATTTAATTTCTGACTGGACAAACTCAGGCAAGAACAAAAGCAATACTGTATATTCCACATTCAAGGGTCTTACGTATCCCCATTTGTATAAAAAATAGGCATACTTCTACGTCATTTGGTCTCTGGTAGGAAGTTGTCTCATTAGCAATCATACCACATCTTCTTAGTTTTATATAACAAATTTGTTATTTAAAAATAAGAAGATGTGGCATGATTGCCAATATGAGTCAACTCTCCACAAGAGACCAAATGACACAGAAATTAATAACAACTATATGTCACCGTACGGCCTCAACAATGAGTAAAACCCTTACCGCATAGTTAGCTATAAAAGGACCCGAAATGACAAATGTAAAACAATTGAAACGAGAAAATTAACGGCTTGATTTATGTACAAAATAATGAACGAAAAACAAATATGATACACAGCAACAAACGACAACCACTGAATTACAGGCTCCTGGCTTGGGACAGGCACATACAGACTGTGGCGGGGTTAAACATGTTAGCGGGCGCCCAACCCTCTCCTAAACCTGGGACAGTGGTCTAACAGTACAACATATGAACAAACTGTAAAAATCAGTTGAAAAGGGCTTAACCCATCAGATCGATACAAAGCACAAAAAACAAGTAAATGTATGGTCATATACAATGTCATCTGGTAAATTGGAATTTTTAATTTGTTATATGTACTACATATAGAAACTAAATACAAATACTTAATACTTAAGCCTGATTTTTATGACTTGTATAGTAGACCTAATAACTCCTTGTCAATATTAAGTTTTTTGAGCTTACTATAATCATGTTTACCACTACAAATGATTCATCTGCTAAGGTTTACATTAGAAAAGTGAAAATAATAAATTTACATGCATAATACACACACATATAGGGGTTTTCTGTTGAATAATTCAAATTCAATATCATAAATATATAGACAAAATTACGATTTTATGCAACTGTCCTTGTCACACTTTCGTTTGGTGGAAAGGTTACACTTGTGGATGAGAAGTAAAAGCAGATTTGAAATATAGGCGTGAAAGTGACTGAACATACAGTTTTAAAAAAAAAATCTGTTCTCTGAGCTACTTTGAACGGGCATGTTCAAATCTCTCACCAAACGGACAATTCTATAACCTGACATTTGTCTATTATCCCATACGAGGCAATTCTATCCTCCAACAGGGGGCTTCCAGTTTTATGTATTTCTTTCATTACACACTCTCAATAAAATCATTTACTTTGCTGTTCGATGGATGGATGGTTAATAACGTCAAATGGCAAATTTAAATGCATATTCAGGACAAGAACATGACAATTTGACATGAGTATAAACTTTGCTTTGTACTAGACTGACTCTCTGATTCGGATTTTCAACATGCTAGTTAACAAAGTAAACAATCAACAGGAAGACTTGTCACCCTAATCGGACACATTATTCCGACTATGAGCCGACCAGTCTTTGTTCTTAAAATGTACTTCTAAATGTCGCATGCTTAGCGGAGAAGCAGCAAATACAAATTTTCAAGTCTTTGATTTGACCCGGCCGAGGTTTGAACCCCAACTTCCCACACTCCAGGCGAACATGCTACAAAGAGACCACTGAGGCGGTTTGGCTGTTTGAATGGTTGGTAGGCCAGTCAAAGAATATTAAAGATAGATCAACCGGGACCTCAGAAGGTGCGATATATATTTTACCATATATCGGAATGCGGTTAACATAAATGAATAAAAAAAGAATGTGTTCATGGAACACAGATGCCCCCGATTGTAAATATACGGCAAATTCAGCAATTTTTTTTATTTATAAAGGGATATAACTCGAGATCGGTGAAAGTGATTTGACCCAAATTCAAATTATGATCTGTGTTTGGTGGTAATAAGTATTGTGTATAAGTTTTATAACATTTGGTTGATGCAAAGTAAAATTAAATCGCGGCGGAAGCATAGATAGCAGCCACCAACACAATTAAACCAAGTATCCATAAATCATATAGTGATTCTATTTTTTTATGAATATGCTTTCTCACTACAATTACTAATTAGGTTTGCGGAAATTCCATAGAACAAACAGCAACACAACATGTACATGTTATGAGGTACACAATTACATATCTCTCCGTACATTTTGGGAAAAAAGAACTCCCTCAGCTCCGTTGAGGTGCTTCGTAATGTGCAGAATAAAGGTGTGGTAATAACATATGTAATGCTGAAAAATTATTCATTCCAGATAAGGTGAACATTATAGGAGATAACTATGCATGCTCAAATCTACTGAGAAATACGTTAACATACATGTTGATTTGCATTTATTTAAAGCTACGTTAAATATCATAATATATTATGCAGATTATATTCATCTTAATGTTATGTATTTTTTCTATATTGCGCATTTATTAGAATTAATCGTTTTAAAGAACCAGAAATGGTAATTCATGTATACTTTGAATATGTATGACCTCTAACACATATAATATACATGAGTTCATGTCATGTAATAAAGGTAGATTAATTTTTTTTCGGAGTGAAGAGGTACTTGTAATTTCGTTAAAGAAATAAATCATTTGATTAATTCAATAAATAGCAAAACAAATTGGTTTTGCAGTTATATGATGCAAATCACTACAGAAACAATTTTTTTTAAAAATACAAACAAGAATAAGTATTCATGAGCGCGCGCGCACTATCTCATATCCAGGTAAAGCCGGGGTCACACATTCACGATTTTTACTGCCGTCCTTGACAGGACCATTCCCTATTAAAATTTGTCAAAAGTCTGATTAAGATCCTGTGAATCGTGGCTGGAAATTGAAAGTTTGATTAAAATTTGTAAAAACATTTATTTAATAACGACAATAATCAAATATTGTTCAGGAAGCGTCCAAATTCAGCCGTTTCCAGCCGAATTTGTCCCGATTAAACGGTTCTCAATCCGATATTAATCCGATTTGTATCTCTCCCATGGTAAAAAACGACCAAATATGTCCCAATATCGTCCCGATTATAGCGAATGTAATCCGACAGAGATCAGACAGTGACCAGACAGTGAACCGATACTGACGGAAGATATCTGTTGGAAAACTGTCGCCATATTCGGGATGATCAGGTACTGTCGGAACGCAATCTGCTGTACCGCATTCCAAACGGCTTTGTCTGGACTCAGTCGTATTGTGTTCTGTAGTTGTCGAGGCTCTGAAGTGGGTGTTATTGCCGAATTTCGTATTAATAACGGGACTGTTCCGGAACGGTTTCGGCAAAGACGGTTCGCATTCGGCAAGATCTGGTTGCAATCTGGACTCAATCGGCAAAAAAACAGCAATGACAAATTTCTCCAGATCATGCCCGTTCCACAGGACACCGTCCAGAAAGCAAAGAACATTGTTACGATTTTGATCCGATACAGCAGAATCTGTCACGACATAGTCACGATTGTAATCCGACTAGACAAAATCGGCTGTTTCCCCGAATGTTACGGGACGTACTTAACTGTCGGGGTGCTTGGCCGACCTTTCCGGACCATTCACGATCCGTAGGAATCTGTTACGAACGTAAACGACTGCGTTCAGACAATGAAAGGACATTCCATATCACTGAGGATAGTAATCCAACTTTTTCACTTTTCGTGTCTTATCGCTGTCAGATCTCAAACAGGAGCCATAATCGGCACTGTGTGAAAGCTACATTAAGCGAACCTTGCAATCGGGGTAAAAATCTTATATTTGGTCAATCATTTTAAAAGTTTACCTTACAAAAATACGAGTGTAATAAGTTTCAATTTGATGTTACCAAAACTGCACGGTAAGCTACCAAAACCTTTACCTTGAGATTCTACTTATTTCTTATTATCACATCTTTTTGTTCAGGGTACTTGGGGTCATACAGTTTCAAAAATTCACATCATCATGAACATTTGTATCTAAGTTGCTGTAACAACACCTTCATGGTAAAATACCGTAACCAAAAACTTTAACTGAAACAGACGGACTGGCGCACAGACCGGAAAACAAACTGATGCTCCTCTATCTAGAGTAAAAGGGACTGAAAAATCAGACTCAAAAGAAGATTTCCAAGGGAAAAAAAAATCAAGGGCCAAAAAATATGGTTAAACAAGTGTAGACAATTAGAAAAAAGAAACGCACTTCTTCTCAAAAGTGAGACTCATACCAGTTGAAATGGAAGGGTTTGCACGTTGCTATTCGCTTCCGAAGCCCGTCGAATTGCCTTTTCTTCAAATATTTTTCATAATGAACAAAACCAGTGTTGAATTCTTCAATTGTTTTACTATTTCAACTCATAATAATGCAAATATGCACTTATAGACAGGGAAGGTCTTCAGTTGACTAAATATATAATATGCATAATATGCATACATTTCAGTTGATATTTTATAGTGTGTCTTTCTATGTTGTGATGTTACACTATTGTTTCAGAAAAAGGGTGAAGGTTTGGTATCATTAAAACGTTTAAACCCGCTGCATTTGTTTGCACCTGTCCTAAGTCAGGAATCTGATGTTCAGTAGTTGTCGTTTGTTGATGTGGTTCATAAGTGTTTCTCGTTTCTCGTTTTTTATATAGATTAGACTGTTGGTTTTCCCGTTTGAATGGTTTTACACTATAATTTTTGGAGCCCTTTATAGCTTACTGTTCGGTGTGAGCCAAGGCTCCGTGTTGAAGACCGTACTTTGACCTATAATGGTTTACTTTTATAAATTTTGACTTGGATGGAGAGTTGTCTCATTGGCACTCATACCACATCTTCTTATATCTATTAAAGTGTCAACCCTTTGCGGGTAAATTCTTGAAAGGCTCGTTTTTTGTTTGTTTTTTTTTGTTTTTTTTTTTTTTTTTTTTTTTTTTTTTAAGTTTATCAAACATATGAACAAATGGTGGTGTGGGGTAAACAACACGAGTCAGTTGACTAAAAGATGTTAATATAACGAGCCCTTCATCACACAGAGTTTCACAGCAAATTCAAAGTTTAGCAAGATCGACCCATATTAAAGATAGAGTTTAATATCATCGATAACGTTGTTTTGTAGAAATTGACACGTGTCTTTGATGAAATCAAAACTTTCCGCACTCAAATATTCATTACTTGAATTCATTTGTCAAGTTCGTTAATTTGTAATAGTAACTAAAACTGAGGAAAAAGCTCTCTATTTAGATTGTCGTTACTCTTCGTTTTGGGTTGTTTTATGATGGTCATTTTTAAGATTCGTGTTGATTTGTTTTTCACGTGAAACTACTGAAGCTAACTTTCCCAGATGCTTCTATGCATCTTCCAATCTTATAAAACAAACTTTATCCTTTGCATTCGAGATATTACGTGGCTACATTGTATTCCACTGATTTAACACGCTATACCACTTATATATACTTAAAATTGAATGTGACCTAATGAATATGCCTTAGAGAATATCAATGTGCTACTGTATTCTGGAATATAATGCTTTGTCGTCTGATAAACCCCCCTTGCAGTATTTTTTTAACTTGATGTATTGCAATTAATTTCATTTAAATATTTTGTTTTAAATCATTCAATAGTATCGATTGAAACTAACACAATAACCTGTTATAGATTTTTATCGTGCATGTATTGTTAATTGATTATAACAAATTAAATCTCTTTAACTTCCCAGCACGTCACCACATCAATTATTACTTGAAATATTGTGAAATGTCCATAAAATAGTAACATTTTAATCCCTGGCGTTTAAACAATAAAAGTAAACAAAACTTACTGCCAAATATGATATTATGCTACTATGACATCCTGGATATGTCTTTAAGAATCCTCCAAGGATACAAGTTTTCGATATATTAAATTTAATATACAAAAATATATCATATGTTTGGTATATTGATAAATTTCATCAACAAAATTGTATATTAGGGTGACAGATGTCTTTCCGTCAGTGGACTAATAGTTTTCGCCAGATTAGGCATTGTAATTGGTCTAGGATATGTAAAAATGAACAGCACATTCAACAAATGACGAAAGAAGATTATGAAAATGATATGTATTGATTTTATTTTAAAATATGTTAATATGGGCGGAAAAGTTCATTACAGAAAAAAGACAGTTCAGTACACAATATCGTACGGGTTTTTCAATCATTAATAATTTTCAAAGATTTCCAGAAAAATAATTTGTAAAGAAAATGCAATTTTAATTGTAACTCTTAACATGTTGAATGACAGGAGATAGCTGCTAGAACTGTCACAGAAATAAAACTAATACCATAATTGCCATCTGTTTTAGGTGGAAAAGGGGGAAAGCATTAAGGGACAAATTAATATAAAAAAAAAAAACTTAAAAATTGTATATTTTCATTTTGCATTACTTCAGAAGATTGTAATTGTTATACTTTTTTTTTTTGGGGGAGAGAGGTACGTGTTTAAGGGGAGTGTCACTTTGTATTATCGTTTCTGTGTAAAATCATCACATTAAACATAGGTTACAATTATTACTTCAAATTATAAAGTCACCATACATGTTCTTTAATTTGTCCGAACTATACTAAGATACAAGGTGTGTAAATAATAAAAACAAATACTTTCACATCAAATGATAGACTAGTACTACTACTAGGGGGGGGGGGGTGGTAACAAACTTGACTACCCAAGAGCCCCCCCCACGGTCGATAGAATAGAGAATGGAAACGGGGACTGTTTCAAAGAGACAAGAAACCGACCAAAGAGCAGAAAACAACCCAAGTCCACCAATGAGTAATCAACGCAGCGAGAAAATCCCGCACCGAAAGCGGACTTCAGCTGGCCCCTTAACAATGCTGTATACTAGTTCAGCGAAATGGAGGTCACACACAAATGAACCAAAATTTAGATAAAAACACACAAGACTAACAAACGCTAGGTTTTCCTGACTTTGGACAGGCACAAAAATGCGGCGGAGTTAAACATGTTTTGTAAGATCTCAACCCTCCCCTTAAACATCTAGCCAATGTGGAATAAACAAACACACAACAAAACGCACAGTAAAACACAGTTTAGATGAAGACCGAGTCCGAAGTTAAAATAGGTAACAGAAAAAAATAAGCAAAATGACAATGATAAATATAAATTACCAAAGGACTACTAGCAATTACTGACATGCCAACTCCAGACTTCTATTTTAATTGATTGAAAGATTATGTCTTCATCATGTGAAAATCAACCACAACCCTCCCGTTAGGGGTTTTGTATCATGCCATCATAAATTATAAGGGAGAACATAACCCATATCATGCCAACAACTGGTTTTAGGATAAATTTGTTTATTTTCGATGCAAAGACCCTGTACGTGAATCAATATTTATTTTAAAAAAAAGGGGGACATCTTTAATGTCTTGGCAACAGTATCGTAACTATATCATCCAAAAATCTAAAAGTGTTATTTAAAATTGTTTGTATCAGATGTTGTTTCGATGGGTCTTTGCTGATTTTATACCATGGCTACAAACCATGACGAAATTTGTATATTTCGTAAAATGTCTGGGTTTTCCTTGTTTTACATCAACTTTTTAGTTTATTTTTTATTGTAAAATGCTTCTCTTAAAAGAAGATGTTTATGTTTCTTGGCTGCGCACGATGGTTTCTAATATGAAATATGGATAAAGAACTACATAAGAAGGCGAATATTATAACGTAATTGTGACTTAATAACAAAAAAATCTGGTGTAATTTAAAATTTATATTTCTGGATTGTATGCACTTCCAAACATTATGTCCAAATTTGAAATATTTCTCAAAAAACTTGATTACGTTGGGTCAAAAGCAGTTGACAATGAAATAGCCAAATTGGTATTATTTAAACGCTCTGATAAATGTGCCTTCTTTTTAAACATAATATTACATGTCGGCATTATTGTTTCATTTTTCCAAATTTGTATGAAAAGTCGTTTTATGTATCGGTATACTCTAATGTCAAAATATCTTTAAATTGCCTACCTTTATTCGGTACTGACATGATTTATAACAAACTTTTCTAAAATTGTCCGTTTATAAATTTTGAAATTATAAAGAAACTAAGGTTTCAACTCCCTCAGACAAAGTTGACCTTAGATGAATTTGGCTATTTGTTTTAGGTATTTTTGTCATATAGCTCTTCAACTGTTTCGGTACTTATACATCCCTCGGATTTCAAATGTTTGGCATTGAGCGTTCCTGATGAAGGTAAATCCAGAAAAGCGCTTCGGACGCATGAAATTATTAAACGTGTTGTTTTCATTTTTTTTTTTTTTTTTTTTTATTGAGTCTTCTTACACTGTTCTTATATTGTAATTCTTCTGATAGTGTTAAATATTTGAGTTGGCATTCATTGTGCATTTTGAAATGTATACATATAAGGTTTTTGCTACCTTGTTTACTTTGGAGTGCAAAACTCTGAATGTTGTTTTACAAAATGATTTTTGGGCTTCGGTGGCCGAGTGTTCTGTGTAGTTCATTATCAAACTTTTCCAAAATAAAAGCGGTGGAAGATACCAATGGTACATTAAAAACTCATTAGTCAAAATGAAACTGACAATGCCATGGTAAAAACGAAAACGACGAAAAGGCACGAAACACAACATAGAAAACTAATGACTGAGCAACACGAACCCTACCAAAAACCGGGGTGATCTCAGGTTTTCCTGTCCGGAAAAAGTTAGCAGATCCTTTTCCACATGATGAACCCGTCGTGTTATTCCTATAAAGTACGTTGATACATAGTATTCAGTGATTTGGCATCACGCAAACCAATTGTGGGTTGGTAATTGACGCTTATCTTACCCTTCAGATATATATATAGATATCAACAAATCGTAAACCATCGGTCGTGCAATTGTCTAACCTTAAAACTTGACCGAATGTGAAACTTGTTTTTCAGGACAAAGGAAAGACCAGACTGTCACCTGTAGAAATAACACAAACGTTGAAAAATTAAAAAGGCATAAAAGTACAACACTGAAACCTAAAGCAAAAGCAACACGAGCCCTTATAAACAAAAATAAAAAATATCCAGTTTTTCATCTATGGTTGAAATTTCAAAGGAACATAGAATGGCCTGTGATTGTTTAGATTTCCTTTTTGGTAATTGTCGTGGGTCATTCAGTCTATTTGTGCTTTTTAACCGGTTTTTATTTCTGAAAAGTGATGCCAAAAAACAGTACCCCAACCCTAGGCGAGTGTGTGTGGGCTGGTGATTCTCTGGCATGCCACCAATGCCGTTTAGGCCAAAGGTTTTGGAAACAAAATATATGAACAGCTGTAAGGCCTCAACATCAAAATTTTAAAGGGCCATTGATTTACGGAGGACAAAATCTCCATTACAGTAGGATAATCTGATTTTGAAATGTTGGAAATTCTAAACGTTCAAACTTTTTTTCTGTTAGTACTTCTTTGGTGTGTGTGTTCCGGTCTGTGAGGCGGAGGACAGGGTAAAGTGGAAAAAGGAGAAAGGGGTGGGAGAAAGGAGATCAAAGAAGACAATGAGGGAACAAAATACTAGATATTTTTTTTCAAATTACGATCTTAAATGACAAAAAGTAATGAACATGATCAAACGTTATCATTTAATTGAAAGAAACAGTTGTCTTTTTATACAAGAGAACTGATTCTGAGGAAATGTTTTATTTCCTAAACAAACAAACAAAAGAAAAACCTTGAAAACACAAAGTATCGACCCAAAATTCTCTCAGTTAGTGAAATCTATTTCCAAGCCAATAACAAGTAATAACAAAATCATATATCAAAGAAAAGATATCAATAAGCACACATCCAATGTATTTAGTGTATAGACTTCATAAACAACATAGGAAAACATGACCTAGTGCAATGTGTTATGATATTGTAACTATCATATCTATTTAGTTGGCCTAATTTGTTTTGTGTGGCCTAAGAATGTTTACATTATATTTTGTTATATTGTGTACAAAATAATACACATTGTGTTACAACTATGCAGTTTAGAATTCACTGGAACAATCACTGATACTCATGGAATGATTAGAACTTTCTATTTCACTTACATAACGTTTCCAGAATGATCATAACAAAAGATGCGTAATTTAAATTTCTAGCGTTGTCTAGAAGGTTCCGTTTGAGTATATATATAAGAATGTAGACATAGATAGACTTAGACATTGATAGACATCAACAACACTTTTATTTACAAACTACATCATACTAGATTGTGACCAATTGGATATAATATTCTGTGGATTCCGAGAAGATTTCCGGATAAAGAAAAGATAAAAGATTGGACATATATTTTGACAGTTAAGCTGACATTTCTTTTTATGTAATACTTCTTGTAAACTTGTGTATAATAAATCTTGTTAAATCTTATTATTGATTTGTGTCCTTTGTTGGCTACAATTAAAAGTCGATTTTTCTGTTCATAACAGAAATTGGGGGCTCGTCCGGGATAACGTAAATATCTTATTGAAAATTTGTTCAGTGTTTTTTATTAGAACTAGCCAACAAAATTCTATAAAATGGCATTTGATGCCGGTAAATTTTTGAAAACGCCAGACCTGGAAGTGTTTGATAATTTAAAGAAAGAGGAATTAGTGTTGCTTGCTAAACATCTGAAATTAGACTTTAGAGTATCTATGAGAAAACAAATTATAAAAATTTTGGTAATAGACAAATTAGTTGACTCAGAAATTTTTGGTGAAGAGGCTCTTCAACTCAATGTAGAAAATGTTGATGCTTTCAAATTAAAACAGCAGGAATTAGAACACGAACTTAAATTAAAACAATTAGAAAAGGAAGATGAATTTAAATTAAAACAATTGAAAACGAAGTTAAATTAAAACAATTGGAAAAAGAAAAAGAAGAAAGACAGGCAGAACTTGAAATGAAGGAAAGGTTGGAGATGAAAAAAATAAAAGAAAAAGAAGATGAATTTAAATTAAAACAGGCAGAACTTGAAATGAGAGAAGAAAGGTTAGAGATTGAGAAAATGAAAATTGAAATGGCAAAAGAAGAAAACAACACTAAATTCCAATCAAAATCAGAACATTTTAATTTTGATGCAGCAAAAAATATACGTTTGGTTCCCAAATTTTGTGAAAAAAAACAGTTGACAAATTTTTTCCACAGTTTGAGAAAATTGCTCAAAATTTGAAAAGGCCGAAGCCTTTTTGGACTACAATGCTGCAAAGTGTTTTTGAGGGCAAGGCCGCTGAAATTTATTCAGCACTTTCATCAGAAAATAGTTCTGATTATGACAAGGTCAAAAAGGAAGTTTTGAAAGCCTATGAGCTAGTGCAAGAAGCATATAGACAGAAATTTAGGTCTTATAAAAAGTTTGATTCACAAACCTATGTTGAATTTGCTAGGGAAAAAGAAGATCTATTTGATAAATGGCTTACGTCAAAGAAAATAGATAAAAATTTTGATAATTTAAGACAATTGATGTTATTAGAAGAGTTCAAGCAGTGTGTTCATTTAGATTTAAAAACACATTTAGATGACAAAACTCTTCAGACATTACAAGATGCAGCTGTTATATCGGATAATTATACTCTTTCACATAAAAGAAGTTTCAAAGGTCAAAATTTTAATTCTTCGAGTGGAAATTACAAGAATCAAAGCACTGAGCGTACTGATAGTAAGCCTGTTGCACAGAATAAGAGTCAGTCTAGTTATAATATGTCTAGTCCAAAGTTTGATACTTTTGAGAAGAAGTCACTGACTTGTGCTTATTGTAAGAAGAATGGTCACCTGATGGCTGATTGTTTTAGACTCCAGAAGAAGAATGAAAGAGATAATAAGCTCAAGACCAGTGCTTGTACGACACCCCGTGTTACCAATACGTTGGAATGTCCTGCGAGTCAGGCTTTTAAGTCCAGCTTTTGTGATTACATGGAGGATTATAAACCTTTTATGTCTGATGGGTTTGTTTCTATTGTTGATAATACTACTCCTCAGCCTATTAAGATTTTACGGGACACTGGAGCTTCTCAGTCTTTATTGTTAGAAGGTGTGTTGCCTTTGTCCGAGGAGACTTCTGTTGGTGCCTCCGTTTTGTTACAAGGTGTGGAGTTAGGTTGTTTCGATGTTCCCCTCCGTCGTATTTATCTGAAGTCAGATTTGATAACTGGACCAGTTGTTGTGGGTGTTCGTCCTAATCTCCCTGTTGAGGGTGTTTCATTATTGCTAGGAAATGATCTAGCTAGGAACAAAGTGGTTGCTGAACCAATTGTTACCAGTGAACCAGTGGTGGATGTTAATTCACCTGAAGATGATGCTGAACTGTATCCAGCTTGTGTTGTTACTAGGGCGATGGCTAGAAAACAACAAAATGAGGATTTGCAAGAAGACCAGTTTAATTACATGGACCTTTCTGACACCTTTCTGGCCGACATTGAAGGTTCTGGTAGCTCAGAGAAGGCCGTAATAAGACCTAGTATGAACAAGAATGTAATTATGCCATGACCAGACGTAAACAGCCATTCATTAGACCGAAGGAAATTTGTCGAAGAACAAAATAAAGACCCTGAGGTTCTTCAGCTCTGCAAGAGGGCTCAACCACAGGAGGAAGCAGACAAAGTGGCCGAATGCTATTACAATTTAGACGGCATTTTAATGAGAAAGTGGAGGCCCCTGATGCTACCCCAGAGGAGGAATGGAGAGTGGTATACCAAGTGGTGGTGCCTAAAGTCTATAGGCAAGACATTATTGGTCTTGCCCATGACACCCCTTGGCTGGACACTTAGGTGTAAGGAAGACATGCCTTAAGATCTTGCAGCATTTCTACTGGCCAAGACTTAGAAATGATGTCGCAGAATATTGTAAACATGCCATATATGCCAGGTTGTTGGTAAGCCTAACCAGAAAATACCACCAGCACCACTTCTGCCTATTCCAGCCTTTGAAGAACCTTTCAGCCGAGTACTCATTGATTGCGTTGGACCTTTACCGAAGACCAAGACCGAAAATGCGTATTTATTGACAATCATGTGTACCTCCACTCGCTTTCCTGAGGCTATTCCGTTAAGGAATATCAAGACACCTACTATTGTCAAAGCTCTGATCAAATTTTTCACGCTAGTAGGACTTCCAAAGTCTATACAGTCCGACCAGGGTTCAAATTTCATGTCAGGTTTATTTCAGCAAGTCGTGTACCAGTTAGGGATTGCTCAGTATAGGTCAAGTGCTTATCATCCAGAATCTCAAGGTGCCTTAGAACGTTTTCATCAAACATTGAAGAACATGATCAGAACTTTTTGTCTTCAATTTGACAGGGACTGAGATGATGGTGTTCACTTTTACTTTTGCGGTCCGAGAGGCTGTTCAAGAATCCTTGGTTTTAGTCCCTTTGAGTTGGTATTTGGTCACACTGTAAGGGACCTTTAAAATTGATTAAGGAAAAATGGCTTACTGAACACACCGACTTAAATCTTCTAGACTATGTATCTAGATTTAAAGAAAATTGTATACTGCTTGTCAAATTGCTCAGAGCAATTTAAAACTGTTCAGAATAAGATGAAAATATGGTATGATAAAGATTGCCTTCCAGGTTTTCTATGTTGTGACAGATTTTTGAGCCTGGTGATAAGGTACTTTGAATGGTTTTACACTTTTTGCCAGTCCCAAGGCTGGACATCCATTACTTTTAAGCTAAATATTGTGGTCCTTATACCAGTAGGACATCCATTACAAGCTAAATATTGTGGTCCTTAAAATAAATGATTTGAATTATATTGTAAAACACCAGGTCGGCGTAAACAAAATAGAGTGTGTCACATTAATATGTTAAAACCATATTTTGAGCGTACTAATGAAGGTGAGAGTAAACCAGTTGCCACTTTAGCCATGGTTAAATTGGAGAACAATCATGACAAACCAGATATAATTGAACCACCTTTTAGTTCTCAAACTATGAAAGAGACAGTTAGATTGAAAAATCAGAAATTTTGTCAAATTTAGATTCAAAACTTGCACATCTGTCTTTTGATCGTAGAGAAAATTAAAAGCCTTGGTATTTTCTTTTAAAATCTTTTTCCAGATGTGCCAAACAAAACCACTGCTGTTTGTCATGATGTCGATGTTGGTGATGCTTCTCCAATTAAGCAACATTCTTACCGGCTCAATCCACTCAAACTTGAATTTATGAGACAAGAAATTAAATATATGCTTGACAATGATATTATTGAGCCGAGTAACAGTAATTGGAGCTCTCCTTGTCTGCTTGTGCCCAAACCAGATAAAACCTTTCGTTTGGTAACTGATTTCAGAAAAGTAAATTCTGTTTCAAAATCTGATTCATATCCGATTCCAAGGATAGACGACTGCATTGATAACATTGGACAAGCAAAATTTGTGAGCAAATTTGATTTATTGAAAGGTTACTGGCAAGTCCCATTGATACAGAGAGCTCGAGAAATATCAGATTTGTCACACCAGATGGCTTACTAGTATTTCAATATACAGTAATGCCGTTTGGCATGAAAAGTGCTCCAGCTACATTTCAAAGAATGATCAATAATGTTATAAAAGATTTAGACTGTTGATGATCTTATTGTATGTAGTGATAGCTGGGAAGAACATTTAACACATTTATATGATACTTTTAATAGATTGTCACAATCAAATTTGACTGTTAATCTTGGTAAACGTGAATTTTGCCAGGCCACTGTTGATTATTTAGGGCATACAGTTGGCCAAGGTCAAGTGAAACCTATTACGACTTAAGTGGACGCAATTACCAAATTTCCTCCTCCTACAAATAAAAAACAACTTATGAGATATTTAGGCAGCAATACACAGTTGGGAAAAAATCTTAAAATTGACACTCATAATTTTTAACCACCCTCTTTTCCTTCCTATCTAATAAATAAGGCTTACTATTTGTGTTATGCATGTGTATATTTCTGGAAAGAGCATCTTCCATAGATTTCATTTTTAATAGTTAAAGAGGTGAAATATAATCTCGTTTTGGTGTAACCATGGCAACATTCTGCATTAATTTGATACGAAATATTGCAAAAAAGGGGGGTGAACATGTCACAAAAGTCTCAAAATTTGGTCCAAAGGAAAATTTCAATCAATTAGAGTGATACCTTTCCTGAATCCATAGACCTATATCTATCAAGAGGTCCAAAAAAAATCATATTCATTTCTGCTTGTTTTTCCATAAAATTGAATTGAAAAGATCGAGCAACAAATCTTTGTTGAAAAACACTACAATAATTTCTAGATCTAGGGCGGTGCGGATAGGAAAATACGGACTGTCAAACAGAAAAATGGCCTATAAAACATGCTAAAAACAATCTAAATGATCATATAAACCCACTTGGAAGGCTATATTATTCTTCAACCATCTAAAAATCAATTTCATTGTACAAAAACTTTCATATTTAAAAAATTCACCATGGCCATAATGTGAAACTAAACTTCTAACTGTGTATTGCTACCTTAAGAATAAACATTTTTTTTTCAAATTCCACTTTAAATGAATTTCTGTGTTCTTCTAGCTAAACTGAACAAATTGGCCTGCTAGTTTTGAAAATTGGTTCAGAAATGAATATTTTATGAAGGTTAGCAGTTGCCACTGAAATGCAACAAAAAAGAGATATGAAGAAACATACTATGTCAAAGTGTAAATTCTCCTTTTTTAGTCAAATTTCTAAAACTACACCTTCTGTGCTTGTCTTTTCTTGTTTAAAAACTTAAATTAACCTTAACAGTAGACAAGTTTTACAAATTAAAGCTATTTTAAAGCTCTAGAATGTCAATTTTGTTGTGTATTAGCATACCAAAGCCTTGGTTAAAATTTAGCAAATACTGAATTAATTTATAACAGCGGGAACAAATTTAGACTTAATTCATGCTAAATTGTAACTTTATACTTACTAAAATAATAAATTTGATTTATTTGGATGAAAAATATAAAGCGTTCCCTATTGAGGTTTCTACATAACGCACATTCTTTCTTTTCCTAGGGTAGCCAATAAAGTATCAATTTATGACCGAACCAAGTCTTTGTGTCAAAATGTCTATATTGGTTGCTAAAGACAATAAACAACAAAACTAACATATATCGTCATACTAAAAGATGTTTCTTCTTCAGAATTGTATCTATAATCTAAATATCAATAGATTTGTGGTATAATTTGTCTAAAAATAAGCAATTCTGTATTTTGTCAAATGCCATAAGGTAGCAATACACAGTTAGGAAAAATCTAAAATTGACACTCATAATTTTTAACCACCCTCTTTTCCTTCTATCTAATAAATAAGGCTTACTATTTGTGTTATGCATGTGTATATTTCTGGAAAGAGCATCTTCCATAGATTTCATTTTTAATAGTTAAAGAGGTGAAATATAATCTCATCTTGGTGTAACCATGGCAACAATCTGCATTTATTTGATACAAAATATTGCAAAAAAGGGGGCGAACATGTCATAAAAGTCTCAAAAATTTGGTCCAAAGGAAAATTTCAATCAATTAGAGTGATACCTTTCCTGAATCCATAGACCTATATCTATCAAGAGGTCTAAAAATCATATACATTTCTGCTTGTTTTCCATAAAATTGAATTGAAAAGATCGAGCAACAAATCTTTGTTGAAAAACACTACAATAATTTCTAGATCTAGGGCGGTGCGGATAGGAAAATACGGACTGTCAAACAGAAAAATGGCCTATAAAACATGCTAAAAACAATCTAAATGATCATATAAACCCACTTGGAAGGCTATATTATTCTTCAACTATCTAAAAACCAATTTTATTGTACAAAAACTTTCATATTTAAAAAATTCACCATGGCCATAATGCGAAACTAAACTTCTAACTGTGTATTGCTACCGTAGGCATGATTGGATTTTACAGGAAATTCTGTTCAAATTTTGCTACTGTTGTTCAACCATTGACTCATCTTTTACGGAAAGATTCTAAATTCATCTGGAGTGAAAATTGTCAAAACGCTTTTGAAAATAGCAAATCACTTTTAATTAATAGTCCAGTTCTGATCACTCCAGACTTTGAAAAACAATTTAAACTTGCCGTTGATGCAAGCGATGTAGGAGTTGGAGCTGTTTTATATCAAGAGACAGATGATAATGTTGAGAAACCTATATCATATTTTTCTAAGAAATTAGATAAACATCAGAAAAATTATTCAATTATTGAAAAGAGTGTTTTGCACTGTTGTCTGCACTTCAACATTTTGATGTATATTTAAATCCCACTGTCCATCCTATTCTTGTTTATACTGATCATAATCCACTCACCTTCATACATAAAATGAGAAACAAGAACCAGAGATTGACTAGGTGGAGTTTATTGTTACAGGAATATGATGTTATTGCAAAACATATCAAAGGTAAAGATAATGTAATAGCAGATACTTTATCTAGAACTTATTAAAACACTATGTATATACTATGTATTTTGTACATATTATTCATGAAAAGTTTTTGTTACACTCAAACTTTGTTTAAGGGGGGAGGTGTTATGATATTGTAACTATCATATCTATTTAGTTGGCCTAATTTGTTTTGTGTGGCCTAAGAATGTTTACATTATATTTTGTTATATTGTGTACAAAATAATACACATTGTGTTACAACTATGCAGTTTAGAATTCACTGGAACAATCACTGATACTCATGGAATGATTAGAACTTTCTATTTCACTTACATAACGTTTCCAGAATGATCATAACAAAAGATGCGTAATTTAAATTTCTAGCGTTGTCTAGAAGGTTCCGTTTGAGTATATATATATAAGAATGTAGACATAGATAGACTTAGACATCGATAGACATCAACAACACTTTTATTTACAAACAACATCATACTAGATTGTGACCAATTGGATATAATATTCTGTGGATTCCGAGAAGATTTCCGGATAAAGAAAAAATAAAAGATTGGACATATATTTTGACAGTTAAGTTGACATTTCTTTTTATGTAATACTTCTTGTAAACTTGTGTATAATAGATCTTGTTAAATTTTATTATTGATTTGTGTCCTTTGTTGGCTACAATTAAAAGTCGATTTTTCTGTTCATAACAAATGCCAAAATATAAATATCGACAGGATGTAGAACCGTAAGTGCTAATAACTGTATGGCAACACATATTTCGTTATGTTTTTTTTTTTTTTTTTTTGTATGAAAACAAAATCCATGAAAGTACCGATAAAATCAATATTAAAGATCTTATTACAGTGTTAAAGAGAGGCGAAAGATATCAAAGGGACATTCAAACTCATAAATCAAAAATAAATTGACAACACCATAGCTTAATAAAGGCAACAGTAGTATACTGCTGTTCAATAGTCATCAATCGATTTAACTGAAACAAATCCGGGTGAAAAACCAAAACCGAGGGAAAAACATCAACTATAACAGGAAAACAACGGAATAACGGAAACACCGAACTGCTACAAAAACAAACGCCAACATACATAGAAACGGACTATTTGATAACAACTGCCATATTCCTGACTTGGTACAGGACATTTTAAGAAAAAATGGTGGGTTGAACCTGGTTTTATGGCTAGCTAAACCTCCCGCTTATATGGCAATGTTAAAAATACCGCTAAAATGACAACATTACGTGACAGGAATACAGTACAAATAAACGCAACAACACTCAGAACAGAGAAATACATAAATAGATAATATAATAGGTCATTACAACATATAAACCACAGAATAACAACGGACACCTCCATGTACACCACAAAGGAAACCGACCAACAGACAAACAACAGTACACAAAACACAACATAGAAAACTAAAACTGAACAACACGAACTCCACCAAAAACTGGGGGTGATCTCAGGTGATTCGGAAGGGTAAGCAGATCCTGGTCCACATATGATCCATCGTGTTGCTCATGGAAGTACAAACCCGCTGATAAGTCTAATTCGGTAGGTCATATTCGGGAAAAATGGGAAGGGATAATAGTTACGACAATTGGGACATATCCGTCGTCTCTGTGAAAGAGATATTCCGTAACTGTCAACCAACTGGTGATGGCGTCCGTATAATTTACGCAGGGATGATTTCAACTTCAGCTCTTTGAACTCTTGGTTTAATAGCTTCCTTGTGAGCAGCAACCCTCTACCAAGACAATCGTGATAGGAAATACAAGCCCTGGAATATCGTGTCAACTGGGAGATATATACTCCGTATGCAGGCGTTGTTAGACTGTTGCTACACAGAAATGGAAAGTTCACAATTGGGAAGCTGAAATCATCTCTTTTGTCGTAAAGTTTTGTTTTTAACCGACCCTTCATGTCAATTTCTAGATGTATGTCAAGATATGAGGCAACTCTATCTGTTGTATCCTTTATCTCAGGTTCGATGTGATAGATGCGTTCAAGATAGTCATCAAATTTTTTAGTAAAAGAACATCATCTTTATAGCGGAAAGTGAAGTTAAAAGACTACTAACTTCTTTTCTTTCTTCATAAGAAGTTCCTGTATGAAGTCAGCATCATATGAATAAAGGAACAAGTCGGCGAGAAGAGGAGCACAGTCGATCCCATGGGAATGCCGATTGTTTGTTGAAAAACACGTCCTCCAAACGTAACAAATATGTTGTCAATCAAGAAATCAAGCATCTTGATAATGTCAGTTTTAGAGAATTTTTTGTTTGAATCAGAGTGATTTTTTAAAGTACGATTTTATTCTCCCTAAGACAAGATACTTCTACTTGTATCTACGTTGGCCATTCTTTTTAATGAAACCAAGCAGGACCAACTCTTTCAATCTGTCTTTTAGTCCGAGATTTGGGAATACTTGTGTAATGTGTAGAAAAGTGAAATTTTTTAATACTATTGCAAGATGAAAGGGTCTTAGATTGTATGTACTCTAAAAGATCTTTGGAATTTTTTGGTATCTACATCTGATTCACGCCACCTCTAGAATAGGTTGTTTCACAATAACTTTCAAGCCCGGCTTTGATTGCTGATAAAATTGATGTTAAAAGAGTCTTAGATCGTATGTACTCTAAAAGATCTTTGGGATCCCTTAGCATCCACATTAGATTGATAATCTTTTAGATTAGTTTATTCACAGGGTGAATAAGTTTAAATGGATATAATCTAACAGAGTAGGTTCGATTAGGCCCAAATATGGCTCTTATTTCTAGCTAAAATTTCAAGTTAGGATTAATTGACCAATATCACAATGAATCTGAAACATTGACTAGGTAGGAATTATGTCTTGTTGTTGAAAATTAGTCAAACATACCAAGTTTTATTGCAATAAGATGTATTTTACAGACAATAGGGCCATGTTTATTTGTTAACGTTTTAATATGTTTAATCCAACAATTTTAACTATCACAATTTGGGCTTAAAAAATTAAATATTGCAAAAATTTGCTTTTTCAATGCCCTACTATATCATGTCAAATTTATATGAACCTGTGTGCCTGAAGATAGAGATTTTTAAATGAAAAGGGGGGCATTTTGCATGTATGAAAATGTATTTTTTTCCACCAATTTAAAAAAAAATAAAATAAGTTGTTTTGTTAAAAATAATTCTTCCATATATATTAAATATACTTTTAATAGAAAGAAAAGCTACAAATATCATACCACAGGAGTGTAAGATGGTCCTCTGGCATGTACGACTGAGAATTATATTTTGTAAATTTAGACTGCAAGACATTTTTACATTTAAAATACCTACAGAAGCTATAGGAAATAGAAATCTGTTACTTTCTGTTCAGATGACCTATGTCTCTGATGCATTTTATGTGCATGGATTAATTGGAAATAAAGGTAACAAATATATGCGACATGTAGGTGAGCATGGATTCTTTTCTATTTTGAAACATTTGTTATACCTTGCATAAATGGGGAAACTTGCAATTACTTGACAATAAGTACACAAATTGCAATACAAATTTATTAAAGGCAGCCGTTATTGGTAGTGTAACACAGAATTGGTCCGCAGGGTTGTTGAGGCCGCTGGCCCCAAGCAATGTGTTTAGGGCAGCACCCTGGTAGGTATAAAGAAGGTGGGTATAGAGATGCTAAGCATCTTACAAGGTCTGAGGATTTAGCAAATTAAAAAAAAAAAAAAACAATTCTGATGTTAAAAAAATATGCTTCTCAACAATTTCCCTGTGCTGTTTTCTTTCTTTAGAATTGTATTTAAATTGACAATAATATAACAATTGTAGTCTACGTATGATGTTGTGACGCGGATATGTCGACATGAAAGAAGTATATTGACTGAGGAAGAAGTCCCAGTCGATATACTTCTTGAAGTTAGTATACCCCCATATAGACCTGACACGAAGGCTAAATTTGTTATATTATTATTGTAAATTCGCCAGAAATAAAACAGAAATTTATTTGATTGGCTGTTATAGCTGTGTCACAAAGTGTTGAAGTTTTTAGATTTGTATTTTGGATATTTTCAAAATTACTGCAATATCAATTGTTCAGTCTACCTTTGAAAATACAGTTAAATATGTCTCTTTCTGAATGATTCAATTGGTTAGAATATACAAAATAATGATATATGGAAATGTTAATAAAAGAATATTTGTTATACACAACCAACCTATCGACATACATAAAAAAGTGTGACGAAAATATTTTTCAGACGAACGGATAAACCCACAGAAGGACAAGGAGAATGCAATATATCCCTCCTCTAAGTATAAAAAATGTATTCACATAATAATTAACATTTTATCTAATTTTGTCGGTCTTTTTGAAAATTAATCGTTCATTAAATGTATTCATATAATAATTAACATTTTATCTAATTTTGTCGGTCTTTTGAAAATTAATCGTTCATTAAATGTATTCATATAATAATTAACATTTTATCTAATTTTGACGGTCTTTTTGAAAATTAATCGTTCATTAAATAAGGAATTAAAAGCATGAAAGCAAGTAAAATTTTATTTATGTATTGACAGAAATGTACATGTCTGCTTGAGAGACTGCACTGTTCTAATTTGCTTGGCTATGAAACAACTAATGAGTTTAGATATTTGATTAAATTGTTTAATAGTTGTTTTTTTCTTATACCAGTATTTAGTGTACAGGGTAAGGAAATTATTGTACACATGACAAGTTAATTCACACGGGTTTACTCTACCTGATTACAATACATGTATATTCACCCCAGCTGATTATGATTTTTTTTAAAGACAAAATTTACCAAGCAGCAAACGAGAATTATCTACAGATTGCTATTTTGTCTGAATTAATTGAAGTTTAGAATAATTGTCTTTTATCATGTCTTCTTTTGAAGGTTCTCAAATATTAGGTTAGTTTGGAATGCATTTCACAGAACTTGCACTTTTTGTAGAATCTGATGAATTTCTAGGCATAGTTGAGTTTCTTTAGGAGTACTGTCGAGAAACTTTGACTCCGTACTGTGAGAGTTAAACAAATTATCTTCTGCTTCTAAAGCATCCATTTCGTTGGTATGTCTGTTTCCGAAAATAAGAATACATATATTGACACAACAACATTTTTTATTGAAAGTAAAATACAGAAAAGTCGAGATAAAATTATCAATACCCCCCTCTCTCTCTCTCTTCATCTACCTTGATTTTTGCGGCTTTTTTGTTTATGCATGCAGGTGCGTTGTAATAACAAGGTTAGCTACACCACTTCATTATATGTCATGAAAGAAAGGGTAGACAGCAAAACCCTAAACACAAATATTATGCATGTATGCCTCAATTGTACAACTTTTTGCTGATTGTAAGATGGAATTGGATAGCCTAAACCTAGATGAGTCTACTTGTCCACACCAGCCTCGTGTATATATATGTATATATTTATATAATTAAGTCTAAATTGAAAACAACGTTCAAACCTATATGATTTGCGTTGGATAAAAACCGCAATTTTTATACACGTGCATGTAAAACAAATTTCTTGATAGAGGGGTCTTAATACAGCACCAACAACATTTTCAAAAAACCCAAAAAGTGAAAAAATATATTTCAACAAAACGCATTTGACTAACAGGTCGAACAACAGATGTTCTTAAACCCTACTGACTGCCACTGGCGATTGCCAAATAAACGGATCACAAGATGTTACAAAATGGATCTTTTAAAATTATTAATTTAATACCAAACAGAAAACAATAAACTTGCGGAAAAGATGGTTTACCGCAAACAAAGGTGCAAAAATTAGAGCACCATATCCGGATTTCGACAATTAATTCTCTTCAGTGATGTTAGGGATCGAAACGGTATTTGGAAGGTCATATAATTTACCTCAATTTAGGATAGACTCTTGAATTTTGAAGAGTCGAAATATTAGAAATAGGATGAACGGATCATATAAACCCGAAGGAAAAATATATACATAGATATAAGAAGATGTGGTATGAGTGCCAATGAGACAACTCTCCATCCAAGTCAAAATTTATAAATGTAAACCATTATAGGTCAAAGTACGGTCTTCAACACGGAGCCTAGGCTCACACCGAACAGTAAGCTATAAAGGGCCCCAAAATTACTAGTGTAAAACCATTCAAACGGGAAAACCAACGGTCTAATCTATATAAAACGAGAAACGAGAAACACTTATGAACCACATCAACAAACGACAACTACTGAACATCAGATTCCTGACTTAGGACAGGTGCAAACAAATGCAGCGGGTTTAAACGTTTTAATGGTACCAAACCTTCACCCTTTTTCTGAAACAATAGTGTAACATCACAACATAGAAAGACACACTATAAAATATCAACTGAAATAGCTTAACTCAATCAAAGGACATAGTAACACCATTGAACATACACTGAACAAATAAATTTGACCTATGATACAATGCAAATTCAAAATAAATAAACTAAGGAAGAATAATAAAAGTGACATGTTATATCGGTATGAAATGTTAAACAATTTAAGAAAAACAATATGCTCGAACAAAAATATCAGCCATTTGCAATAACTTTAAACACAGGTAAATAAAATAATTTTGTTGTTAGGTATACGTATACAGTTACAATAGAGAAAGGAAATATTTTAACAAAATAAATAATTTTGATGTTCATAGTACGAAGTGGAAATTTATATTAGTACCAAACACTTATCAAAGCTGGTATATAGACCAGATATAACCCTGAATAACATTAAATAACAAAAAAGCATTACAATTAGTATCAACAGGTCAAATAAACAAGAAAGTACGATTTGAGAGTACTCGCAGTTACTGACAGCTAGTTAAAAGCCAAAACAATTAATAATAAAAATCATGCATCAGAGACTAAAATCAACTAAAACACATCCCAGGGATTTAGTATTTTAACGTCATGGACAGTCAAAGAAGACATGACTAGTGCAATGCCAAAATAAATGTATCGACAGACAGTAGGATAGTTAGGAGTTTAACCTCTTTATAGATCAAAATGAACGTGGGTGTGTCTTTAAACATCCCGTTTGAAAAGAATACAAATTTAGTTATGTTTTAATTTGCTGATGACAAAATCGATATTAGTGCCAATGTAAACTATATTCAAAGATCTAATTACAACATTGGTAAGATAACCTGAACTAATAAGTTTATTTAAAGGTTCGATGAGTTTACACGGATCATATAGTGATTTCCGCGCTTTAAGTACAATATTACCGTAAAATTTAGGATGTGAAATACCGTTTTAATCAGTTTTCTACAGGTACAGCCAAATTTACTAATCAAATCTTTGTATCTATGAAAGAACTTAGCAAAAGTTTTACGTAATTTATGGTAACGAAATCCCTGACTTAATAATTTACTAGTGATGCATTGATTACGTTCGTTAAAATCTATGACATCACTACACACACGGGCATAACGAACGAGTTGGGATATATACACACCGTATGATGGAGCCAAAGGAACATCGCCGTCTAAAAAGGAAAATTAACAATAGGGAATGAAAATCGTCTCTTTTGTCGTAAATTTTCGTATGG
Source organism: Mytilus coruscus (assembly GCA_017311375.1). NCBI lineage: Eukaryota > Metazoa > Mollusca > Bivalvia > Mytilida > Mytilidae > Mytilus > Mytilus coruscus. The sequence goes on along the minus strand of CM029600.1, from coordinate 10,862,267 downwards.
AGTTTTCCTTTAGAGATTGAAATGTCCAAGTCCAGAAAAGGACAACTACTGCTGTTTATGTTAGATTTAGTTAAAGTAAGTTCTATTGGGTAAATTTCGGTAGTATATTTAGAGAACTCTGGATTATTTAACGAAAAATATCATCTAGATAACGGAAGGTATTGTTGAATGTATCAACCAAATGTAACAATGACGTGTCTTTACTGAGTTTGGTCATAAACTGAGATTCATAGCAATACAGGAATAAATCTGCTATTAAAGGGCGCAGTTAGTGCCCATAGGAATACCTACTACTTGTCGATACACTTTATCGCCGAAACGTACATATATGTTGTCCAGGAGAAAATTTAAAGCTTCAATCATATCTTCACATTTCCAGTAAGTGTATCTAGCATACTTTCCTTTTTCGTTACAGAAAAAGGCTTTAAACGAGTTACAGCAAATAAATTTGTAATGAGATTTTCAAAAGACCATTTAATTAAATATGAAAACTTTTTCTTGATAAGATTGTGTGGAAGTGTAGTATAGAGAGTAGAAAAATCATAACTGTCAACAGAATTAAAAGGACCATCAAAAGCATGTATTTTATCTAAAACCTCTAAAGAATTTTTAACACTCCAAAAATAATTAATACCATTATTTTCATAAGCTTTATTACAAAAGTTAATAACAAGTTCTTTGATAGTAGTAAGGAGGTAGTTAGAAGAACTGATAGATTGGTAGTAGAACACTTACTAGATGCGGAGATGAAACGGAATTTAAATGGTTTTTGTGCAATTTAGGTAACCAGTACATAGTAGGGACTTTCAAATGTTCGGAAGAGGCTTTAAGCTGGGTAGTGGCAGTGATATGCTTGTTTACAATTTGACTCTCTGTGGAGCGTACGGACCTGAATGTAGATGAATTTGTAATTTCGTTTTGGAGAACTTCCGTGTAGTATATGCGTCACACCACCACTACATTATTTGCTGCTTTATCTGCCGGTACGAACACAAACCGCTTTGCGAGTACTTGAGTTTATTTTTATTCTGGAAATGGGAATATCATGGACCCTATTACTAATTTCAGAATTGTTTTCAAAATGAGATATACGAATATTAACAGTATTCATAATTTTATTCAAATAACTGTCTAGAGATTTTTATCAGATTTTCACGTTTACACCAATTTTACAGTAGACAGACAGAGCGTCTTTAATAACCTTACGACACTGTTTCCAATCTATTTTAGATGGAGGACGATATTTCGGTCCTTTCTTAAGAAAAGTTATGACCTCACGGTCTTCGACGATGTTGAGGTCTCCTGTAAGGACATGACCATAGGGAACATATCTAAAACTAGATGTTTCACAATCTCAAGTGGAAGGAACATTATTTACTATATTGACGTCTGATGTAACTGACGTATAATTAAAAATCAAACTTCTGCTGGGTTTTTATAAGAATACGAAATAATAGGTGGTTCTATATTATCAAAATATGGAGGTATTTGGCTTTGGATGGTAGAGTCATTGAATATACTAGATAAGTTAATAAAATCAATACCTCTATTTATATATTTTAATTTAAGAAAATGCCGTTTATGATTTTCAGGTTTATCGATACTAGGAAATAGCCTATGATGACAAAAGGCTGTAATAATACGGGTGTATTCATACATCGGGCTAAAAAAGAAATTGTATCACACTCCAGAAAAATAGCATATAATTTACTTATTGGTATCTGACCCAGTTTGCATAATACTTGATGTCTGCCATTATTTTTATTATAGATAACAGATCAGCAAGTGTATAATTTATACGATGTTTAATACGTTGATTACGGTTTTGCGTTTGCCATGAGACCTTTTATTTCTAAGTCGTTTATCGACAATATTAATGACATCGATTGAAGTTTTAGTTATGTTCCCTGTCCTAATATTTTGTCATTAAGACCGAGAGGATAAGCAGTTTGAAGTCTTTTATCCAAAATAATTCGCGAATTTCACGTGATTTTCAAATTGCTTGTGTGATTCTCCTGGTTGTTTCTGAACGGTTTCAAGTGGTTGGAATTTAATAAATTTTAGATTGTGATTATGCTTATCTAAATGTTGATATATCAAACTTTTGAATTTTTTAGGTCTACGAAAGCGGTAAAGGTGTTCTTGATTTCTTTTGTAATACGCTCGTCCCGTCTGTCCCACATATTGAATACCACATTTAGGTTGGGTTCAAGTTACCACATATATAAGGTTTTCAGGTAATGTCACAGGAAAAGGAGAGCGAAAAAGCTCTCCCGTTCACTGTTGACCGTACAGTATTTTGTGAAGTTAATCTAAAACAGGTTAGTCACTTTTTGGCATTGCACGGGAAAATTTGTGGATATCCACGCGCATTTTTGTTAAACAATCTGGCTGTAGAGGCATTACAAATACGTTTGTTTAAGCACGTGGATATCCTAGAAGTTGTGTTGTTAATAATTTTCTTTCCATTACGTAAAATCATGATAATTAAATAGGGGTATAAGAAAAATAAAAAAGACCGGAGGTTGTAACAATGAATAAGGATCACAATTACGGAATAGGAAATAATAGGCAAAGCAGTAAAAGAACTCTTACAAAAACTGTTATAAAAGGCCCGACGTAAAGACTTAAGTATTACAATAATGACATATAACAAACACAGGGCAAAAACAGAGATTGTAAGAAATCTTAGTAAAACCATAGCAGGGGGCAATAATAAAAATAGCAGGCGTGGATGAGTATTTATACATCCAAACACCATAATATATAATTGACAATTAAGAACAAAGATATAATAAACATGTGAAAGCTCTCTCACAGGCAAACAACCCATAATTGAAAAATATAAGGGCATACACCACAAGCACGGGGACACATTCTACTGCATCCACACAGCACGAGCAACAAACCCTGCAGTAAATAGATATAAGAAGATGTGGTATGAGTGCCAATGAGACAACTCTCCATCCAAGTCAAAATTTATAAATGTAAACCATTATAGGTCAAAGTACGGTCTTCAACACGGAGCCTAGGCTCACACCGAACAGTAAGCTATAAAGGGCCCCAAAATTACTAGTGTAAAACCATTCAAACGGGAAAACCAACGGTCTAATCTATATAAAAACATGCATATTCATAATTATTCTAAATATCAGCACAACAATGTTAAATCTGCAAATTTGCGGAAGCCAATTTTTGTTCTTCCCTCGCCGGGATTCGAACTTTGGGATGTCGAGACAACAATGCCTGCACTGTGTTCAGCGCTCTAGACCACTCGGCCACCTAGACTGAACAGACACTGAAAACATTTTTATAGTTGACAATGTTTGTTCACCTGTTTAAAGAGCAACCGTTTAACTTCAAGGGGGTTGGGGTTTATGGTTTTTGTCTGAGTCAGAATTTTAAGTTTTCGACGCTATCGATCAAATTTTTTTCAAAATTTAACACTATAAGGTATGGGAAAATCTGGATTCAGAATATTTTTTGGTCATCTGCTTGACCACAATATTTTTCATCAAATTGGGGATCAGATAAAATTTTTAGGAAAA